>JAEAOA010000038.1:52500-134615 GCA_016746295.1 Potamilus streckersoni | reverse complement strand
GTTGCAATACGCACAAATGAACTGTGTCCATGAACGACAATCGAAAATAGGGATAATATGTAACAACTGCATTCAGTACATATTTTAAGTGCAAATATTTGTAAACAACAGCCACAAAACTCCACAGTTTAAATTTTAAAATACAGTCATAAGAAGATATAATACCCTTAAATTCCACCATAATAAGTGTAAGAATCTATTGTGATAGTGAAATTCTTCTGTCGCTGCCGGTGTAGTTTTAAATTTTGACCCTTGTTGAATTCTGACCCGGTTAGGTCATTTTTCAAAGGCTGTGATCGCATCAAAATCGGCACTGGGGAATAAAGTGAATGCGAAATTCCGCCCTTCAAAAGTACCTTTGAAGTTATCTTTCATTCTCAAACTCAATCTCAGTCTCGTTTGATATAATACAGACTAGGTAGATGGATGTTTATTGTTTCGAAATGCCCAATGGATAGTTCCACATCCAACGATAAGCTCCGCCCACTTACTGTTGATGCTGTGAAAATGATGGATACGGTAGTATCAGTACCATATTCAATGGACAATTTTCTCGACACTGATTATGACAGTTTCCATCCTAATTACAAGATTTTTTTAGATCGTGCGTTAAAGAAAGGGTTGAACTACTACATGCATGTATATATTCATGAAATTAGGATTTTTGATAGCGAAAATCAAGTAAATGTTGCAGCAGCTTGCTTGCGATCTATGAAGAATGAACATCATCACAAACTTGAAGACATTTTGCTAGAAGAGGACAAAATAACAAAATCTTTGAATCTTGCAAAGTTTTGCATATTTATTTTTAATTATTAGAATTTCTAGATTGGTTAAATTTAAAAAATATAAAAAATAAAACTTTCGTTATATATTTGCACCCGTTAAATTTATATCGTACATGTATAATATCATATAGGAATAAAACAAGAACATTTCAAATCAAGATTTTATAATTTAATTATGTTTAGGAAAACAAGTATTAATATTACAATAAATAAATAAACATTTTATACAAAGTTTCCTGTGTGATTGAAGGGAATATTTTACTTTCTTAACTCCTTGGCAACGAGTACCATCAGTTTGACAGATAAACCTTCTTGTAAGGGCCTCATTGATAAGTTAGTAAATAGTATCAGATCCTTTAAAACTTTTTTTCATAATCCCTTAATAAAAAAGGAAATAATAATGTCACTTCAAAATAAGCCTCAACAGCACGTGTCAGGCGGGTATATATGCATCGGCTTTTACCTTTGTTAGCCAATTTGTGTGGCTGGTGTTATCTTTCTTCATTGATGTAACATTTTGCAGGTGTTATCATATCGGTAAACTGCAAGAGATCTGTTTTATTCGAGTCATTGAAACAAACATTTAAATAAATTTGAGGACATAACTTGCTGTTTTTTTTTTAAAGTCTCAAGCTTAATAAAGACATAATACATATTTTATAACAGTTTCATCTCTTTCAAAAGTTAAAATATTTCTTAGAAGATACATTCCATTATAAAGAACGTAGTCAAAATAATTAAATTTAACATTTTAAAATATTTGATGTTCAAATCCGATTTTAAGGTATAGGATGGTGTTTTGTCGAGTTGAGATCAGTTTTAATGCTCAATTTTCAAAACTTTATTACAATGAACATGTATGTATGTATGTATGTATGTATGTATGTATGTATGTATGTATGTATGTATGTATGTATGTATGTATGTATGTATGTATGTATGTATGTATGTATGTATGTATGTATGTACATGTGTGTGTGTGTGTGTGTGTGTGTGTGTGTGTGTGTGTGTGTGTGTGACATCCATCTCGATATTTCTTCATATCTAATGCATCATACGCTTGGTCGTCCGAAGGTGGAATATGGGGTGACTTGAAGACTGAAGAATTTCTAGTAATCTAATAGTCTTCTCGCTGTTACCATACATTGTGTTTTGTTTGTGATTACATACGGTTTGGGGTTGAACGGATAAGAAGTGTGTGGACCTACATCTTCTGGATTATCACCCCTTCTCAGCGCAGATGGTAACACTCTAATTACTGATAAAGGGAAGATTACTGAAGGATGGGCAGAACATTTTGACAGTATCTTGAATCGCCATTTATCCATCAACGAGGAAACCATCAACCGTCTCCCTCAATTACCCATCAACGAGGCACTGGATGACCCTCCTTGCACACAATCGGAGGAAAGATACTCGCCAGAATCCTACTGAACCGCCTCACTATGCACCTTGATCAGGGACTCCTGCCAGAAAGATATTGTGGATTCCGGAAACAAAACGTGGGACTATTGACATGGTGTTTGCTGCAAAGCAGCTGCAAGAGAAATGTCTAGAGCAAAACGCTGACCTTTTCTCCATCTACATCGACTTGACAAAGGTTTTTGATACTGTTAGCAGAGAAAGATTATCGAAGGTAATGGCCAAATATGGATGTCAAAAAAATTTATATCCATGGTTCAGCAATTTCACGACGGCATTCAGGCGCGAGTCCAGGAAAAAGGAGAGTCATCTGAACCATTCCCAGTAACCAATTTCGTCAAACAGGGTTGTGTTGTGGCACCAACACTGTTCAGTCTTTTTTCTCCGCCATGCTAACTAATGCTTTCAGAGACGGAGATGTTGGAGTCGGCATCAGGTACCGTACAGATGGAAAACTGTTCAACCCCAGGAGGCTACAAGTGAAAACCAAGGTTATGACAGATAACATCAGGGAGTTCTTAATTGCCGATGATTGCGCCCTCCATGCTGGCTCAGAAGCAGACCTACAATGCAGCGTTGACAAGTTTTCTAGTTCCTGCACAAGCTTTGGTCTCACCACCAATACTAAGAAGACTAAAGTACTGCATCAGCCAGCCCCGAAAAAGCCCTATACTGAGCCAATCATCACCGTCAACAGTCAAAAACTCAACGTAGTGAACCACTTCACCTACTTTGGCAGCACAGTTTCACAGTGTCACAATTGACAACGAGGTGAACCTCCGCATTGCCAGAGCCAACACAACTTTTGACAGATTGTATGAGAATGTATGGAATAGAAGAGGCATCAGCATCAAGACCAATCTAAAAGTCTACAGGGCAGTTGTACTCCCCACATTACTCTAAGCATGCGAAACGTGGACGGTGCATCAACGCCATGTCAGGATGCTGAACCATTTTCACACCATAAACCTCAGGAAAATAATCAATATCATTTGGCAGGACAAAGTACCAGACACCGAGGTACTAGCCAAAGCAGGTCTCTCCAGCATTCACACCATCCTGATACATTCCCCGCTACGCTGGGCGTGACATTTTATACGCATGCCAGACTACCGGCTGCCTAAGAGACATTTTATGGCGAGCTACAGCAAGGACAGAGATCACACGGAGGTCAGAAGAAACGCTTCAAAAACAATTTGAAAGCTGTATTGAAAGCGTTCAACATAAACCCTGACTCACTTGGTGTCCCTATCTGCACCAAGGCTCAAAGCTAAGCGAATCAAGTAGGATAACATCCGAAGAGTTAAAGAGGCAAGTCAAAAAAGTACATGCCAGTGACCATCCTGGAGATGTGCAACTTATCCCGTGTCAGTTTTGCAACCGAACATTCAGTGCAAGGATTAGCCTTATCAGCCACCTGCGCACACATAAAACAAAACCAGCCCCTCCAACTCACGGATGACTAGAGTGGTCTTCGTCGACTTGACAGACGAACAACATCAGGTGAATTCTTTACTGTCTTGAAGACTGAAGAATCTCTAGTAACCTGATTATCTTCTCGCTGTTACCATACATTATCTCTTGTTTTTTGATTTCATACGGTTTGGGAATGAATGGAGTTCATTCTTGTCTCGCTTTCCTTGCTCTACTAGAAAACTCTCCAAAGTCAAATCTGACTTTTCGAGTTTGATCTGCATCGCTCTTTATCTTTTCCTTTGTCTCAGTATCGGTTTTGATGGCTTTGTTGTCGTCTTTTTTGATTTGTAATCTTAGGAATTTAGTTCTCACTTTTCGTCCAAGTAGCATCTAGGCGAGGGATTAGTTGGTTGTTGCATGAGGTTTAGCTCCGTAATTACATAAATTGTTGTGCAATTCTTGTTTCCGACTTTTATGCTCTGCATTAGCTGCTTTAGTTTCTTTTCCACTTATTCTCATAAACATGTCTGCTTCGTGGTTAGCTTGAGGTCATAAAGGTGAGATGCTTCTATGCTAAAATCCAATGTATTCTGCAAACTTTGCAAACTCTTGTCCATTGAATGGAGGTTCAGCATCCGTTTTAACAACTTCTATTATTCCGAACATTGAAAATATCATGTCAAGTTGTGGGATGACAGTTTTTGCCGATGTTAAGTTAATAATTTCAACAACTGTATACGTTGAGAAGTCATCAACAAGTACCATTAGGTAGTCTCCTGATAAAAGAGGGCCACTGAAATCCAAGCTAATCTGACTCCAGACTTGACTGGTATAACTGTAATTTTTAGCGGCACTGTCACTTCCTTTGGACTATATGTAAGGCATGGTATACAACTTTGACTTCAATCCTTTGTTTATTATTCAATCTCAGGAAAGCATACTTTCTCAGTTGTTTTGTATTGACTATGCCTTGATGGCCTTCATGTGCTAGTTATATCACTGTGTTGTAACCCTTTCAGTTTTACTGATTTCCTGTCACACAGTAGGACAACACCATTTGTAAATGGAATGATTATGAGCTCATGTCTGAGTCTTGAGAATGTTTACAAGGTTTTGTGCTGTTTGTATGAATGTTTCTAATCTACAGAATGTATCGATTTGATAACATGCTGAAGGCCATGGACGCCTAAAGTGGCCATCTTAATCTCCTCAACAGTCATTTATTTGTGTACAGGTATAACAGTACCAATTATACAACCCCAACTGAGTAGTATGGTAGATTGGAGAATTTGAACTACTTTTTCATGAGGGGCCACTCAAGTGCATAAAACGGGGTGGTTATGGACCACGTTTAAAAAGGCGGTCATGTTAACGCACATAAAGGTATTTTATATAGTTGTAGCCATACGCAGCTAAAATGGGATGGTTCTGGGCCACTTTTTCAGTGGTATATTTAAGTTGATGAATGACTCTAGGCTATGGGATTAAATGTAGAGTAAAGTTTCTTCATGGCCAAGTCACAAACTTCCTCCAGCTTGTTACGGAGATCAACATCATAATGATACGTTGTTCGTACTTCCTAGGATGCCTTTTCATCTGTCCATAACTGTTTGAATACAGTCATGGGTCATCTCACAGTTCCCCCATAGACTAGCGCAAGCTTCAAAATTCCTAGACTAGCTTGGGGTGCTTCTCGTTAGGAGAAACGTATCGCGGAAAGGTATCTATCCCAGTCCCAAGGTCGACCTTCGCAAAACTTATTTAGAGCTTGCCTCAACGTCCCATTGAAACGTTCTAATCGACTACTGTATTGCGGGTGATACGAGAGATAAACCGTTTCACTTCTTCCATCATCTGGCAAACAAACTGCGTCCCTTGGTCGGTTAGTAGTTAGTCAGGAACACCAACTCTAGACCAAACTCCTAAAAAAGCTTCAGCAACCGTAACTGAATCAATGTTCTTTAACGAAACGGCCTCCGGGTATCGGGTAGCATAATCGACAATCGTTAGCACATAACGATTACCACTTTCCGACACAGGCTTTATCCATAGCCACCCTTGAGAAAGGTTCATCAATCAGATGGGTGGTTCCCAGTGGCACTGGGAGATGTGAGGTCTTAGGTGCCACCCGCTACCATCTTGTCACACGACAGACAAAGCCTTCTTATATCCCTATACACACCTGGCCAGTAGAATTCTCTCACTAATCTATCTCTCGTCTTTGCCACACCCAAGTGACTACCGAGTAGACTTTTATGTGCTAGCCTAAGCTTTTCTCTTAGATCGGGGTACAATTGCCTGCTTATACCTCTCCCACCTTTCCCGGCGTATCGATACAAGATTTCCCGCTTCAGTGCGAACTCTACCTCACCGTCAGGTAAGTAACGCACGGACTTTTCCTTTGCATACCCGCGTATCATGATAATGGAAGAATCTTCCTCTTGAAGTCTCCTAAATTCACCAGGTAGAAAATTATCTATGGGCGAAGTCGAGGGGTTCAGTTTCTTCGGCCCTGACCGTCGCCTCATAGACCTAGTCTCTACGGACACCCACGTGTACGGGTGTGCACGTCATAGGATTAGGCTGTGGCAGCACATACCTATATCCTAAAATAACATCATGCGACAACCCTGACAAGTACGCTGCTTTAATTCGCCCTCTCACATACAGCGAATCAAGATCGATGTAAACAATTGGAAGGGAATTTTTACTTCTATTAGCAAATTGAATCTAAACACTTTCACCTGTATAATCAGCAGGTTTAACAAATTTCCTAACCACCAAAACATGATAGCTACAGTTGGTGTCATATAACACGTAGCGGTATCCCCATTTACCGTATCTGTTGCAGTATTCGATCACTCCACTGGATTCCTCTTTCTACCAGTGCCTGGTGTCACTACATTTATCGTTGGACGATATTTCATACAGTTCGTAATAATATGACCAGGCTTGCTGCAACCGTAGAACACAGCATCATCTTTTGTTTACCAGGGTATACTTTATATACCCATCGGGACTTACCTGAGCTACGGAACTGATCACGGCTGGTATTATCAGTCCCTGGCTTCCCACCATTTTGAGCATTCCGCCTAAGAGGTGTCAAACCGTTAGCCCTCCTAAAAAAGTCAGGGACGCTGGTTTGATCCCTGCCACTCCAGTTGGTTGGGCGAGAGAGTGCACTCTAATATTACTTTGCCATCACACTAATATTGCCTAAAGTTGCGAAATCACGCTCTGCCAAAAATATTATCAGGTTTTTACAATACGTATTGAGGACATGTTTTTTTAAGATTTCTTCCCGTATGCCTTCATAAGCAAGCTTGGCTCCTGTCATTTTCATCCATTTGTCGAAGGGCAAACGTACAAGAGCATGAGACTGTATGTGTGTGTGTCTCCGTTGTTTTCTTAGACGACTTTCTGAATAGTTTACGGAAACTTCTCAGCCGACAACTCATAATGCCGTAATAGCGCTTTCTTGAGAGCATCGTAGTATTCTAGAATACTCTAGTATTCATCCTTGGCAGCTCCATGCAAAAAATGCCGAAATATTAATAGTCTTTGTATATATGATGTATCAAGGCTAACTTTTTCAACACAGATGAAAATGGCGAACATTCTATTAATCTTTGAAATTCTGACCAATGCAATTGGATAGTTGGGAGTAATCAAATTTCAAAATCCCTTAAAAAGTAAGGGTCATATGGAGCGGAAACAATATATATATATATTATATTGGGCCTGTGACAAATGAAGAAATATCAAACAGAGGAAGCAATGTCACCAAAAATAACAAATACACAAATACATATATATATATATATATATATATATATATATATATATATATATATATATATATATATATATATATACATGTGTATGTGTGTGTGTTTGTAAGTTTGTTTGTGTGTGTGTATGTGTTGAAATGTCACAGATACATTTCTTAATTTTATTATAAGAAAAACGTTAAATCCGCAGTCGTAAATTATCACCAATTTAGCACAATGATACCTGTACATGTATTACATATTAATATATTTCCAAAAATGGCGAACATTCTATTAATCTTTGAAATTCAGACCAATGCAATTGGATAGTTGGAAGTAATCAAATTTCAAAATTCCTTAAAAAGTAAGGGAGCTGAAACGAAATATATAATTTATTGGACCTGTGATAAATGAAGAAAAAAGTAAGGGTCATATGGAACGGAAAGGACATAAATATTCTATTGGATCTGTGACAAATGAAGAAAAATTATACAGAGGAAGCAGTCTCACCAAATATAACAAATGCACAAGTTGAGCTGGCATTCTTTTATAATGTTCGATAAATAATTTATTTACAGAAAACGCCATATTAGTATTAAAAATGACAGACAATTTAGAATCTAAACACTAAGAAATAAACTGTAAATAATTCATTTAAAAAAAACAAGCGTTTTGAACTAATTAACTAAAATGAACGTAAAGTTCGAAATTTAAATAATGATTTTCACTGCAATATTTCTTTAATAAACTTATATTTTCACCACAAAAAGCAAGGTATTGACTTGTACAGTGACAAATTGCTCAGGATTTATAAATGTGATTCTGCATGTAAATATTTTTTTTTATATAGGTTCACTTCTGACAAAACTTCAACATTTTGTGTCCTGCGTTTCACGTGTGTTAAAAAGCTGACAATCAAAACAGTAAGTCAACAAATTCTAGTGGTCAGACAGCAGATCAAAAACAGTGTCAAATTCCTTCGCGGCATCTTCTGTACCTGGAATATTGTAGTGAACATCCTTATATTTCTGTACATAGACAGTGTCCTGGCACTCTCTCATTTCTTGAAGTATTTTTTCATCATTATAGTTGCTGACAAGAGCAGCTTCGAATGTTTGGGCAGAGACATGTTTCTAGTATTTTTCCGAAATATATTTGCGTACAGGAAGGTAAGGTGGTTTGCTGAAGAGGTCTTGGGATTCTCAGTCTTCAACATTTAATACTGGCACATAATGGTTGTTCCGGAGTAATATGTACATGCTACTCTCTGAAGCAGAATTTTTTTGGAGTATACGTTTTCCAAGAACATTTCTGCTCTGTGCCGTACGTGCAATACACTTAAAAGTTCGTGTTTGACATACTTGAAACAACTCTTATCCGTACACCATTTTCCGTCTTCCCAAATCTGTGTTTGATTTTAAATAATTTGTTAAAGCTTCATTAGTGTATTATTCAAATATTATGCGGGTCTTTGCCATTTATTCTATAACCTTCAGTCTGATCTCAGCATAATGAGTCTGAACTCCAAAAATGACGTAGCTAAAAGTGCGGAACAGGCAATTACCGTCACCTCTCGTTTGCGCATGTTTTCCTGGCCTTGCATTGATGCTCACTTGTCTGGTAGGAACTGTCTTGTGATAATTCTTAACTTTAAGACCGAAAAATCTCGACTTTTCCTTCTGCCAATTTTCACTGGGAGGGTTAAAAACAATCCTTGTTTCAGCCTCAACATGAAGAATTCTAACACCATTAGCCTCATATTCATACCCAATACCTCTAGATTTGTATTCCTTTTCTTTGGAGGTAGGAATGTTTTATCCTCTGGATTATTCTGGCCACCTATTTTCCACCTTTATTTTGAGTCTTCTTGATGACTTTTAATGATCACTTCAGGTTCCTTTTCTCGTTTGCCAGCGCTACGTGTTGCGTTCACCTTTTCACTACAATACCCAGAATTTTGATCATCTTTCTTGGGGGGATGATTGTTCGTTTGGTAATATAGGTGAATCAGTTACAGCACTCGTGTCATTACTTACGACATTATGTACACTGTCCTTGACATCTTTATGTTTTCTTCTGATATCATCATTCCTTCCATATTTTGTGGAATAGTTACTTTTTACTTTCTTCTCGCCAGTATATGCCATGTTAGAACTGCGCTGGTCAGTGTCTTGATTTATTTCATGTTTAAACTTGTACTCTTTTTAGACTGCATTCATTTACAGCTACACTTTGACCATTCAGTCTATAACAACCCGATTTTAACACTTCTTGAATTGTGTAAGGTCTAGACCATAACTGATTCAGTCTTCCACTTTTTCTTGTAAGCGTTCGAGTTTTATGAAGCAAAACTTGATAGCCCACTTTAAACTGAGATGGTTTGATTTTAGAATCATAATACGTTTTCTGTTTTTTTTTCTCTGCTCTTTCTTTATATTTTCTGCATACTGCCGTTATTCTGTTACTTTCAAAAACATGTTTACTCTTTTGTTTAAGTTTTCCGGTTGTTTAAGTCATCTTGCGTGCTAGATGTTGTTGGCAACTGTAACATAACCGGAAGCCTTGCTTTTCTACCATATACCAGAAAGAATGGTTCTTTTATCGTAGTACTATGCTCTGCTGTTCGATATACAAATATCACATATGGCAACTTCAAGTCCCAAACACCGCAGGTTTTGTTCACAAAGCTGACGAGCATGTTTGAAAAAGTACGGTTGAAACGTTCCGTTTGACCTTCAGTTTGTAGGTGATATTGGGACGCAACTTTGTGACAAATTCCCATTTTCTCACAAAATACCTTGTTCTGTTCATTACAGAATTCTCTGCCCTGGTCCGTTATTAAAGTATCCCGAATTTCGTGAGTGCCTACAAATTTAACAAAGTTGTTAATTACAGTTGCAACGTTTTTGTTAGGCACTATCACAGCTTCTACCCACTTAGTCAAATATTTGGTGTACACAACAATGTACTTGTTTCCTGAAACAATAATAAACAAATACTGTTTAATTATAGTGTAGACGAAATGTCACAGATATGATGAATCAAGAAATGTTTATAAAGAACATGCAACCTGACTTTAACCATTTAGTATTAGTAGGGGTGATAACAAATTCAAAATTCGTAAAATGAATGGGATGGGATATTTTGAGATTGCTCGAGGAAGAAAACATTGGACGAATTATGCAAATAGTCAATTCCAAAGTTATGAAGAAAAGTAACATGAGTAATAAAGACTTTACAAACGAGTGCGTATATGATTATTCCCGCAATAATTTCTTAACAAAATTTCCAGATATAGTTCATTCTCTCCAGCCGCATATATAACTATCTAAATATTATTTAAGAACTACAAAATTTTATACAAGACATTTAAAATCAAAAAAGGTTTCGTCAGAACGCACTTTGCCAATACATGTATTGTATAAATTCTATATCAGTAGTAGAGGAAAATGAGATTTTCAGCCCAAACTTCATTTTTACCCGTCAAAATAAGTATAAACTATAGTCCTAAACTATCTCCCACCCCATTTTTCAAAGGTATTAGTAAGGTTTCTAACCCCCCTTCTCTGTTATTACAGTGTTAATGAATCCAATTAGAGAGTTATGTACATGATCGGTATTCAGATAAACTTCCTTATACTACCCAAGTAAGTGTACAAAAGGTATATACAAAACAACAGGTGCAGACAGGTATTTTGTATTGTTACAAAACAACAGGTACAGGACTGATATGTAAATTGATGATTCATCCACGTAAACAGAGATTGTCGAATTTGTTAGAACAAGCGCATGCGTGGAATGTTCACGAACTATTCTAAAGACGGCAAGAATGGTTTTATTATCAGTCTACCGCTAGATTTTCATCAGATAAAATTTGCTGTGCAGGGTGGAAATTAAACTACGCGTTAGAACGTGGCGAATCCAGTTAACATGGGCAAGGCGGAAATTAAACTACGCATTAGAATGAACGTGAGAAAGGTACGTTATATTATTTTATACCTCATGTTTCATTAGGTTTTACTACTATTAAATTTTTCAAGCAATGTTTCTTTAGTTTAGATAAAATTTCAGTCGGAAAAGATAAGATCTATCAGTTTAGCCTCTTTCTATATTTTATAGGTGACTGTTAGTCATCAGTTTACCTGGATTTTATACTGCAATTTACAGGTAGGATACAACATTACACGATCACCTGTGCGTAGATTTTTAATGCGCATTAAAGCGTGGCGATTTCAGTTAACATGTGCAAGTCGGAAATTAAACTACGCATTAGGGAAGGTAAGTGATATATCTTAAGTTTAGATAAAATTATACGTTACTCTTATTTTTTTGATAATTTTTTTCATACTTGCTAACCCTCATTGGTAGAATGTCTGTTAACATAATGTCAATAATGCGAAATTCACGTATTAAATCATCCATATTAGATTTGACTCCTCGTAGGTAAGACCGGATCTGATCAAGTAGTTTCTTGTAAGTTTTAATAGATGTTAAACATCCGTGCTATTTTATCAAAAGTCTTAGTTCTACTTTTTTACATGCCGCTGTAAGTGAAACACCAATACCAGATATAATTAACAAAAGGGATTTAATGAAACCCCACTTGAAATTATGCCAGAACTGGTCATTAAAAAGGGTAGATATGATATTACTCGAAGGATCTTGTAATATTTGTAACATTTTTTTACGCACCAAAGTTTTTTGTGATAATATTTGTAGTATTGTAATAGTGCGTCCACATCCTGTACTGGAATATCTTTTGAAATGTGGTTGAAATCAACTATATTTCTTTTTATTATAATATTTGTTTACATAATCCTAAGTTTGGTATTAGTAATTCAGCTACAAATTCCAAACACTAACTATAACCGATTTTGTCTGGAATTGTTTTAACAAGTTCAAGTGTAAATTCTTCTTCAATACCATTTAGTAATAATATAGAAATAGTTTTAGGAGACCTATCAAAATTATGCAATGGAGATTTGGTAGAAATATTTTAAAATTCAACGCTAATCACTGACAATCTATACACACCGGTAACCTCTGCAGTGTATTTGATAGAATAACTATTTTGCTTAGTCCATGTACCAGACCCAGAAGCAACTTTATACACAATATTTTTAATCTGTTTGTGAGGAATGTTAATCAGACTCGTTTTCTCAACAATACTAGGAATTCTACTAATACTATCATTGAGGTTTGTGTTAATATCATTGAGTTTTGTGTTAATATTAGCGAGTGTAATGTCAACAATTGATGGATTTCCAAAATTTCATCTTTTAACGTGTTTTTGTTTCTGCGAAAATTTAAAAACATTTTGACGTGATCGGTAAATTCATTTTTAAGCGCTGTTATTTTATTACTGATTGGAACGTCCTGATCATCGACGTAATTTTTGTTTACAACATCAAAATCAGACTCAGGTTTTCTGAGATTAGTAATGCCATTATTATTCATATTAAGAAATGCACGCATCATACAACCATTGACTGACATGTACTTTGATTCTTGTTCGTCGACGTATGTTTTAGTGGCAGCATCACCGTCCTCAGTTAGGTTTCCAAGATCTGTGATCTTATTCTGCTTCATAGCAATATTCATACTAAATAAATCACCAGCTATTTTAACAAAATCATTAATTGACCTACCAGAATCTTGTATCTTACCTCGATTGTTAAAAGTCACGATATTGTCAGCAACCGCATCAGGATTTCGTACAAGTACATCTGACAGTTTTACATTACTCGTCTTTAATCGTCCATCTTTGTCCTGGAAAATGACAACTTCATTTGGATCTACACTGGCAACATTTAGTAAATTATTGATTTCATTTTTGAGCTGATCAAGAGTTGCGTACTTGGATAAATCACCTTGATAACATTCTGTGGATAAATCTCCTGATAGTGTTCCAAATTTTGAATAGTAACTCATTATTTACTGTCCTAGATAAAATTATCAACACTAGTTTAATATTATACAAAATGGCAAAATCATCGATATTAAACTTTGATACAGAGAAACTGGTGAAGCATAAACATATCAATGAACTTCCTGATTGTCATTATCTTATTGTTGGGCGAACTGGATCAGGAAAAACAAATTTGCTTATGAACTTGCTTCTTGGTGATAATTTTAACTAAGACAGAGTTTATATTTACACGATCAATCCACAGCAGGATAAGTACGAGTTACTAATCGAGTATAATGACAAGCTTCGTGATGAACTTAAGGCTGGTGAAGATTTTATTTTTATAATTAGGCAGCCAGAAGATCTTATTCCAGTTAATCAACATGATGCAGATGAACACAAGATGGTAGTTTTTGACGATATGCCGCTAAATTACATGGAGATTGATAAAATAAGATCATATTTCTCACTGTCACGTAACAAACAGTGTAATGCTGTTTATCTCGCTCAACGATATTATAATGTTGACAGATTTATTAGGCGAAATACTGGTTGTTTTATATTATTTCCAGGACTGGTCAATATTGATGTTAGAAATATTGCAAGCGAGCAATGCGGTGACGTGATAAAAGATAAGTTTATTGAACTTTACCGTAATGCTACAAAAAATAAATACGAATTTTTCTTATTTGATAAATTTACACATGATCCAACTAAAATGTTTCGCTGTTGTATTGACATTTACTTACAGTAACGGATTTCAATTTTATAAAATTTATAATAATAATCATGGACAAACGAGCAAGATACAGACAAAATATAGAAGATCTAAAAAAAACTTACTCAATCTCTGGCATTAGTTATGCAAAAAGTACAACAAGCACGACGTGGACATTTAACTGCTACAGAAGCAACAGCTGCAATTTTCAAGCCGGTTACTGAAGCACTATTAGGTAAATAACCTGAAACTAAACTGCTATCAGAAGAAGAATTTAAACAATTTCAAGAAAAAGGCTTGGTTGGAATTGTTAAAGAACAACAGGAAGCAGCTGCTGAAAAACTTTTTACTAGATCTGATGAAGAAAAAAGAAAATTAATTGAGGCACTTACAGCAAATATAGCTGATCCTGCTGCTAGACAAGCTGAAACAGATCGATTGATAAACAATCCTCTGAAACTTGAGCGAAAATTAGCAGAGTTAACACCGCAAGGAATAACAAAGATTATAAAAAATTCATCAGGAGACATAAAAGATATTAGAGCGGAGCAACAAAGAGTTGGTGAGCTTACTGTAAAGTTTATGGAAGTTGGAGAGCAAAGATTTCGTTTTATAAAAAAAAGCAAATGATGTGATAAAAGACAGTGAGTAGGATGATTTTTTAAAGAAAGAAAATATAGAAGATATTAATAATATAAGGAAATGGAGTGATGCAGAATATCAAACATTAATCGATAGATTAGATGTAATATTTAAAGACGGAGCTGCAGCTAAAGATGAAATAAACACGGTTACAAAAATTAATGATATGCTTCCATTTTATGATAGAATGAGATTTGGTGTTATTGCTATCAATTTTAAAGAAACAGCAGAAAAATGTAGAGCAGAACTTTTGATAGGGGGTGGAGTTTTAAAAGAAGATTTACTGTATACGATAAATCTCGTGTAGAAAAATATAGGAAAGAAAAAACAGGAACTGGTGTAAAAATATTTACATCAACTACTGAAATGATAGGTAGATTAATGTTATTAATATCATCAAAAGACACTGGGAATGATAGTGTTAAACTTGATAATGAAATCAATGACATACTTGATCATCAAAGATCGAGCTAATTATTAACATCTGACGAATATGAAACTTTACACCGCGACCTAATCGCGGCGACTTAATTTGGTAAAATGATTTTATATTAAAGGAATGCAAACAACATTATTACTAAACTCTAATGAGTCTGCGAAAGATATCGCTAATTTGTCAGTAAATTATATTCCGCCTATCCAACTAGATCCTGCAAAACAGTATGAGATTGGATTAATTTCTTGTACTTGCTGGAATCTGGAATCTCAGAAATCGCTCCAACAAAAGAAACTCAACGAGCTATGATAACATCAACCAAACCACTATTATCACCAAAGGGCGAGCAGATCATACAAAATTGATATCTAAGGTAACAGTGCCGCAATAAAATTTTATATATAAGCTAATAAAATAAAATGTCTGATAAAAATTGTCTCGAATTAACAGAAACTTTTGACATCGATAACGATGTGACAGAATTCGAGTTTGAGTATCTTGATGAGAATTCTAACGACCCAAATAAAGCTGATATCAGAACATTTAACACCAGAGACCAAGATGTATTTTTACTGCCACATAAGGCTATGTTAGAAGTTCGTGGTCAGATTATGACAGTAGCCAATCCACCTGCAGTTGGAGCAGAAATAGCTCTTATAAATAACGGCTGACGTTTTTTTAAAAGTGCTAGATATCAACTGGCCAATCAAAGTATAGAAGATATTTCAAGTCATCTACAAGTTGCAAGTACAATTTTAAATATCATTTCGTTTTCCGTCGATTACTCGAGATCTATTGCAACTAACATGATGTGGTTTAAAGATACTGGACGGGGTATAGCTGAATCAACTGAATTTTTAAAGAGAGGCGCTATAGTACATGGAGCTGATGCTGATGCAACTGTTGTATTTGTGAGAAATTTTCTCATTGCTAATGTAGACGCGCTAGGTATTGCCACATCTGCTGCAGCTGCTAATGCAGACGCCACAAGAGTTTCTCTTACGGCAGCTTTTAATAAGCTAAATATAATACCATCAGCTGCAGATGCAAACGGTACTGCGATGTTAAATTTGCTTCCTAACACACTTGATGTAAGAAATCCACGCTATAACGAAGGTTTTGCTAGGCGAAGAAAACTTACGGCAGGATCACGTCAAATTACAATGATGCTTCCACTAAGGATGATATTCGGTTTTTGTAGCGATTATGATAAAGTATTTTGCGGCGTAAAACATACGCTTATTTTAGATCGAGCAGAACAAAACGGTTGCTTGTTTAGATCTGGAGGGGCTGATGTACAGTTTATCATAAACAAATTTGCCTTGTGGATGCCACGTATAACACCGTCGATCACTAAAATGTCAGAACTAAATAGTACGCTTGATAAGCATACAAACAGAATTTATTTCAAGCAGCATAAAATATATCAGACAGCGGTTCCAAATACTACCGACTACACACGGCGGGTCACAACAACATCAAGCGAACAACTGCGGAGACAAATATTTGCTGTATTTCAACAGCACGCCCAACAACAAAATAATGCAATATTTCACCACGCTGATAACAGACGCATATACGCTAGATTAAATTCAAAGCAATATCCAGATCGAGCTATCGAGTGCAATTTTGCTGATGACGCTAATAAAAATATTTCTCAACTGTACATGTACCTGCTTGACGCAATGTAATAATATCAAGATGTTGAAGATGGAACTCAGATATCAGCAGAGGAATTTCGTACACTTTATCCTATATTTCATTTTGATGTTAGTAAACATAATGAGCGAACTATTGAAAGCACAGCGAATATTGAAATTACCTGGACACTTGGGGCGGTTCCAGTAGCACCGTTGTACGTATATGCATTAGTTATTAGTGATAGATTTATCACGGTAGATTCTATTAGAGGTAAAATGACAGTTCAAGTTTAATCTGCAGTTGTTATATAAAATGACAAAATATATTGTAAAAAAAGTTTATTTGACCAATGGAAAAGTTAAAAAATTTGTAGCTGCTATTGCAAAGCGAGAACAAGTATCACTATAAATCAATCTTAATATTTATGATGGCGTTTTAGCAAAATTAATGCTAACAAAAAATCAAGTAAAGAAGTATGATGGTAAAAAAACGTTTGTTTTCAATTTAAGTGCTGCACAAAAGACAGCGATGACAAACGATATTGTTGCCAAAGGCGGTTTTTTTGGCCGGCATTATCAGTATTATCTAGTACAATAATACCTAAAGTTTTGCCGGTGTTGGGAACATTATGACTAGCAGCAATGTCAGAAGCAGTCTCTGGCGCAACGAAGAAAGCTGTTGAGGGTAATGGTATCATTCGTGGAAGTGGAATAAAAAAGTTGTAAATTTTATGTAAATGATATATTATAATTCCAAAACGGAAAAGAAATCGCCAACAACAAAATCGCCAGAAAAAAAGAAAGAAAAAAAAGAACACATCAAAATCGCCAACACCAATATGCAACTGCAAATGCAACCAAACAAAACAAGGAGGAATTATTTCGTTCGCTCCACTTTTTGCGGGACTAGCGGGAAGTCTGCTGACAAATCTTTTAGGAACCGGACGTGGTCTAACAGTACCAGGAACACGACCACCCCGTTGCGTAACTTTGATATAATCGATAAGTTAAAAGCAGTTCCTGGATTTAACGGTGTTTATTCTAAAGATGAACTCACAGCAATAAAATCGCCGTCAGCAGTAAGTTCGTGTGTTATCAATATACAAGATTTCAATGACGGATCCGGCACGCCTTGGGTAGCAGTTTATAATAATAATTATTTTGACTTGTTTGGACTTCCTCCAAGCGATGTAATAAAAAAGGTATATAAACAAAAAATTTAAAAAGGTATATTATTCATCAAATCAACTCCTACCTGTTGGAACGTATGCTTGTGGATATTATTGTATTATGTTTATCTGACAGATGAGCAGAAATATCAATTTTTTAAAATTTATTTTACAGTTTGATAAGCAATCTTCTCAAGCTAATGATGAGATAGCTATTAATTTTATCTAAACTTAAAAATATAATAATGTCAACAACTGTCTCAAGTGTAGAACTAAAACAGAAAATATTAATGGAAAACAGAAACAACAAAAAACAACAGGATGGTATTAAAAAGTTTTTGTGCAGTCTGCGGAAAAAGAAAAAATATGTTTTTAAAGCAAACGTCCTCAGCGACAGTGTCGTCAGCGACGTCGCTAGGATCTGGTTATCCTGATATTATTTTAGTAGACGACTAAAATAAAGAATGATATGCAACTGTGATTCTGACAGATATTTGTGTCTTGAGCAAAATAAAATTATTGCATACTGTCAATGTTGAAACAACAGAGAAATAATAGGGTCAGGTATAGATACACACAAAATTATTGGAAAATTACCAAAACCAAAAGTCGGTTGGACTTTGCCAGGTCATCGGTATACAGTACCTTACAATCCGCTAGATTAACAAATAGATGAAAACGACAATCCATTGCCAGGACAAGAGCCTTACAATCAAGTGGATGCAATAGCGATGCGTCATGATATCTGTTATCGTTATCATGAAAACTCGAAATCAGATTGAGATAAAGTGATGTTAGATGAATTACGTGATATGGAGCCAACAAATCTAAGAGAACGTTTTGATAGAAGATTTGTGCAGGGAATGATTGGAGCAAAATATAAATTAGGACTTGGAAAAAAGTATACGATGATCTTGCAGTCGAACCACACATACCTAAAAAAAGTTCCTATGACGTAATGTTGTCGCACATGCTGTAGATGATATCTGGGCAATAGATTTGATGGATGTATCGAATCTGGCTCAGTTTAATGTTGGCGCTGATGGTGCTCCACAAAGGTATTTGTTTAACGTTATAGACGTTTTTAGTAAATACGCTTTCAGTGTACCTGTTTCAGATAAGAAAGGGACTTCAATGACTGATGCGCTAAAACAAATAATAACAAGTACAGAAAGAAAACCAAATGAAATCTGGACTGATCACGGATATGAGTTTTTTAGCAAAGTTTGAGCAGTTTCTAGAACAAAATAATATAAAAAAAATACGTTACAGGAAACGAAGGTAAAAGCGTTGTAGTTGAAAGATTTAATCGCACGTTAAACGAGAAAATACACAAACATATGACAGATAAAAACACCAACAGGTACATCGATGACCTTTCTCAAATCGTAGGTGAATATAATAACACGAAACACCGAACCATCAAGATGTCACCTAATAATGCTATTAAAAATCCGATAATAGCAAATGAAAACATGTACCGCATACAAAAATTTAAGGTTAGTGATAAAGTTAGAATATCTTTGATAAAAAAGGTATTTGCAAAAGGATTTACTCCGAACTGGAGCGAAGAAGTATTTGTTGTTGATAAGGTACTTTTCACAATACCTGTGACATACGTGTTAAAAGATCTGGTAGGGAAACTATTGTAGGTAGTTTTTACGAACAAGAACTACAGAAAACTGAGCAGGATGTTTTCGTTATTGAAAAAGTTATTAGAAAAAAAGGAGATAAAAGTTTAGTCAAATGGCGTGGGTATAGCGATAAATTTAACAGTTGGATTCCAACCAAACAAATTATTATATAATGCTATTATAAATTTCCTCATACTTTTGTTGGACAGATTTACCTTTTACTTGTTTACATAACGATATTAGATATTGTCTGCGATCGTCAGAGATCGTCATTAGATTAAAAATCTTGACAAATATGAAATCGAATTTGATATTGTTCTGTCGGCCTGGAATTCTGATGTTTAAGAAAGGATTGATTAGCTGCCAAAACAGTTGCTGTTCGGCAACGGTAAAATTAAATTTCATTATTGTTTTTGCAATGTGATACTTGACATTATACCGTTCAGTTGTTGGTCTGCTATAATTAGATCTGTCAGCAACAGTAACTATTTCACCATCATCATCAGATACGTTGTTATATAAAATATCATCTTCACTATAACCAACAGATTTGTCTATGAAATCTTTGGAAAATGTAATACCATGCGTGACCATATTGCTGGCGACCTTATCGCTGGCAACCTTATCACTAGTATCTTCTGTGTATAATTCAGCGAGTCGTTTCATCAAGTCCATTATTATAATATATTTTTATCTAATGTATTATTATAAGATGACTGATGAGATGAAATATCACCAAAAAGTTAATATATTAAATTACAACGAACTATCCGAAGCGGTAAGAAAATGTTTGTCGAGTTATATTGCATATTCTTTTGACCTTGTTGTAATGCAAGGTGATTCTCATAAAATATTGCTAACAGCAGCAGAAAAAAATAAAATTAATGAAAGTGCAGTAACGACACTCAAATTTGATTGTGATGATATCATAGCATTTGCTCATCATTGCTTGACTAAAACTGAATTACAAAATATTATTGATCATCATATCAAAAACGAATCCTAGCATCGTATTCGCTTGAAAAAGTTGATTTCATTACTCCATCAGCTACAAATTTTACGACTGAGGGATTTGTCTTATAATATTTCGCCGCAGCTGAAATCGATTTGAATTTAATTTTCTCGTCCGTTTCGAGGTTTTACGAAACAACAGGTTTTGCTGGACATCTAAAATTAATACCACCACCTCGTCCTTTTCTTACATATTCCTGTTGGGTAACTAGTTCTAGATTTTCTAATCAATTGTCAGTCTTTACGTTATTGATGTTATTAATAACCAGACGATTGGGTAAAGATCCGTTGAACGCCTCGTAAACAAAGCGATGACCATAAAAATGAACTTGATTTTTCGATATTTTTCTAACAGTTTTACTGATATATCCAGTATTACTCATAGTACCAAGATCTGTTTTAGTTTTTCTGTTTGTAATAATACCGCGATAGTTAGCCTCGTATAAATCAAAGACGAAATGCGGCTGAAACTCGTTTTGTAGAGATAAGTTTTCATTGTTATCATCAGTACTTTACCGTTCACATGATATACCCGCTGTCCTTTTGGAATGTCATCGCAAAACAACGTGTAAATAAAATCTTTTTTAAGCATTGTATTCCTCTCGGTATTATCTCCCTTTACATTAAACTGATAACTCTCTGGCGTTAAGTTGCCAACAGATATTCTAGTTTTGATGTTAATGACTGAACCTATTGCATTTCCAGCGTATAAGTTATATTTTGGGTGAATGTAATATACCTCTTGCTCACCTGCGCTTGTCAGATTTGCTGTCATTATACTATAGTTAATTTTTATTATCTCTAATTGTTGTTTAACGCATCCGCAGTGTGAGGAAAATTATCAATTAAAAATTACATTATAGTATAGCAATGTTAAAATTTAGTGATATAGCCAAGAAGAGCCTTATGGGAGAATCTGATAAAATAGCGACTGCTTTTGCAGGTTTTGAGAAAAGTCATAAATTTGATAATTAAAATGTTTTAGTAAATTTTACTGCAACAAATCTTTACCACCTACTACAGACAACTGTTAAACGTGAGCTCGAAAAACACAAAAGTATCAGATTATTAGTGCAATATCATGCTATATTTTCAAAGCTACTTGTAACGAAATAATCAACTAACAAGGAAATTGCAGACCCTTATATGAACGCAAAATCAAGACGTGTTTTGTTTGGGACTGATCTTTTATCACTATCTGATGAAATACACCAGCAAATTTGAAAAAAAAAATAGAGGAATTCACTGAATTAGGTTCGGGTTGGAAGTTTGAAATAGTCAAAGAAATTTTGTTTCACACGATGAAATATGACGCATTACGAGGTAGTTCGTACGTCGACCTGCCAGCAAAAATAAAAAGTAAAAGATGTTGGATAAACATCAGAAACGTAGATAACAAATGTTTCCAATAGGCTGTTCTTTCCGAGTTATTTTCAGCAGAAAAACACGCTGATCGCGTTGAGAAGTATATCAGTCACATGTCCAGATTAAATTTTAAAGATTTTAACTTTCCAGTGGCAGAAAATCAAATACCAAAATTTGAAAAGCAAAACAATGTTTCAATTAACGTTTTAAGACTAGATGAAAAGGAGGATGTATATCCTAGATATATTTCAGAAAAAGCTTCACAATTGACTATAAATTTACTGTTTTATAAAAAAAACATTACGCTTGGAATAAAATCTTTAACGGACTAGTTGGCAAACAGTACAATAGGAATAAGAATAAAAAGTTCTTTTGTTACCGCTGCGTGCATGGTTTTACGAACAATAAAACATTACAAAATCATTTGCAGTAATGTAGTGATGTACAAAGAAAAACAATGCCATTTCAAAAGATAGTGTTACAGTTTGTCCATCATAATCACAAACTAAAAATTCCTTTCGTCATATACGCTGATTTTGAGTGTTTACTTCAACCTGTACTTGGCGTAGAAAATAATCCTAATGAATCTAGTACAAGAAAAGTTCAAAATCATGTTCCGTGTGGAGTAGCATATAGGGTAGTTTGTTGTACTGATTCTAGATTATCTAAACCAATCAAATTATATCGTGGTAAAAATCCAGCTGTCTGGCTTCTCAAGCAGTTGATTAATGAAGTTGATAATATTACTTATCGTTTGAAAAAAAAGTAAATCCAATGTTAAAATTAACACCTCAACAAGAATCCGCTCACGAGCAAGCAGCAATTTGTTATATTTGTGAAAAAGCTTTTGATTCGGACAACGTTAGTAATAAAAAAGTACATGACCATTGTCATTTAACCGGACAGTACCGTGGAGCGGTTCATAATCAGTGTAATTTAAAAGTTCATGCTCCAGATATTATTCCGGTTATTCTTCAAAAATTTCAAGGATATGATAGTCACATTATAGTAGAAGCTTTTGGTGATCCTCAATAATATCATCAAATGCATTCTAAATAATTTTGAAAGGTATATGTCAGTTACTCTAGGTAAATTACGTTTCATTGACAGCCTGCAGTTTACGGCAGCCTCGTTAGATGAGTTAGTAAAAGGTTGTAGTAAATTTGATAACCTAAGAAATTGTTTTGGAGATAAATTTAATCTACTAGCTAAAAAGGAGTATTTCCATATGAATGCCTCGACGACTGGAGTCAGATTGATGAAACATCTTTACCTGGAAAGGATAAATTTCATCGCAACTTAAAAATGAAATATAACCGATGATGAGTATAGGTCTGCACAAGATATCTGGAAAGAGTTTGATTGTGAAACTTTTGGTGATTATCATGATTTGTACTTGAAAACTGACGTGTTATTATTAGCAGATATTTTTGAAATTTTCGAGAAGTAAGTTATAATAATTATGGACTAGATCCTTGCTGGTATTATTCTGCCCCTGGGTTGTCATGGGATGCTCTGTTAAAGTTTAGTAATGTAAGGTTAGAATTACTGCCTGACGTTGATATGTTTAATTTTATTGAAAAAGGTATCAGAGGCGGTATTAGCGTGATAACGAAAAAATATGCTGAAGCAAACAATAAATATTTGAAACAGTATAACCCTGAGCTCCCTTCGAATTATATAATTTATCTAGATTGCAACACCTTGTATGGTGGTTCAATGATAGAACCAATGTCTCTCGGTGGATTTCATTGGATCACGGCTGATCGATTTTTATCTGAAACAGAAAAAAGATACCCGAAGATGTTTCATATTTCGATGAAGTTGATCTTGATTATCCAAATTCGCTACACAGGATGCATGACGATTACCCTTTCTGTGCGGAATCAATGGTCATAGATTATAGCTTGTTATCAAAAGAACAAGCGTTAGCATCACCAAGGCAACATTCTATGGTCAAGAAACTAGTACCAACTTTGCTTAATAAAGGAAATTATGTTTTGCATTACAAAGTTTTAAAACAAGCAGTCGATGCTGGTCTTGTGTTGAGAAAAGTTCATCGTGTACTAAAATTTAATCAGTCGCCGTGGATGAGAGGTTACATTAACTCAAATACTTCGAGAAGGGCTGTAGCAAAAACAGATTTTGAGAACAGCTTCTTCAAACTGATGAACAATTCCGTTTTTGGTAAGACGATGGAGAATGTTAGGAAACGCGTAAATATCGAACTAGTTAATGATGTCAATATCAGAAACAAACTTGTGTCATACGATGATTTTGTGAGCATGAAAATATTTAATGAAAATCTTTAAGCAATACAAAGAAGAAAAACAAATCTAAAACTAAACAAGCCGATCTATATTGGAGCTGCAATGTTAGATTTATCAAAGTGGCTGATGTACGATTTTCATTATAAATTTGCTAACATTCAGTGACCGGCAAGTAGATTATTGTTTTCTAATACTGATTCGCTAGTATATGAAATCGAATGTGAGGATATCTATCAGGACATGTACAATAATCGAGATCTGTTTGATCTTTCTGATTACCCACGTAACAGTAAATTTCATGATAATATAAATAAAAAGGTTATTGGTAAGTTTAAAGATGAAATGAACTCGAGCGTTATCAAATATTTTATCGGATTACGCAGCATAATGTATGCCGTATTGTTAGGTAATAATAAAATAACAAAAAAAAACAAAAGGTCTGACTCGTGATTTTGTTAAAAAGTTTATGAAATTTGATGACTACAAGTACGCGCCTGATGGCGGTGTTAGTTTTATGAGAGCTATGGCATTTCGGACTAATCATCATAAGCTCGAAACAGATGTCATTATCAAACGTGGATTGTGTAATTTTGATTACAAACGTTATTGCAAAAATGGGGTAGGTACACTTGCCCTTGGGTATTATGATTGTGACGAAAATTTTATCTAAACTTACAAAATAATGTTTGAAAATTTGATAATGACAAATAGCTACAGTAGTAAAATCAAATATCTAATGATGGACGGTAAACAATTGACAGTTGAATTTAATAATGAATCATCAGGTATATGTTTTAGTGGAACACGTGACAAGCTAAAACTTTCGCTCATCAGATCTGATAATAGCGTGTATTTCAATTATCTCCAACAATTGTATCAAAAGTTGCTAGCGGAATTTAAAAACTTTCACAGTCCGATTAGTCAACAAAAATGTACTAAACTCACAATTGATCTCGATCGGTCAAAGGTGTATTTTATCGACAAAAAATATCCTCTGAACAAACCAGAAATTAAAGATTTGTTTGAGTCCCGTCGCTGTGTGAGCGGTTAAGTAAAATTTAGTATCAATAATCGTGATAATGAAATATTTTTAATATCAACAGTTGAAACATTGATCATTGGTAACGAAATATAAAATAATATAACTTACCTTTCTCACGTTCATTCTAATGCGTAGTTTAATTTCCGCCTTGCCCATGTTAACTGGAATCCCCACGTTCTAATGCGTAGTTTAATTTTCACCCTGCACAGCATAATGTCTGATGAAAATCTAGCGGTCGACTGATAATAAAACCCGTTTTGCCGTCTTTAGAATAGTTCGTGAACATTCCACGCACGATCCTGTTCTAACAAATTCTACAATCTCTGTTTACCTGGATGAATCATAAATTTACATAGCATTCCTGCACCTGTTATTTTGTAACAATACAAAATACCTGTCTGCACCTGTTGTTTTGTAAAATACCTTTTGTTAACTTACCTGGATAGTAGAAGGAAGTTTATCTGAATACCGATCATGTATATAACTATTTACCTGGATTCATTAACACTGTAATAACAGAGAAGGGTGGGTGAGTTAGAAACTTTACTAATACTTTTGAAAAAAGGGGTGGGGGATACTTTAGGACTATAGGTTATACTTATTTGGAGGGGTAAAAATGAGTTTTGGGCTGAAAATCTCATTTTCCTCTACTACTATATACTATTGAAATTAAAAGAAATCCGAGTAAAAGGACGAGGTACTATGATGTTATCTTTCACTGTCGTCTTTTAGGCAATCTAGAAATGTGTCAACGGGACACAATAACTATTTTTTTTAAATTAAATAAATAATAGTAGGCATACCCCAAATTATTAATGATCACATTATAGTAACTCAATGAATAAAATAGTTATGAATAAAAAATAGCTTTTCAATGAAACGTATATTATTTTGGATATTTCAGTAGTGATATCTTGTCTGTAAAATAGCCCAAATTGGAAGGTATATGATTTTTTCGTAAATTTTCGATGTTGTATTTAAAGCAGATAGGTCAAGTATAAAGATAAATATATGTTTTGGAATTCACATTTTTAGTGGTTTGTTGCAATCACGTTGTTGGGTAGTACGTATCCTTATTTGGCTAAATCAGTTGCCATAAATGAGGCATTACTGGTATGACAAAAATTTAATTGCACAGGTGAACAGCTTCACGTTACTAAACATTTGTGTGAATTTTTGTGAATACCAGTCAGATAATTTTTAGCTGATCGTGCAAAACAAACTTTTCGACATACGAACGTACGGACATATGAACGTACAGACAAGATCAAATTATTTATGCGAACGACACAAGAACAAAGCAAATCTACAATCTTCTATCTCTTCTAAAGATCCAATGAGATCATTCCTATTTTCGAAAACGCAGCATCAGGTACTTGAATTGGATGGAACGGCTTCTTTGTTTTTTTTTTAAGCGACGCTTTTCTTTGGCACACATCACAATTTTCAACGTACTTCTTAACTTTCAGGAACAGTCCTTTGCTAAAGTATCTTTATTTTATCTCTTTGTAGCTGTAAGAAAGTTATAAAAACATATCTTGAAGTTTTAGTGCACTATTTTCTGTTAGACGAGGAGACCTTTTGCCGATATACTGGCGTAATTTCGCCTGTTTGGTGTTATGTGTAGAATAATCATGAAACTAATGTACGGAACGCTGAAGCTGTCTTAATACGAGGATATTAATATTATGTAGTTAGATTATTATGTCATTTATTTATTTTGCTATATTATGTGGTTACCATGTTTGAACGTGTCTCATATTTGAATCAAAATTGCTTCATCTTGATTTTGTTTAAAAATTAGAAACTAATCCGTCAAGATAGTGGTCAATGGTAAAAGGAAATTGCTTGACAAATATTGTAATATAATTTAGAGTAGATAACTGCGTAGAATTTTAGTCTTTCTCCATAAATCATTACACTTGTGGTGTGTTAAGATAATCTTTTCTGACTTAAATTAACAGAAAAGTTTACCAGCAAGGTGAATTTCGATCGGTTCTGCACGTCTGTGAATAAATTAACTCTCTTGCAAAAGTATATATTAAATTGTCCATATATCCCATTAAAACAATTATCAGCGCAAGTTTTAGTATGTAGTAATTATGACTCACGTTTTGTTAATACCCAAATGACCTTAGTGTGGTAAGCTATGAATATTTTTTAATGATCTCTCTCTCTCTCTCTCTCTCTCTCTCTCTCTCTCTCTCTCTCTCTCTCTCAACGCCCTGCAGGTTTGTTTCTTTTACTTTTCTAAAAAAAATATTCCTATTTGTACTACAGCCTCGACGAAAATTTCTTTTTTTTTTGCTATTAAAGTTTCATTCGTTTAGGGTAAGTCTTCTTTGTTAAATATTACCTAATTTCATGATAGGGCTGAGATTCCATTTTGTGATCGTTCTTGTTATAAGTCCGAAAATACATCCCCGTTTGTTTGTATCCCACTACCGATTTCAATAACGGAAACATTTATTTTGATAAAAAGTGCAAGGAACTTAGTCAATTCATTCATTGATTTCTATTTTCTAACCTGAATGTGAGCAGAATTACCACCACACCGTCATCGCCTGCGCGTTTCATGCTTAACGGAAGTTTTCAATGCAATAGACTGATATGCTTGAGAACCATTTCCAGTTTTTGGACCAGTCCATTTTCAGCAAAGGGGCGCATGCGCGACTAAATATATACAGGTACATACATATGTCCTTATCTTCCGATATGTACAGTGTCGAGTCAAGCAAACGAAAAGAATGACAAAAACAACTTGCCTTTCACGTGGATTTAACAAGCGGTTTCATTAATATGTTCACGTGTGCAAAGGAATATAATTCCAAAGTCCAATATAATTATTGCAATTTACGGAATTATCCGGCAGTTACCGAATAGGATCAATTACGTCATTATGTTGTCGATTGTAAATAAACTACCCGGCTATTGTGCGGAATATGGCGCCGTGTTAGTATGGAAAGTCCGTTAAGCATGAAAGGTGCAAGGGGATGCAAGTACTAGTGCCATTCTGGTAACAGCCAGGTTAGAAATTATAAATCAATGATTCAGTTGACTTAGTTCTGTGCACTTTTTATTACATTAAACGTTTTAGTTATTGAAATCGTTAGGTGAGTGGGTACAAACCAACGGGTGATACATTTT
Source organism: Potamilus streckersoni (assembly GCA_016746295.1). Classification (NCBI taxonomy): domain Eukaryota; kingdom Metazoa; phylum Mollusca; class Bivalvia; order Unionida; family Unionidae; genus Potamilus; species Potamilus streckersoni. Next base: position 106,237 of record JAEAOA010000038.1, on the reverse strand, counting down.
CGGACTTTTTGTTTTTGTTTTGAGGAAATAAGTGACTGTTAAATTCAGTCCTTTGAAGTTAAGCCGCTCTCTTTCTGAAGTGATGTTGTTGGATATAAGACAGACCCCAGGTCTGAATATTTCTAGATTCTGGTACTGGCCTGCCAGTGTTTGCTTTATGTCATCACCTTGTTATCTACTAGTTCTTTCTGGACCCTTTGGTTCATCTAATATGAATGGAAATATATGGCCATGCCCTTTACCAACTTCTTTTGTTTCACCCCTCTGTTTGCATTTCCAACAGAAATAAGCACCATTAAACTAAATACTATTACATAGTAGAAATTTTGCTGGCAAATCAGCAGTACCACACAACAAAATGCTTTGAAAACAAAAGTTCCACGTTCTGGAGATAAACATTATATTCCTTGATCCACTTTTCTGAACTTGTCAAGAAAAGGGCAAAGAAAAGTTCCCATTACTGGTTTTTGACTTCCAAACCAAATTCCTGCTAAGATCATATTCTCCTTATTAATATGTATCTGATAAGGAAGTTCATTAATAACAATAAACAGTGGCCAGACTGACACTTTACTACTCTAGAAGACAAGTGCTCCATCTGTGTTGAAGGTAAATTATGTTTTCTAGAAACCTTAGGGGCCCTCCATTGTCGGAATATGATCTATACAGTGTACCAGCATAAATATAATGGAAGAAACCATTCTTACTTTTGCATTTGATCTTTATTGAAGCTTGTTTAAAAATCCAGTTTATCATAAAAAGCATATATCGACATTTGGATTTTGTAGGTTTCGGAAAAACATTTTAATTGCATGTACATAGATTATGCTCATTTGGAAGGGCAGCTGCTATGATGTTTAATAACTGCGATACAGCATCCCCAGTCAAATTTGGCTTTGTGCAAAATAATGCTATTAACAACATAAAAGCTCCAATAGTAAATGTTGCACCAGGATAAAGGGGCTTCTCATCAGGATCAAGGCAGTCTGTGGTCTTGTGCAGGCTTCATCTTCAGTTGAATTCTCAAATTCAACACCCAAGTCATCAGATGTATCATCCTCATCTTAAAAGCTACCTTCAAACATCTGATTGAAAATTTCATTCAGGTCAGGATAACTTCTTTCCACTTTGTTGTGAATTACATTCATCGGGTCCACGTCAAACACATCCTGTATCTGGCTGTGGTTACTTTCTGCCCTACGATATGGTAGCTTCAATTACAATATTTTAGTGGCTAAAACTTAATAGCTAAGGATTATATTACAGATTTCTAGCCTAAAATGATATGACCAAGACATGGTTCGAAATAATACTTCTGCTCTGGACAAGGAAATAGGAACTTGTATTTTACATTGTTTTGACTTTGACCTTTGAGCTACAGACATAAAAAATTTAAATAGAAATCATTCGAAACATTTTATAAATATGGGCCAAATAAGTTGGAAAGTGACAGGCTATTTTTAGAGTCAACTTTTGTTCAGTTCCTGGCGAAATGTGGTTTATTGGCTTGGTTAATAACCTGAAAAAGAGGGGAGGGGCATGTGCATTTGACAAGTAACAAACAAAGAGGTAAAAACTTTCTTTTGGTTAAAATTTGGTCTCTTTTAGACTTAGTTTGAGAAACAGTGATTTAAACTCAGAAAAAGGTACAATTGTGACTCACAGTATAACTATTTAGTGCATTAATTTAAAAAGTAAGAAAATTATACTTCTCTCTAATTCATCATATCCTCTGCTTTTTTTGTTCCTGGAATTGATACTGCATTCTCCGATGAAACATGATGGGTATCATATCGGAAATCACTCACTGCATCATCTTTGATGTTTGGTCAGACAAATGTGCACGCAATTCTGATTCAAGATGCTTACATACATCTGTTGCAAAAGTTATTTCAAAGTCGTTATCTGAACATTTGCGTTTTCAAGAAGGACCTCATCGATTCCTACCAATGGCCGAGTTGTCCATTTATCTTTACTGCTGATGCGGGTCGTTCTAAACACCACAAAGACGAGCAAAGTCACACAAAGACAGGACAAGGAAGAGCAAATACAGGCAAGGAAATAGCAAATATGGCACATAGAAATTTCAAACTGAAAATACTAAATGTTGGTAGCAGTTTTATAAAAAAAAAAACAATAAAATATGTTCCTATTGCCCAGATATTGTTCTTTTCCGAAATATCTATTTGCATGTGTATTTCTTGGCACCACTAATTAGCATATTTCGCCTCAAATTCCACCTGACTTACATCTGAATTCCGCTTGGTTTATGTCTCTAATAAGTTTAAGCCCTTCTTAACTGTTACACCTGGAAATTTTATAAATATGACACCTGGGGTACGTATATTTCATACAGGAATTGCAACCATTTGTATGGCTCTAGATTGCCTTATTGTGCTGGTGCACCGTAAAAATTCAACCTACCAACTTAATCTGAGTTTTGGTAATGGATGTCCCTTTTTAAACTGTTTTTCTCCTTCCCTGCTTTCTTTTGCATGATTTCTTTTTCACTTTAGAGTTGAGTACATGTTACAATCACTAGGAAAATAAACTTGTCTGTTAAGGAACAGCTTTAGCAACAACATGAGATGGCCAGTTTGAAAATGACCCAAAGGTGACCTTCTTAGAGGTGTGAAAATACATTTTTCCTACCTTGTTTCTACTCAGCAGATTACACAGTCTGGGCAAAGAATTTCACTCTTAAGTTTCCCAAATGAACTGGTTTTGTTTACAATGGTCATTTTGGAGTTTCCTAAGGAGTTGCCTCCATTATACCTAACCTTGGATTTGTCTGTTTTGTAACATAGATATTACCATCGTTATTACATCAAAGAGAGAATATTGGTCAACTTATACATGTTGTGCATTATTATTCTTTCAAGTATTTAGATTTAGCTTGGCGTCTTGTACATCTTTTTTCATTACTATTTTGATTTCATGAAGAATTGTATTATTTGTTCTGACAGATATCTCAGATATCACCAGGTACTAACAATATATGGTGTATTGGTTATGAAAAATGATGAAACTGATATGTTATAAGGAAATGGTATGTTTCAGTGGGGAAAGTAATAGATGAAGTTTGACACTGTCTCATAGCTGTTGCCCATTTTAATGGCTTTGGTAATCAATAAAAGCAATAAACAATGGAAAGAAACATGTATTTTATGCATGGTAAGGTTACATTTTATTTAGAATCGCCCAATGTTTTGAAAATAAGATTTTCCTTTAATCAGAATGTTATTTAAATTTGTAAGGTCTCACTGGATAGTTTCATATTTTGAATTCTCCCCCCCCCCAATTTTTATGATAGAATGCATGAGCCTAAATTATCACAATTCCAGTATTTATAAATTCACATGTAAGCTAAATTTCTAACGTGGTTAGGTTTGGAAATGGGTTGGATTATTGGCTAGTGGTTACTCCCTGTCACATTTAGACTAGCATTGGAGAACAAATGTGTATCTTGGGATGTAAATGAGCAGCCGACTTGGCTTACATATTTACACGTGTCTGCTACAGAGGTAAATATCTAAAAATATATGTGGTTGAGGGGTGATTAAAAGTATTCAAATTTGTTATAGTACTAGTGAACTTGAACGATGAATAAGGTACATGCTGATTCTGATATATCTCTTTATAAATGTGTACTTTATTTATGTTTTCCTTACAGTAACATTAATTTTAGGATAACTTGCAGTATATTGAGATCATCAGAACAATATTCAACTTGGTTTCTGTTCTCTTAACACCTGAACAACTTCGCACATTGTGTACTATGTCACACATTTTTGTCTTGAATTGGAAAATTTCTATTTTTATTGTTTGATCCAAAGTAGATCTTTTTTATACAAAAGTTAGACACTCATTTTGAAAAAAAAAAACGATGTTGATCGAGCGATAGGTAGATTTGATTGTGGTAGAAGTAAAATGATTTTTTTTACAAGGGATAACCATTACCAACATGAGTTTAATGGGTCTACAAATATAAAAATATGTGAATTAGAACATGATAATACTTGCAGTTTGTGAGAGGTTTGACAAATATCTCTTCACATTTTGAAAACATCTGTTCATTTTTTTTGTTTGTTACTCTTTGATTTGTCTGCCGCCTGTGTATTTTTCACGGATGATTATCCTTTAGCCAACCTCAAAATGTCGACTCAGAAATTGTTTCGTTCATTGCAAATGTTGGATCTCGCTTTACCATGATGAACCCTATCCGTGATGCACAGCCATTTAGTCACTGAGTACATCTTTCGCTTACTTCCTTTGCTTTCCATGATCACATTTACAAATGATTAGGATACATTACTGATATTATGTACTTTAGTGATGTTAAGTTCATAAAAGTGTGAAACCATTTTTGATTGGTCAAATAAAACTAACTTTTAGAATGGTAATGACTACACGAACTTATGCTGCTATTTGCATGCCTTTAAATTATTTTTTAAAAGAATTGTACTTACCTTACTTGATTTGATACAAACACAGGTCTCTTTCAACTCATTAACCACTGAGCCAAATAGCTAGACAGCCCCCCTACAGCATGCTTGGAGAGATCACCTAGACCAGTGCTAGTCTTACCAGTGCCTATATCCCTAGAATTGCTGACAGCACTTGGCTTGCATATTTTTCCGTAGGGTTTACTTGCAGTAAATTTGTAATTATTTTATTTACATTCATTTAATTAGGTTGAAATTGGGCCCAACAGTTCTCAATAACAGTATGTACACAATGGTATAAATTTCATGCCACATGCAGAAATAAAACTGGCTGATTCCTGTCAATTTGCATCATTTCGGATCTAAATATCTTCACTATTTCTGCCACTATCAAAATCAAATTTTTTATGTGTTCAGCAGTGTTCACTCCGTCTATGTAAGCTTAAACTTTATTGGTTCAACTGCCTGCATAATTAGAAAATGGCTTGCAATCAGCTAATTGTTTGCGATTACTTTACTCGTGCAGGAAATAAGCCTAGACTAATACTGCCACTCACACTCTTCACCCTGGATACAATCTAGGTAAACTCTGCCATGCTATCGAGGTGTTCTGATGATGAGGGAGGAAAGTGACGAGTTATTGGGTATGGGGGGACAGGGTGTTTGAGTTAATTGATTCTATTAATGCAAAAAACACTTTCCCAAGTTGTTGATCAAAAGAAAGCCAGCATATAATTAGGTTCTCACAGAAGTACTCACCGGTTTTGCTGTAACTGTCGATTGACACTTTTCATGTTTTCATAAGAGAATATGTTGCGATTATAGTGTTTACATTGAAGCAAAATTAAAGGATTAGAATGTGAATTTCACATAGCAAGACGACCATATAATGTTTGTTTATACAAAGAAGCATCAATTTATATACTTGCTCTGTAATTTAAATGCATATATATATTGCTGTTCTGGGTGATCTAGTTCTACATCAGGAATACTATTTTTCACTTAATGTAAATTATCTTTCTTTTATTTTAAGTTAAGCATTTTACTCTAGTGAAAAAGAATATGAATTGCATTAGAATGGAATACTTTTTCATATTAAGTGAACAGCATTTCACTTCATTGAAATATTGTCTTTATTTAAATTGTTTTAAAACTTTTTCTCTTCATTAAATTGTCTTATATTTAAATTAAAAGTAATTTAAGTTAGAGTGAATGATGGATATCGGCCGGTTGTCTTCCAAATCGATATTTTATGACTCCACAGGCAAGTAGGCTTCTTGTCTGGAACGCCTTTACTTTTATCTCACATCGCGCTGAAAATCATTTGGGTTTGTAGTTGTTGAAAACCATAAAAATAAAGTATGTGAGTGTGTGTGTTAATGTGTTGTCGTCGTTGTTGTTGTTGGTGTGTGTGTGTGTGTGTGTGTTTGTGTGTGTGTGCTTTGTTCCGCTACCTACCCGTAACAGGACGTCAAGGATGCATCTCCGCTCAAAGTATTGGCATTTCATCGATTATCTCATCACCAGTGACAAAGACATGTGTGGTGCTGACTGTTGGACGAACCCCATGTTAATCTTATCCAACTTCAAATTTAGCCCAAGATACGTCACCAAGGGAAAAAGACTCTAAAGTGACTAAAAATCTCAAAGCTGCTGAATATCCCAATCGTCGATAGCTTCTCAATAATCTTGGATAGAAAACTGGAGACCTGCAGATTGCCCAGGAAACTCAGCCTTCTTTAGAGACATTGTCTGCTCCGACGACCTCATACATATGGGAAAGACGGGATGCAAGAATCAGGATTGGTTTAATAAGATCGAGATAGTGCCTGAAGAAAATACAGCCTACACAGAGCTCTTCTGAATGACCCTTCATCAGCCTCCGACAGTGCAGCCTTCACCAGTATGCGCATGACAGTTCTGGCGAAACTTTGCAAGATGCGGAACGCCTAACTCAGGAGTTGAAATTCAGGCCAGTTTAGACAAAAATTATTCATAGGTTTTCAGCAGACGAAATTCAGACCAATTTAGACAGAAATTATTCATAGGTTTTCTACGATGTACTAAAAACTGTTCACTTCCCCCACCTATTGTCCGAGTCTTCTCAGTGCTGATGGGAAAACACTGCTGACTAAATATACTCATATACTGGAGCGGTGGACTCAACATTCCAGTGATGTCCTCAAAAGTCCGTTATCCATCTACGATGGAGTCATAGTACACTTGCCTCAAGTGAACACTAATGCTGAGCTAGGCACTCCACCAAGAGTGCAAAGGGGACCTCTTACAGACCTCTTCCAAGTAATATGGAAAGAAGGAGTAGTACCACGTGAATTTAAAGAAGCCTACATACTCCACATCTACAAGAAAAAGTGCAATCGTCTGTGTGTGTTAAAAACCACAATGGAATCTTCCTCTTGTTCGCTATCAAGCAGCTGTTTTATAGTACGTTTCTCGGGCATGCTAATGATATGTCCTACGCATCTGTTCACTACTTAGACACTTTTTCGAGTCCTGCTCTGTCGTCTCACCATCCCAAGCAGGGTCTGCTTCCAGAACGTCAGTGTTGTTTCCAGGCAAAAGACAGCACGGATGGACTTTGGAAGATAATGGCAACATTCAGCTATCAATATTAGTTCATTTCGATCATTCCCAAGTTCCTTGATGGCATGATGTCCACGTAATGGACAATGGCGAACCATCATATTTCTTCCCAGTAACATATGACGCTAAACAAGGTTGCGTTCTGGCACCAACACTCTTCAGCATTATGTTCCCTATAATGCTCACAGATGTGTTCTAAAACAGTGTCAGATACAGGACTGGCATGAAATTGTACAACCCCATCAACTGCGAGCAGTCACGAAAGTGAAAGAAATAGTTGTCAAGGATTTCCTCTTTGCTGACGACTGCAACCTCAAAGCCAGCCCCAAAGACATCCAGATCAGCATGAAAAGGTTTGTTGAGGCATGCAACAAATACGGCCTCACAATTAACAAAAAATACTTACGTTATGTAACAACATGATCCTGGAAAGCGATAGTGTGAACCGGGCATAACAGTGAAGGGTCAGAAACTCTAGGCTTTCGACAGCTTCACGTATCTGGGCAACAACTGCACAAGGGCAGTCAACATTGACGTTGAGGTCAACAGCAGAATACCCAAGGCCAGCTCGACCTTCTGGAAACTACTTGGGAATTTGTGGGACCGCAGGGGAATCGGTCTTACCACCAAGCTGAAGTGTTCACCACTCTCCTGTATGCCAGCGAGACGTGAACGTCTATAGCAAGCATTCAGGACAACTCAGTTGTGCATGTGCTGTAATCGATGGATTGTGCAGATAAGGTGGCAAGACAAAATCCTTGATAATGATGTTCTTACAAGGGCCTACACCCCTTTTATCTTCATGTTGCATAAGGAGACCCATGCGCAATACAATGGTTCATGGCGCAGCAATATCACATCTGGTGCCCGCCCAACAGAACAGCAGAAAATTGCGAAGACGCAGATAAAAATACCATTCGAAAGGCTAGAACTCCCAAAACATCTTGTGTGTTCCACATGCGGGAGAGACTTCCCTGCCCGGATTGTCCTCTCTAGTCATCTTCTTACCCACTGTCCAACAGGCAGCTGAAGGTGTGGTCGTAATCGACACTGATGGGCAAACATTAATTAAGTGAAATTAATTAAAATTTCTTGTCAGAACGGATCAAGCATTGATTTTTTTAATTGTTGGTACCCACGAAATGCAAACATTATTTAAACTGTGAGTCACGTATATCTCTTGATGACTGGGGCGGAGCTAAGTCGTGAAACTGACCGTGTGTATTTCCTGATGATTTGCCTGTAAATCATATTAGACACGCACACCATTTTGTTCAGCAGTTCACAGGAATAGATTTAATAGAGCGCTTTAGATCTTTTACTCGTCTCCTAATAAATTGAAGCTGAGTATTAGCAGCAATGAAACAATTTTGATCTTCTTAAAGCTGTGGTATCCATGAGTCAGCAGTATTTTTGTAGAATGATGTACATTTTAGGAATGAAACAGTTTACACATTCCGCTGGTAAAGGTGCCCACGAAAATACACCGTGCTATGGGAGTAGTGGCAAAATGTCTTTTGAGTATGAGGGGTACGTAACAAACTTGTGTTTGGTCGATGATTAAAAAAATAAAGGTCTTGCCTTCAAGTAAATATATTCCTTAATATGTTGATAATTGATGACACACGATGGTCCTCTTACAAACCTAACTTTTGGCTTGATAAGTCCCCCTCAGGCAGACTTGTATGACATAACATATAAATGATGGTTATTTAATAGTCAATAATGTAGTCATACATGCAGCAATGTAGCCTAAAGTAGTTTTGTTTCTCACTTTGTGTACAAAATCCGTTTTGATTCCTTGTCAATTAATAATGCATTTGTGACGCTGCCCAGCACGGATTAATGTACAAAACAAGACTTAATCACGAAGCAAGCCAATCTGTGTCTTTATTATGCTGTATACACCTGCTTGTGCTGTCTTTGTTATGATGAAACTGTTACGATAGATGGGCCGAGATTGTAGATTACCAAATAAGACAGAATTGGTCAGATCTCAGACGCAGCTTTTAAATGCAAATCGAAAGGTATGTTTCCAGAGATGCTAGATATATAATACCAATTCAGAAGTGCCACCTGTATCACATCAGCAAAGTGATGTATTGGTTGCTTTATTATTCATTCGTATTTACCACTGACTTTATTAACAATCGCTAAGTTAGTTATTACTGGAGTTTGGCAGTGACAAACAAGATGCTGATACCAACAATGATGGAACACGGCCTGCTTTTGCTGCAAGACAATGTATCGAAGGATGGTAATGGCACGTGAAGCGGCAGATGTTCTTTATGAAGCTCATAGACACATGTTGAAGAAGCTGTAGTGTTTAACCCAGAGTGACATTGTATTCAAGAAATGTTATATAGAGGTCCAAGCATGTGGGCTGTTAGTGTATACCCCATATTTTGCACCAAGCAAACAAGATAAGCAGCTCCATTCCATGTTGTTGGTCTCGCCAGATTTCAAGTGACTAGCTGACAGGCAATGTCTGAGATACCGCTAAAGGCTAGGACGTTTACAGTGTGTGCCGCCGGGCTTACTAATTGCTTATGTGCCCACAAATCTTTTGGTAACCTCGTGGTTTCTACTAAGCAGCATCAAATGCGAACATTTGTTTTACCGCGAAGAATTATGTTATGGTGGACAACTTGATTTTCATGGTGGTGGCGCGCTGAGGATATGCCTCGTAATTCGCTATTTTACATTTGTGCTAGGCTAGCAAGAAAGTGTTCTGTTGTTTCTAGTGTTTATATTGCTTTAACTGATATTACGCAGCATATTGTGAATTTCTAACAAGACTTTTAGCAATTACATTGATTTATTCTGTTTTTCTATGATTAATGGTTATGGCTGTTTTCGACGATCACGGCATACGTGACTAATCTTGTTTTTCTTTTATCATGGTTGCATATTTGTCGAATTTAACCAAGGTGATCTCAATATTCTTTTTGGAACTGGTGTTGTCCTGTAGCGACTTATATATATATATATATATATATATATATATATATATATATATATATATATATATATATATATATATATATATATATATATATATATATATATATATATATATATATATATATATGGTCTGACATTGTATTGAACATTTATGAACATTTATTCAGCTTAGACGCAAATTTCATCGTGCTTTATTCATTTCTGTATAAAGATATAGAGACACTTGCTTGCAGTTGACACCAATTATTTGTGGCGACATGGACAGTGATAGTGAAATTCTTAAATTTGATGTTTTCTGTTCTCGTTATGTCCCTTGCTGCATGGATGCCACCAAGTTTGATTAAAATCAGATCTATAAAATAATGTTTGGAGATATGATGAATGCTGAAAAGAAGTATTATGCCTATCTTGTGGTTCATCAACCAATCACAGCATTCACATTTATAAGTGACAGGTCATTCGGAACATACATTTAATAACGATAACTCCTAACACAAAATGCTACATTTTATCTGTTAGCTTACAAATAATACTCTGACTGACAATTCCAAAGGTCACCAAAAATATTAATCTATTTCTGTCAGATATCCACACCTTGCACGCATCATAATCAGACCACATTCCAGCTTTCTAATTCGTTGCAGTGTACCCATTTTAAGCCTGAAATATGCAAATCAGTATTTGTACTGTGCTAAATTCTATTTTGTCTCCTAAGTAATCTTCACCACACTTTCCATTCAATACAAACGAACGGTAGACTTAATGTTTAAAGAGTTGTCGGGTAATATGTCAACTGACCCGTTTGGGAAATATAATTGGAAGACGGTGATTAGACTTACCAATGCACATTTGAAAAGTAAGATTGCACTGCAGTCTTAGAATTCTATCAGTGTATGTTCCATCTTTGGAAATGTGCATATTGCAAGTCTTATATATGTGCCCATCGCTAAGTATTTGAATACTCTTCAATATTTAGTGAAGTTAAGGAACTACTATGGCAGAAAAATAAGCTAACTCCTAACATTTGTCACTTACCTGATCGGTTTGGATTTGGTAATGCTACGGACACTGAAAGAGGAGGTCGATTCAAGCGTATTAGGGAATACGTGACAAGAAAGCTATATGTATATCTACTTTGCGTGTGTTAAGATTGGTAATTATCATCATGCTGCACTGTGTTTCTTATAATTATCTCAAAACTACCAAATCTTCTCTGGACATAAATCTTTGTTAAGTCAAATAATGGTTCTTACAGGAAGACTCAACTTTTTACCTAACCCTTAAATTCTACGTCTGCGGCGATGTGCATTTCAGAGCATTTGAAATTCCATTCAGTAAAAGCGAACGGTAGTCTTATGTTTAAATAGTTGTCGGGTAATATGTTAACTGACCCGTTTTGGGAAATATAATTGGAAGACGGTGATTAAACTTACCAATGAACATTTGGAAAGTAAGTTTGCACTGCACTGTTGGAATTCTACCAGTGTATATTCCATCTTTGGAAATGTACCTATTGCAAGTTTTTTATATGTCCCCATCGCCAAGTATTTGAATACTCTTCAATATTAAGTAGAGTTAAGGAATTACTGAAGAAGAAAAATAGACTAGCTCCTAACATTTGTCACTTACCTAATCGGTTTGGATTTGGTAATGCTACGGACACTGAAAGAGGAGGTCGATTCAAGCGTATGAGGGAATACGTGACAAGAAAGCCATATGGTTATCTAGTTTGCATGTGTTAAGATTGGTAATTATCATCATGCTGCACTGTGTTTCTTATAGTCATCTCAACACTACCAAATCTTCCCAGGACATAAATCTTTGTTAAGTCAAATAATGGTTCTTACAGGAAGACTCAAAGTCATATCTAACCCTTAAATTCCATGTCTGCAGCGAAGTGTATTTCAGATCATTTGAAATGCCGTTCAGTAAAAATGAACGGTAGTCTTATGCTTAAAGAATTTTTGGGTAATGTGGCAACTGTCTTTTTTGGGGAATATCAATGGAAGACGCTGATTAGACTTACCGATGCACATTTGAAGTGTTAATTTGCACGCACTTCTAAACTTCTACCAGTGTATATATCATTTTTAGAATTGTACTACTTGCAAGTCCTTTATTTGTTCCTTTCGCTAACTATTGGAATGCTTTTTAATATTTAGTAGATTTGAGGAAATACTGAGCAGAAAATTATTCTAACCCTTAAGCTTTGTCACATACCTAATTGGTTTGGATTTGGTAATGCTACGGACACTGATAAAGAAAGTCATTTAAAAGGTATTTGCGAATACGTGACAAAAATGCCATATTTATATACAATGCGTATGTTCCGTCTTTGGAAATGTACCTATTGCAAGTCTTTTATATGTGCCCATCGATAAGTATTTAAATACTCTTCAATATTGTAGTAGAGTTAAGGAACTACTGTGGCAGAAAAATAGGCTTACTCCTAAGATTTGTCACTTACCTAATCGGTTTGGATGGTAAACGCCATTGACAATGCAGGCGAGACTCTGAACAGGTTTGGTGTTAATCAGGGATGAAATGGGAAGGTCTCGGGCAGTAGTGCATATCTGAATTTAGAGTACGACTATAACAGTTTGAAGATAGCTTTCATATGAAAGAGTGGGATGGTCTATAATTTACCCAGCAAAGTCAATTCGTAGAGCGCTTAGTTACATATCAGTAAAAGAACTAACACCTGATGGATTTACAATTAACTTCACAAACTGCATGAAAGTTATATATTAAGATGATGACATACCAAATATATTTCGAACAGCCGTGTCCTTTCCTTTATATAAACAATTCGATCAGTCCTAATTCTACATTCTTGTAAGTTTGGTCGCCACAAACTCTAAAGTTTCATTACGTCATGTGCTGATGAGTGCGTGTGTACATTTTTAACGTGTAAACTTCAAACATATCCAATTTTGGGGTTGTCTTTCGCAGAATAGACATTTTTATATTAGCTACAGACAAGAATTGAAATTTTGGGTCTAGGCTAGTGATAGTACTAAAGGTGCTTGAGTACGATAGCACACACATACATTTGTACAATATGCATAAACATATTGACAGTTACACAGACAAATATAGATACATACATATAAATACACATGCAGATACAGATTAAAAACACAGATACAGATACCTACACATACAAGCAGCATGTACGCACGTACACACACAAACACACACACACACACACACACACACACACATATATATATATATATATATATATATATATATATATATATATATATATATATATATAGAGAGAGAGAGAGAGAGAGAGAGAGAGAGAGAGAGAGAGAGAGAGAGAGAGAGAGAGAGAGAGAGATTCCAACTGTATATTTGTCAACTCACATTTTCTTATACATGCTGCTTAACCAGTCGTCCATATTTTACTTCCTAGTCGCGGGTTCCTATTTTTATTTTCAAAGGTATAGTTACAACCTGTTAGTGTTAATGCATTTCGAACACATCATGTTATACGAATTGATTCTAACAAAGAGGGAAGTTAGGTAAGTCATTATCTGGTTTACATAGAAACTCTTTTCTTGTATGTATGTATGTATGTATGTATGTATGTATGTATGTATGTATGTATGTATGTATGTATGTATGTATGTATGTATGTATGTATGTATGTATGTATGTATGTATGTATGTATGTATGTATGTATGTATGTATGTATGTATGTATGCATGCATGTATGTATTATATGCACGTAGATCGATAAGCAGGTAGGTTGGCAGGTAGGTAGGTATTTGGTTGTGCATGGATGCATGGATGTATATTTGTGAGAGAGAGAGAGAGAGAGAGAGAGAGAGAGAGAGAGAGAGAGAGAGAGAGAGAGAGAGAGAGAGAGAGAGAGAGAGAGAGAGAGAGAGAGAGAGAGAGAGAGAGGAAGTCTGGTGTTCCTAATCCTATTCTCAAATATCAATTTTCAACCTCTTTACGTTAACAGCCTTAATAGTTTTGAACACAATAGCTCTCTTCACGTCAGGATATATATGTACTTGATGCGACAAAGAGGACATTTAAGTAAATTATAATTAGATGACATCATAACTGTTTTCTTTTCTGATATTTCGTCCACCACTACGCACTTCATCATCATTATAATCATGAATACTATAACTATCATCATCATCGCTGCGGTTTTTTCATCCGTTCATTGTGTCTCTCCGTCTTTATGACCGTCCATTTCTTACCAATAGCATCCATCGAACAATAAACCGTGTATTGCATGTATGTATGTATGTATGTATGTATGTATGTATGTATGTATGTATGTATGTATGTATGTATGTATGTATGTATGTATGTATGTATGTATGTATGTATGTATGTATGTATGTATGTATGTATGTATGTATGTATGTATGCATGCATGCATGCATGCATGCATGCATGCATACATGGATGTACGTACGTACGTATGTATGCATGCATGCATGCATGGATGTAGGTAGGTAGGTAGGTATGCAGGTAGGTAGGTAGGCATGCATGCATGCATGCATGCATGCATGTATGTATGTATGTATGTATGTATGTATGTATGTATGTATGTATGTATGTATGTATGTATGTATGTATGTATGTATGTATGTATGTATGTATGTATGTATGTATGCATGCATGCATGCATGCATGCATGCATGTATATGCAAGCAGGCAAGTATGTAGCTAGCTAGCTAGCTAATTAGGTAGTTATTTGAGTGTGTATTTGGATGAAACTCTATGTATGTAGAGAATTCTTATGTAATTGTATGTAGGTACGCCTGGATGTATACATATCAGCCATATTTTTGCATCGATTAAGGAAATTCAGTACGTTTTCATACATGAGCCAAAGAAAGTATTTAAAACAGTTTATGTAGAAATGTATAAAAATAAAATACTCTGGGTGTAATATGTGTATTTAACTTTTTGTTAGGTTATGTGGTAATTTTGCTTTAGTATTTCTTACTTATATTAAATGATAAATTGTTCATGTTGAGTCCATCAACGTTTATGTAAGAGAGATTCATACATCAGCTATAAATTCCTTTGCAAGGTCAGTACTGAGACAAAATATCATGCAGTCAATCATTTATTTTATATTTATATATTTGTTTCTGAAAGTAATACAGTTCTAGAACACCCAACGTTTTGTGTAATAAAATATAGATTGAATTTACATTTACATTTAATATATATTACCAGTACATATAAACATAAATAAACCTGTTTTAATACAAAACACAATGCACACTAAAATATAAACATGTTTGTATATTTTATAGCACTTTTAAAGTTTTTCTCTTTATAATTTTGTTTCAGATATCTTTTTACCATTTATATAGCTTTAATACCATGATATCGAACAGACTAAAATATGCATGAAAGAATAAGCTCTTGGCTGGTACACGTCATCGGTTTAATATGACATCACTTGAATACAATGCCATGATCAAAGTCATTTCCTTATGATACAGCCAATGAATAGCACAATCTGTCGTGGCAATAGTAGACGTAGAAATCGATATGGTATTAATAATAGTAGTAGAATATCAGTAGCAGAAGCATTAAGCGGTAGCAGTCGTTATATTTATACAAGTACTATAATTAGTAATACTAGTGGGAGTGGAATCATCATAATCATCATCGTCAATGAATCCTGCAATATAGATAGGCATGTACTTGAATCAGATTGTTGGTAGATTCTTTTGTAAAACAAATCGGCATATTAAAATGGTCTGCATTGTTAATAATGGCTATTTAAACACCAACAAGTCTTTATTACAAAGTTGCATCATCAAAAGCCCCAATATGCGAAGAAAGCAAAATATCCAATAGTCAGCAACGTTTCTACGATAACAGTTAGGTAAATTATAAATTCAAATTTCTTAATGTCATACAAAAAATACAACTTATCTACTGAACAAAGATAATAAAACCATGTTTGTTCCATGACACTACATAACGCTTCTCTAAACACTTAACATGATGGACTGTGATTTATGGCATTAAGTTTGCTTTTGGAAAATGCATTGTTAAATCACATATCTATATAATAACAGAAATTGAATTAAGTTTATATAGGTATGAATAAATTTGGTTACGCATGGAAAGATTTTAAACTTCTTGTAAGCGTCCTAACTTTCGGCATTCAATTCAGCTCTAAGGAACACACTTTATCCTTGACTCAATACTGTATTAAAACTGATTTCAGCGTGGTTAGGTGTATGACGAACAACGAAACAAGTGTTATCGGGTTAAAAGCACAACAGTGCTATACCACTAGGTAACCACTGAAACTTTTGTTTACAGTGTTTGGGGAAAATAATATCGTTTTCTGCTTGAAACAAATACTTTATTCGTACTATGTTGAAAACTTAGAATGTGCATGTATATTGCCAATTACAATGTTTGTTGTTGTGTTTGCCAAAACAAGATTATGCTGTGGCAAAATAGCTTGTATATTGTATTGCAGGTTGACAATTACATGCAAAATCAAACTAGTAATTAAACCCCAGAATGCAAATAACGCTAATTATGTCGAAACCGTAAAATGATAAAACTCGGCTATGTAACAAAATAGTAAATTATCAATAAGATTGAGATGAAAGAAAATTATCTTAATCATTTAAAGGAATAAAGGAATACAACATTTGTAAATCAGTGTTTGCTACACATGAACAACTGATAATTCAAACTGTCATGACAAAATTCATTGCAATGTGCTCTCTGCAGAATGAGTTGATTTTGCTTTTAAAAGTAAACATTATGCCAGATTAGACTGATGATCTGACAGATTTTCATAAAATGACTTTTCATTACTAACTACCAAGCTTGACCTCGTTGCTAGAGAATGTACAAGCCACTCACATACATTTTTATTTTGCTTTAAAAACAGTACAGTTTTCCTGTGCTTAAACCTTAATTCAAGTTCTAGCGATTAAGGGATGAATGGTTTCACTAATCCGGACATGAATTAAACGATAAAACAATTGCTGGAAAAAAGCATTTCTGATCTGAGTTTGCCATGTTACTATACAAACTTACTTCCTGCAATATAACGCGGAGAAGGAAATTAATATATACCTAACCATGAAACTAAACAACGTTTCATAAATAACTAATAAGTCAGAGCCGGATGAATACATATACGAGTGTCTATATTTATGAATTTATTTATTCGTCTCTCAGTTGTTATATGTACCTTTTAATCTCTATCAATTATTATATCAATCTAGTTGTGAATACGTATGTTTTACTTATGTCTGTGCTTTGATATGTGTATAAGCATGTAGGTATAAATGAATGGAATATCTGAACTAATTAATTATTTTAATGTTTTGTACAGCTTGAATTGAAACTATCGACCATGTCTTCAGATTCTGGTTGCTTAACGGCATCGTTTTCTAATAATACTTACAAGTCAGAAAACCAGCACGGAAAAAGTGTAAGTCGCTAATGTTTGTCGTATGCAAAAATAGACAGAATTAAAATGTCTATAGGAAACGAAGGCATAAACAACATTTAAGGTTTTTGCAAGCACGCACACAAATTCATACACAGATTGTACTTTACACATTTCGTACATATGTATCATTGAGTTATCATGCAATTGCTTTGAATTTCTTATGTGAGTCACTCCTAGCGTAAATAAAAATATAAATAATGCAAAGTGTACAAGTTTCCGATTGTTTTACACCAATATAAATCATATCATGTTATATTATATTACATTACATTATTATATTACATTACATTACAATACATTATATATATATGACGTGAATATATATATATATATATATATATATATATATATATATATATATATATATATATATATATATATATATATATATATATATATATATATATATATATGCATTTTTATGTAGGATTTCACGTCATACGAGAACTCTGGTGCAGAGCTCAAGGTATCTGAGGTAAAAAATATACGATGAAACATGAGTAACAAACCTCTCACTGACTTGCTACACACGTATAATGTAACTCTGCGGTCAGTATATGCATATTCGAATAATTCTAAAGGCTTTAATGTCTCTCAAACAATTACTTCTGATGAAGTAATAACTTTTGTAAATTTACCAAAGCGTTTATCTATGTAGGGCGGTTCTGGATTTTATTCCTCTTATGAAATATGTATACATCATGTCCTGACTCTTGATACAATTTTGCAAAGTCTTATCAATGTTTAACATGTGCCCTTTATTCTCCTTATTACCTATATTTCAAGAAAATGAAACATTTTTGTTATGTAGAAACGTAATATTTTTGTTAAATATTATGGAAATGTCACTGCTCTATATAACATGTTGCTTTTCATATTTTTGGCATCCCTGAACGTTAAATATCGTTTACTGAAATATTGTTTCAACTGACACTAGTTATCGTACCATAGAGATCAAATGTTACTGTTGTTTCATAAATATTTAAACTGTAATGCGTCGACACATATGCAACAAACAAATTATAATTTGGTAATTTAAATATAAGCCACAAATTTCTGGACTCTTGAATGTCATCAGACCTCAGCTTCCTACGTCATTCCAATAGTTTCTTCCACTAACATATTGGAAATCTGAAGATTAGGGCAAAAACACTCATATTATCTTTTCTTTGTCTTTTAGCGAAATGCAGGATATGAAGACCTTAACGATATAGCCCTTAATGTACGTAAGTAAAATCAAAGTCATCATGGTAATAAAAACTGGATTAATATTATGCAAGCCACTTTAATAATAATATTAATAATAATAATAATAATAATAATAATAATAATAATAATAATAATAATAATAATAACAATAATAATAATAAAACAATAATAATAATAATAATAATATTAATAATAATAATAATAATAATAATAATAATAATAATAATAATAATAATAATAATAATAATAATAATAATAATAATAATAATAATAATAACAATGATGATGATATTTATGTTATTATGATGATGACGATTATATTAATCTTTCTCCAGGGGAGCTGACGATAATGTTGTCACTAAACCTATCAAATGATATGAAAGAATCGTGCACACGTCCCTTTGGTATTTTATGCCATTATAAATCTAAAGCATCAGCTGAGAAGCAAACTTCTATATCACTAATATATCCAATTATTATGCTTGGATCATTTTGGGAAAACTTATCAACGAAGAAAGTATAATCATAATGAAATGTAAAATACATACGTGGTTTGCATTTAATTGAAAACGCCTTTCGAAACCATCTTATCTTTTCCAGGAGAAGCAGCCTTACGACAACAATGAAGAAAGGGTATGTAGTGTAACAATTAATGTCATTATATAATACAAACATCTGATGTAATATTACGAATACATTTTTGTATATTTCATCACTAAAATTAATATATACATATTTTCAATAAATATATGAGCTGAAACAATTATATGATAACTGCATCCACAACACACACAGCATTATTCATTTAAAAGTTCCATTCGATAAAGGAAAGGTAATTACTTATTAAACATTGCATCAATTTACAGATGTGCCTAGAAGAACCAGATGGGACAAAAAATCGATGCCGGCTATGCAACTATTTGATGTCAATACTATCAGTAGCTGTGTTGGTGGGATGTGCTATAGTCCTCTACTTATTGTTTTGTAAATAACCTTTAAATTCCATATGTGTTAATACAAAGTAATATTGTCAATGAATGCTAACAGTTTTGACGTAAAGTCCTCCTTTTCGACATTAAATCTATATGAATCAGATGTTTATTTTGACTTTCGCTTAATGGCAACAGAGAATTCAACATTGCTTTCTCGAAGAAAATACACGTAAACGGATTCTCTATAATTTACCATAGAAAAGTAATTTTCTTAAAATTCAATTTAATTCGTTAGTTGCTAATCAGGTATTAAGTCAAAGTAATCGCATATTGAAAGATAGGAATCTAGGTAAGTAAGTTATAAACACTTTATATTTCCTTTGCACTGTTTTTTATGAAACCAATCAAGTTCTTTTTAATGCACGACTGGTACTAACAGGAATAAAATACACTTACGGGAAATACTGTAAAATAACTAGAGTGGTTCTCAAAAATTAGTTGAATATGATATTCAGATACAATTAATTTGGAACAAGTTCATAAATCCTAATCCTGTATATACAAAATAAAGTTATATATTGATTTACTTCAACGGATGGTTGTGTTGCAAATGTAACCGATGTAATATTTTCGCAGCATGCAAATTGCCTGGATTGAAATGCTCCATTAAACCAACACCACCACCCATGCCAACAACGACATCGCCAACACGAGGTATATATATATATATATATATATATATATATATATATATATATATATATATATATATATATATATATATATATGTGTGTGTGTGTGTATATATGTGTGCGTGTGTATGTGCGACATTAAATACCTTATATTTTGTTGTTTTAAAATACACCATTACATTTCATAGCATGCTAATATATATGTTCACATGGATTAATGTAAATATGTGCAACTTTCTTGAGACATAAACAATAACCATGTCATTTAGTGTTCCGTATTATTTATTCAATCATGTAGCAATTTTCAGCAAATTATTGAACGATTATTACTTTTGATCTTCCTATTAGAGAGTATACTATTATAGAGTTTCCTCAAATCGACAACATTGTTGTAAGCCATTTATTTAAATAAAACATCAATTTCGTGACATCATTGAATCTGATTTTCTGATATTGTTTGAAAACATTGAAATTTACGCATCAGTGAGGAAACATGTTGTATTGTGTTTATTTAAACGTACTACGGCATATAAAATTTCGTCAAATTACAACTTAAATGTTGTTTATGAGCATTCGTAATAGGGACGACATAAAAATGAAGAAATCTTTATAGTTGTGTTATTATTATCGTATAATGGAAAACGTATATTGTTACAAAATATCCATAGGTACCATGAGAATATGTGCAGTGAAAAAATCAAATCATTATTTCGTGTATCATGTGGGGCTTTTTCAGGCTGTATTGTTTCCAGGGGAAATACGTGTTTTTTCCAGTACCGACTAACTCTAAGAAATACAACGGAAATTCGCCTTATGAAAGAAACAGCGATTAACAAGGTGACTGTTTTCAACGTTACCAGTCTTTCTGATGGCAGTGATGAAACCATATTTGATCAAACGAACAATATGACCTTCAATGTTTCTGTTAACGATGCCGAGATTGAATTTGCTGTACACATTTCGGACACACAATGTAACCAACAGGGAAATTATAGCATCCTTGCTATTTCCGATGAAAACGGTTTCGAAGAATCCTTCTTTAGTGTTGAAGTTATAGGTACGAATACAAAACTATGTTCGTTGTTTTACAAAATCTCCTTCCATATTTGGTAATCTGAAAACGCTGTGCTGACGGGGTTTGAATGCAGAACGCCGGTAATAAGATAGCCATAAGATGTTCTTTGTTAATTTGTTTAGAGCCTACGCCAATAATTTTCCTGAATCTTCATTTCTGCTTTTTTTCTTTAAGTCTATTTTATCTCCCACAGTTCGCCACGTACGTCAATAGACACATTTTCTCTTCTACCTTTTAAATAAAAAGGTGGTTACGCTATCACAGTTAAAAATAAGATATATGTTACTTTAAGGAACTTTATATATACTAATTTCTTTATCATATTTTGTTTTAACCTTAACATACTATATGAATAAAAAATAATGTTCTGAAAACGATATATGGAAATACGGCATGTGTCGATAGAGATGTAAGTACAAAAGGAAAGGAGGTTTAACCAAATCTATATCAGATAGGAAAAATACCGGTTAGCAAAACATGTATATTACTTTGTAGCATGAATAAGAATATAATGTAGATGTTTGAAGAAAATCAAAGACAGATATATACATAAATAAGAATAAGCAAATGCATAGAAAGATGGTTAAGTGTTTTTAAAGTGGCCAGATACTTAACAGAGTGCAACTTTTAGGTAAAGGAATTTAAACTAAAAAAATCGACATCGAAGTCAAGTTTACAAATTTCCCTGTGCATGGGTGACCGTTGAATGTTTGTGTAATATATTTTATGTACAAACTATTACAAAGCATATAACTCATAAGCTGTATAATAACGATTATCTTCTGTTTGTCAAGACCTGCATTGTAAAAGAATTAGTATCTTGTCATGTCTGCGCTAGCAAACACTAGACTGACAACGAATTTCACCAGAAGGAAATGACAGAATGTCAGTTTATAATATTTCACATAATCATAGAGACGGCAAACATTTGTGTATTTGAAGTATTCGGTAGATATAAACGAGAAGAAAGAAGGTGATTAATGTACTATGGCTAGCTGGTATAGCGTAATAGTTGCCAAGCATAACGTATTACCAACTGGATGCTTCATCTTTTTTTCGCTCTCAAAATTGTTCGTACTTGAAAATATAAACTTGCACAATCCAACATTGTACTTGCCTTGGGGATTCGGGCAAGTAGATATATGTGACAGTATCTATTCCACTCTTATACAAAAACAGTATTTTGAAAGTTCTTTGTATGAGAAATGTCAGAAGATGCAAAAAAGCACTAATACTTCAGAAATGCTTTCGGTGCAGATGTTTGTATAAGCATAGGAATAATATGAAGTCATCTCCTCAAATGAGAAAATGAACATCAGAGCTGTAAAACATCTGATAATATATCCACTGAAATATATAGATGAATAATAAGCAGTTAGGAAAAAAAGGTAAACTATTCCCGATGATAATTTTGGTTTTGACAATATATAATCATTTAATTAACATTTAATTTCAGCCCAGTGTCCATGCCACTTAAACTTAGAAATCACTTCAACAGGTGAAATATCTTGTTCCTTTCCAAACGCGGAAAATACGTCTATACTCATTCAGAAATGTTCCGGTGAAATGCAACATTTCCTTCTGAATACAAGTGAAATAATTCATCCTAGAGACCTGCATACAACAAACGGATTCTCAGCTACATGGTCTAAAGATGGTACTCTCAACATTAAGTTAGTGCTTGGGAGGCTAAACTGCTCACATGAAGGCCACTACAATATCGTAGTTACAATGAATGGAACATCAACAGTGTATGATGTGTACCTGCATGTCATAGGTATATATATATATATATATATATATATATATATATATATATATATATATATATATATATATATATATATATATATATATATATATATATATATACATACTCTTATGTATATAGGTATTCTGCCTGCATTCTACCCACAATATTTTCATGTTATCTATCTATCTATCTATCTATCTATCTATCTATCTATCTATCTATCTATCTATCTATCTATCTATCTATCTATCTATCTATCTATCTATCTATCTATCTATCTATCTATCTATCTATCTGTGTGTGTATATATGAAAGTGTGTCTTTCACTCTGTGTTTCAGCCTGTGTATGTGTGAACACGAATGTATTTGTGTAGCCATTCAGTTACTTAGCAACAGGAGGATGATTTGATAAGATGCACGTAATAAAGTATTATATCGGCCCTAAGGTACGATATTGTGACCGGTTTCAGACAATATTAACAATGAATTTAAAACTATCTTTAAATATAGATATAAGGTTATGACTTTAGTCAATTACGCCTGGAATAAAGTCTGCTAGATTTCTTTACCTATATTGACACTTTAATTTGTACCCCTACTGATATATTTTTAAGTTTAAAAACATTTATAAACTTGCGAGTCACTTCTGGAATTTGTTTAAAAACGAAGTTTGCTTAAACATATATTTTAATGCTTCTTTTGTCTATTCTGAGGGTTGTGATGATTTTTCTTACCTTGCTTTATAATGGGCATTATAATGGGCATTAGAATCCAAAACACTGAACTGCAAAGCATTTTATCTTTGGGTTTATAACAGATCATCCGCAAACACCCGTGATAGCAATTGAAGGTGCTGGCATTATTGAGAATAAAGATGGTAAAATATCCTGCAGAGCAATGACAGGATGTAGCAATGTCGAAATCGAGTTATCCTCATCTGGGAATAATATATGGGATATATGGACACAAACTAGTCCAGTGTCGTCCACACTCACTAACCTCGGTTGGGAAACTCAGTCAGTTACAACTATAAGTGCAGATCAGGTAGCAAATGTCGACAAAAGGAAATTCCGATGCAAATACATGGCGAACAGAGCTATATATACTTCACCAGAACTCTGCACTGGAGTTATTCCAGGTAATTTGTTAGTGGAGGTGTTTTCATCGTGATCAAATTCGATATCATTCATTATTAATTTTATATTATTTATGTATTCATTCACACAAATATATTAACCCCTATGAAGTATAATCGTAAACCATATTATCACAATTATTATAGATTCATTACATGACATAGACTTCATAATCAAATATATAATCGAATAAGGACGTTCATGAAATAAACATAAAAAAATAAATAGAACAGTCTTAGTTGTCCAAAATTGTCGTATATGTTAGCATATAATTATTTCGCTTCAGAAAATTTCTGCAAGAAAGACGTTGGAAAATGCAACTATCAGCATCCTTATTTCTGCAACAAGTACGTATCTTGTACGAGTCCTTCAAACCCATTGGAACGACCGTGTCATAAACCAGGTGATTCACCAACATATTTTGTACCCTCTGCGAACTGTCAAGGAACTTGTGAATATCCCTATAAAGCTAATTGTACTCTCAAGAATTACTGCGATTGATCTGTACACGTGACATGTCTCGAGTAATGATAATTATATGAAACCATAAACACAACCACATGGTACCAAGAATAGTATATTTCACAAATTTGTATTGCCTCTTGAATTTGAGAAATGGGTTTTAAGTTATAATACGGTGCAATTAATACAATCATTTTCCTTTGAATATATGCTTGCTTTTCCATAAATAGCATAACAAATGTTTTTGAGGCAATTTAAAGGACCAAAGATCAGGAAACCATGTAAATCTTCCCATTTTTTTTACAACAAAGAAATCGTTTGAGCTTAACAACAATATGAGCAAATCATAAAAATCTGTATTTCCTAGTAAAACAATCATCCAACTATAAAAACAATATCTATAACCTTACCTACACCATTGGAGATTAATTTTGGATAGTGCTACAAAATTCTATTATATGAGTGACTTTCTTTTTTGTCTTCACTTATATTATTTTTACTACCATTATGTAACTAATTACAAATATTTTCTTTGCTCAGGTTGAGGCTCAACATGTAGTCAAACATTTAAAATTTCTTGTTCTAAAAGATATTGTCTTTTCAAAGATAATGTTTTGAAAGTAATTACTTAAGTTAAATATAGAATATATTTCCCATTTTCCTGGATTCTAGGATATCTTTGATACTTCTGTTGATGGTGGACCAGTCAAGTGCCATAGTAGCATATTTTTGAAGTATAATGTATGCAAATGGGACTTATGATTACAAGCGGCATTGTAAAATGGGGTGATGTTGCTTTTTACTGACTTTTAGATATTGATAATTGTTGCTGGCACAGGTAAAAACCTGAAAACAAAGAATGTTTAGAATTAGATTAATACTAATGACATGGCTGGATTGTCCCCATGTTTTTCTATTGTCTCCTTATTATTCAAGTCAGGTAACCTTTGTGTTATTGGAGCTCGTTAAATTTCTTTTGCATGTACTATATTAAGCACTGTTTAGGAAATATAACGTTTTCCAAACAAAAAAAGATTTAGCCCGTTTAAAAACATATGAATCTAAATTTGATTATAAACTTACACGCTAAGATAGCTTCTTTTAGACAATGTGCTACATAGAGCTCACCTATTGTTAATATACATGAAATTTGTAAATAAATATTAGCAAGCTAATTGAAGACGAAAACACGTAGCGATTGCATTTTAAATCTCACTGGCATTTTTATTTATGAGAATATACCAAACCAATTTAGAGTCTCTATGAATTGATATGTTTGTATTTTCTAAGTATAGGTAAAACATACAAATGCAGACATTTCAAAGTATATTCGTTTGTTTCTTGTTTATTTTGAAAATCGATTGCATACTGTTTCTTACGGTTTTTGCATTTTAGCCTATGATTAGGAAATGGTGGCCGAATTATAAATCTTCATTAGACTCTTTAGTTCACAGTCTCTGCTTGACATAAGATGCTCCCATGTCTATAGAGTACATATTAGTTTATGATTTAGGACTTTGTATCAAAGACTGCAATCTCCGACTTACATTACAATAAGAAAAACGACATTGACTCCACGAAAACATACTATAACACATTAAAATGTAATCTATCATTACCAATTCGTCTCGAAAGTTAAGATAACCTTCTTTGTCTTTATAGAGTACAAGTATTTAAATTTGCTTATAAAACGTATGTTAAAATGATCTGGAATCTCGTCATATGATTTGAGTCAACACATTTATTTAACGCGACAGTTTAGAAATGATATCTTACAATCTAACTCAATGAAATTGCAAATGTGTGAAACATACAATGACATAACATTAATAACATATGGAGAGAAGGAGAAGGATCGATAGCACAATTTTGATACGATCTAACATTGTGGCAAGATATATGAATCTTATATAGTTTGTATACTGGATTCACCCACTGCCAACTATTGACCGTGGGATCCTTATCCAAGATCTGTTATATCCACAGTTGCAAACTCAGATTAATATGTTACATTGTTTTGGTTCCATTTCGTTTAGCAATGCTTGCAATAGAAAGCTTGATATTCCTTCAAAAGCAAGCATATATACATCTGTGTTGATTAGATACTGGTGTTATCAGACAACGTGCTTATCAAATATATGTGTGCAGTCTTCTAGCCGAAGAGCACATTTTTTTATCCCGTACAAATTAGCAAAGAAATACTTTTAAACCCTCTTCAAGTGATTTAAACTAAGATTGCATTATTAGCATGTGATCTATGCACATAACGGTGTTGGAGTGTTAGAGTAGATATCATGTAGGTATGTAAAACATAGCAACCATACTTTTGTATAATTTTAGCATAAGAATCGATCTCACAACGAGTAATCGCATAAACGTATCAGACAGAAATAGGATAAATATATATGACTTTTTCAATAAAGAAATCAAGCTATGATAAGAAAGGAAAATTAATTAGAACAATCAATGTAAACAAAGTCAACATAACTTAAAAAGAGTAGTTATTTCATGTACAATCATTATTACTATCTAATTTCTATAGCATCGCTACTTCAATAAATTGGAGGTTAATTTTTTATTGAGAGAGGGTGCGAATTTAGAACGTTCGCAACTGCCAGATAATTCTCTCTCCGCATACATACTTTCAATATATCCTATTCAGCGTCCCCTTTCGTTATACGGGTGGAGCACCTTACACTGTCATTTGCATAATTAAGGCTGATTATGTTAATATACATTTTGCTATGGGCTATAGTTCAATGAGAGAGTGAAATCTGGGAGGGAGAGGGAGGGACTGTATAATAGATGAGAGTTAATTATTTGATCTTTATGCTAGATCCATCTAATCTACTGAGGGTATGGGGGATTGATGATTAGCCAAGACCTCTGTTACGGATGTCCTTAAACAGGGTTCATACCTTAATAGCAGCTGAATAAAAATTTAATCTATCGATTACGATAATAATCATTCTCTAAACATAATTTGCCTTCATTGTAACACACATTCATTGGTATGATCTATATATGGTGTTATGACCCTGTAGATAAAATATGTGTGTATTAAGGAATGAATTTTGTATAAATCTTTTTATTTCATTAAATGAAATTATTAAAATGATTATATAACATCAGTCTAATATGTTGTTGAAAAATATCGTGTTTACTTGAGTCGTAAATGTGACTCATGTGAGCGCGTGCTGTGTATGATGACAAATTCATTACAAGCAAAAATTCAGGAATAGCTATAAAAACGATTGGCTGATACTTGGTCAGGCTTTCCTAATGTCCAGAAGTATTATGAAAGTGCATGTGTCCTCGTGCGCGTGTAATTCAAACAACGTATTAGCTTCATTTATATGTTGAGTGTTTTTGTAAGACAGTTGTTGTTGAGAGTCATACACAGTACTAAAGTTGTAATGTCATTTTATTGTAACATCTTACAGTTACAAAACTTATATTGCCTTAAAAAAGGTATTTTTGTGCTTGAAGAAGTTGTGTGTTCGTATATCTACGTAGAACAACATGCTTTGTTAGAGGAGCTAATTATTACTTCGGTTTTATGAATAATTGTTTTCCTGGAGAACAACATTTCTGATTTGGAGAAAGACATTTTCCGAAAAATATTATAAATTGGAATGGGACAACACAAACTGTGCTTTATTGTGTAAATTCTAGAATTGTCTGTTAGCCTTCGTCTGACGTGGTCATCCGCCATTTTGAACCGGAAATTGAACTTCAGAATGTATAAAACTTTTTACATGACTTATGTTGCTTTTTTTTGAACAAACAATTTGGATCATTTCTGTAAACGGTAAATCTTGTTTAACATATTTACATTTTTTCATGTTTTCTAGGAAAATAAATTATTTTGTAAAAATTTACTAAACTTGATGTTTTCGCTCTTTCTTTCATGTTTTTTTGAGGAGCCGATACGTAACAATGGAACATTCCGCGAGGTATGGTGAATTTTTGTAGCTGTTACGACCCTGGATTTCAAGTGCGTTAAAAAATCAATTTTGTATAAATATTTTTAATTCAATTTTTTCATTATATCGTCTAACATGTTTTTTTTTATAAGTTTACTTGAGTCGTAGATGTAATTCATGTTGCCACGTGCTGTGTATGATGACAAAAATTCATTGTTCAGAAGTATTGGGAAATTGCCTGCTTCCTCGTGCGAGTGCAGTTAAGGCTACGAATTAGCCTTTCCATATATGCTTTGAGATTTTGTGATTCATACAGTCACGTACAGACTTTCCTTTTCGAGGGTCAACAGTCACGGACAGACTGTCGTAATTGAGTCGAGTTATACAACTTCTAATTTGTTGTGCCAGAAGAAGAATTTGTTATTATATCTACGTAAAATAACATGCCGTTCTTCACTTCTTTATAACTTTCCTAGGGAGCAACATTGCCTATTTGGACATTTTCTCCCTAATTTTGGAACGGGACAACACATACATTGTTTTTTTTTTTTGTGAAAAGTCTGTGGAATTTGCTGTTAACCTTCGTCTGACGTTATCCACCGCCATTTTGGACCAGAACATCATAATTTCAAACTGTGTTTAGAACTTTTTCAGGACTTTTATTTTTTTATATTTTTTTAACAAAATTTGGATCATACCTGTAAACCGTAAGTCTTGTTTTAAATAATTTACATTATTTTGTATTCTAGTAAAATAACTAGTAAAATAAATTGTATGCTTGTTAAAATTTGTAATGCTTGTGTGCACTTTTTCTTTTTATGATACATAGAACGAGCCGTTACGTAACATAGCAATATATTGTAAATTTTACATTCCTCAAAATTTGACAGAAGAATCCGCAGTGAAAGCCAAGGTAATATATTAGACAATCAACATTCATTCATTATTTCGTGTGATAAAATAAAAATACACTATCATAGTCATAGCTGTAGACGATGTCAGGTAAGAGGAAGATAAATTTAGTACAGATATATCGATTCCCTTAACTACATTCAAGACGGCTTCCTTTATAAACCCATTGTAATTATTGAATGACTGGATTTTGTGTCTACAAAGGCAAGCAATTTGGGTAGTGCAGTTATAATTGTAATAGACTTTAATTTCATTTATTTGAAAAAGGCTTGGTATTCATCTATCGTATAAACATGTTCAAGGATTCCCGCTCGACATACCGCTTTCGTCAATTGTGGGAATAAAGAGATGGAATCAACAAGCTTGTTATATATCCCCATTTGAGATTAGGCATTTGCTTCCACTGAACATTACATCATGTCAGAAGTTGAATTTACAAATATGATAAATAGAACACTGCCTTATAATTGTTAATGTAGAATTTAAATGTTTTTTTTCAGTTGCAGAAATGGGTTATTCTAACCGCCTGCAGTTGATATTCAATGAACCTCTTAGGACCCAGAGTAGGTGTTGTATATTTTGAGGGTAATTGAAAAGGGACACGAAGTCTACAATTCATATAGTAGCATTAACGATACAGATTTTATGAAATTGGAAGTATTTTAATGGGTTTCAGGTCCATCTGCAGCCAAGACTGAATCCGATATTCACAAGTTAGTTTTCACTGCAAGGTTCAAAGCGTTGATTAGTTGATTCATATGTCACTGTTCTTCGTCTGAAAGCAAGAAACTGGAATTTCAACGATGCGGACGATATGATCCGAGATCGTATTATATTTGGAAAAAAAAAGAGTTAAACAAAATTCTTATAGATGAAGGGGCAGTTGACTTTGGTCAAGTATCGTGCAGGCCAATCACGGAATGTTGCACGGAACAATTAAAATTAGAGTTGTTAAATTTCATTTTGGTCAAGGCGAATCAGAGTTCAAAATGTTGGATATTGTCAGCAGCAACACGATGTCGCTGTCCAATAATAAGACGAAAGTTGATGTCGTCCGATAGACAATACAAACCAAATTGAGCACAAACATTGTGAAAGCAGGCCTGAATGTGAAACAAGACAAACTACCTAGACCCAAAAATAGTGCTATTATAGGCCAAAACAATGGATTTCGTCACCCAAACCATTTAGAAATAATGGCAATAGAAGAAACCCATGGTCTGCCAAACGAACCAATTGGTAGAGCATGTGGCAAGTTCAATCACGTTGTTAAAGTGTTGATAACAGTACAAATAACGATCAAGAACTACCATATAAGGAACGTGATTTTGGTGATTGTGGAAGTGAAACTGATGATAATGAGTTCCACAATTTACTCTCAGACCTTTCATTTGTCAGGCTTTTTCTAGGTCCTATCCAGACACTATTTACTTCTACTATAAGTACTACCACATAAAATAGTGAATATTAGTCCCTTGGCTATATTGTAACAAAATATCAATCTCCTCTAGCTAACCACATAAAGTAAAGTAAGTTTATAAATAGGTGACTCCCTACCGAAATAAGTTAATGCTGCGTTGGTCTCATAAGGACCGCACTGTAAACACATACACAGAATATAGCTTGGCAACTTTGTTGATTACCCACCAGACCTCTATAGATTTCCAGGTAAGCTATTTTATTCTATTGATAAAGTGTCTGGATAAAACGTACATTTTACAAACATACATGGATATATATCGAGGGACAAGTTAATGCATACAGCACCTGAAGTAATAAGTAACAACAGTTCTAATCCCCACTCCCTCAAGGGCCATCCGAACCATTATAATCAAAGTATAGAGATGTGTCTTTATTAAGAGTCAGTAAACTCTTCTGTGGTCAATCAAAAATCCTAAATAGGCAAACATCAAGTTTTCATGGATCCAAAACCAATTAACCATGCAAGGGCGAAACAATTGTGAGCTCCTAAAAATCTCGCAAAGTCTGAGAACCTGCTATGGATGGTTAACTATCCAACGAAATTCAATCCAAATTTAGCAAAGGTCACCATCTCATTGCCTTCAGAGAATGATGCAGATATTCGACGTTGAAGTACAGCATGTTAACTACAAAGAGCGATTTTTGTAAAGAAAATGATTGCCAAATAAATATCCTGATTTTTTTGATTTTCTTATGCATGAAATAATACACAAATAAATGCTGTCAGAAACAGTGAATAAATTAGTTCAAAGACGGCCAAACGTTTGCTTGATCTTGTAGATGGGTGTCCGCACTTTGAGGTTTTGGTTGGAAGGGATTTATTTAAATTATTTAAGTCCCACCTACGCTCGATTTTAGGTTTGCAATTTGATTCATTGAAAGTTAGATTACAGCTCTGAACCCCCAGTCATCAATGCCTAAATTTAAATAATCAAAGATACGAAAAAGGTGAAGTTCAATAAAATGAATTTAATAATAACTAAAAGATCATTAATTCGAATTTCCCAAATACATTTCTTCCGAAAGATCCTTTTCTACCCTATCGCTTCATTTGATTCATAGTGTGAGATTTCTACCTTTCCTTGTTGTTTACACCTGTGTATTCCTATTCATTCCTGGCCCCCTCCAAGTTCCTTCTCCTCTTCCCCTATTTCCTCCTCCAGACCACATTCCTCCTCTTCCCTTTATGTCCTTATTTCCTTTGTTGACTCCACTTTCTCGACTCCGACAGCACTATCAGTCGCACTTCTTGCTCCCTAGTATAGACTCTAAACTACAAATTTTCACCGATATTTTCTCCCGAAACGCTTCCTGTGAAAATACAAGGATGGTAAAATATTTTCCTCAGCGTTCACATCTCACATTTCACACAACCTGTGATCAGATAAGGCTATTAAATTTTATCGTTAACGCATTCATTTACACCGAAATACAGATACTCTTGTATGATGAAACACAACATAACACAAAATAATAAATGCACGCAATTACTTTTATACATGGATTCATAAAACAATAACTTGCTTCACATCAATACATTCTCATAATTCCATTGCACAAACCAATAAACAACAATCAGACACATATCGTTACATGACAAGCATACCAAATATGCAAATTTTCAAGTATCCATGCTTTGCTATATTCAAACATCTATTGTAACTAATCGTACTTACGTCACTAATTTTCCTAAACTTCAATTCAAACATGCGTAAACTCTTAAAATAACGCATTCCTAAAGGTGCTGGGTAAAACGAATTAACCTACCAGCGAATTACTATATTAACTCTGACGAGCTAGCAATCAACATAATTCTCTACGTAAACTCAAACTCATGTCTCATACATGATTATAAATGAATCACTAATAGGTAATTATACATACTAAAACATTAATTAAGTATACATGCTGCACAATAGTTACAATTATGATTCCGTAATGATTTTTCCAAAAGCTTACTGACCTCGTCAAAGCTTTTCCTTCTCTTAAAATTATGGTCTGAAGCTTTCCTCCAAATTATTAGTGACTTTTCTCAGAGTAAAGCTATTTGCGAAGCGAACTAGGTATGTACTATTACAATTTCTGTGAGAATTTAGCTATAAATAATTTAATTCCAATTGGATGTCGCTATGGACTGTCCCAATGAAGTTTATGTGACAGTTTTATCGGTTGATTGTCTACGTGGCGGTCGTGTATACGCCCATTTCACCCTGCGGGCTTCTTTTTGATTCCTGGACTAATGTTCAACACCTGGGTGTGAGGACTACAAGCCCTTTGACTGGTGGCTATTATATAATCTTGGTGGATGGCGACTTGAATAATAACACTGCATGCGTTGATGTTTTCAGATCAAACGCGGTATTAATATATACAAGTTTATACCTTTCCTGATACCGGGACTGCATTCGTTACAGAATGTAATCTAGCTATACTCGATTTATGAACCATGAAAATAAACTATCATTAGAAGGCGACATAATATTTATAGGTCAAAATCTAATCATACGGAAATTCTTCAGACACGATATGTAACGGATTGTTCACAGAAGACACATCGGCATAAATTATACATTAGATTGTGCGAAGAATTTAGGCCATTAGTGTTTAAACAAATTACCAAATACGTGTTGCACTGTTTAGCATGTTTAACTCGTGGATTTTAACGCCAAGGAACTCACAAAATCCTACGAATTTACGCAAGATTCATGTCAGACATATTTGATGATAAAGATTACCATTTTCCTTGTTACTAGTGTAGTCATTTATTTGATGATGACATTTTGAAAAAAAAAACTCTTAGTTCGATAGTCATTAGAATATTAAAAGTACACGTCTAGTAAGGGCATGTAGCAGTTTGCGTATATGATAAAGGTCCACGTACGCATCTCAAGAATCTATTCTAGCACACGATCTACATGCCATTTTAAAGGGAGTATCAGTAAAAAATTATAATGTAAAAAGGCAACAGAGAGCAAGCCAGACTTTTATATTGCTATTCGTGAATTTATGAAGTTTTCTTTGATTCTGGCTTCTCACCTGCCCAATTATTACTTTGTAACAGTTTCAATTATGTATTACCTACAGCAGACAAACATATGACGGTAAACCCGAATATTGTGCAACAAAAATGTAGTGATTAAAACCATGAAAATTATATTTTAATAGTTGACCAAATTGAAACCCAGACGAAACCCAGAGTTTAAATTAGCAAAATCTGGAAACCATCTAATATTATAAAATTTTACAACAATGGGTTATTTTCTATTCAAAGTAAGGATGGTGGTATAATGACTGCCGAATCAGACGGTTATTGAAGAAAACCCCGGAAATGTTAATCAGATAAGCACATTTGCTGCAAATGTTTTGGCATGTGCTACAAATCATCTATTAAACTGATCAGCTCAAACTAATATCCATAAGTATCTCTTTTGAGCAAAATTATTACAGAAACAAGCATACTAGGAGAGACCTACATATCACATACCCTTTATGAAACACGGTATGTAAGAGTGGCGAAGGTTTGTACACGATGTCATGAGAATGAAAGAATAAACAAGCGACTATGTGATTCGAGCAGTAAATAAAAAATAAGACTGTAAACAGAGCACAGATCGAATAAAACTGATAAAAACTGGGTTTAATTTATAAATATGTGTATAGCATAGTTCAAATCACCATTTAAAAATAATATCCAATGAAGGCAACTTAATATTGTATTATCATATTACAATGTCTTAATATGCTACGTGATACAATTTGTTAACGTTGACGTTATAATTGCTACACTAGAGACATCATAGAGATATGACTAAAAAAATTAAAGCTACGTTAAAACTCCAAAATCACACACATTCACAAACGCGCGCGCGCACTCACACAAATTATTTTTTTTAGACAAATAGACGTGACTTAAATATTTTCAAGCACCAACTAATATAATGTCTCGTATTTGGAAAGGTGAGATATGTGGTCATTTCTAAATAGATCGTGTTTTAGTGAATTTGGTATAGACATGTATACATGTACCATATTCGCATGCATAATGATTCTAGTTTGAAGTGCTGCTATTGACAGTTTGTGATTAGGGAGTTGGAAGCAACTTTTTATATGCTCTTTTGTGATTAGTCAGCAATAACATTACCAACATTACAGCGAGAATAGAGAACATTGATAAAGTTATAGCGGATCATGAATCAGGCACCGTAAGGTAGCGTCAACTGACCTAGAATAATACACGGGGATTCGTCATTGAGGACCAGCTGTTGTACTTTTAATGAGTAACCTTTAGCAGTTGTCGTCTGTCAAAGAAAAATATATAAAATAATGTTTACACTAAATTAAAAATATTAGTTAAGTAGACAAAGTGTCACTGGTTACAATCACTATAATGAGTAACACGTTGCATTTTTTAAAACGACTAACAGAGAATCTGGCAAATCTAACTGTGATTTGTGACTCTGGAGTTTATTCTATATAATTCCCTACCTATTGGAGCTTGTAAGATAAGAGCATTAACAATAAATATTTGTGGGCCGAGTTAATCGTTTGCGCATGCGCATGGCTGAATGATAGAAACGTGAGAAAAATCCAAATCAAGCAAGCATGACAGCATGTATAATATTTCAAAATTTTACTTCCTAGTTTGAGCTTCAAACATTCCACTCTAGCCTTATAGTTAGCATTTATTAAGTATCAGCGCTACACTAACCAGGCTATACAACTATCCGATACAGCATAAAGGTACGATAGGTAATTGTTCTTATATTCAGGTTTAACTTGTACAACCACTAACACATTTGTCACTATCTTTGTTGTACTGAGCTTTTTTGTTCATTATATGATATATACACCCCTCTCTCTCTCTCTCTCTCTCTCTCTCTCTCTCTCTCTCTCTCTCTCTCTCTCTCTCTCTCTCTCTCTCTCTCTCTGAGAGTGCGTGTGGACCATCATATCAAGATAAGAGCGAAGTTCCATGTAAAGACGAGAACAGAATATTGTTGCATGTTTAATACCACAACGTCTCTGGACCTGTGACGAATGATGGTAAATGTTATCTGGCCGACTAAAGGGTGAGATGGAGAGAAATGTATGGTTGGTAGTTCTCTTAATTAAAGCAGAATAATTACTTAGATCAACTTTAAATATATTACAATATTTTAATTACCTCTTGTTGATTCGTCATTTCACTCAATTTCTATTCTACGCTTATTTCCATGCTCATGTACGTCAATGCGTTCATTCACATTCAGTATTCAAGAATCAGTGTATTTATAGTGGTCTAGTTATTTCATTAAATCCATCGTTCATGTACGAATCGTAAATGAAAATTATCTTGGTTTTCAATCAATGTGATTAAAACAGAAAAAAAACAAACAAATTTAAAACAAATTATGTAATAAAGATGATTCTGAATAGGCACAAAAGGCCAGAGCTATGTTGAGTTCATTGTCCCAGTCATTTCACAGTTGTATCTCATCAACCTAACTTCAGATGTCAAATATATGTATTCGTATCTGATATAAATAAAATATATGTTCAGTATTTACGCGGTATCAATAATATGCCACTCGTATAATTATTTAATTGAAAAGAAACTCGCAAAGTCTCGTTTTATTTTATATATCTAACGGGATATCATTGACACAGCGTACATCCTGTATGTCTCTCTGTCTCTGTCTCTCTATCTATCTATCTATCTATCTATCTATCTATCTATATATCTATCTATCTATCTATCTATCTATCTATCTATCTATCTATCTATCTATCTATCTATCTATCTATCTATCTATCTATCTATCTATCTATCTATCTATCTATCTATCTATCTATCTATCTATACATTTATGTATGAATATCTTTGTGTACATGAATGATTGTATGTGCATGGGTACATAATGGCATTCTTGTATTCTAATGCATGTCTTTTATACAGCTTGACCTGAAGGCATGTACAATCTCCACTAGTGGGTCATACTCAGCAGAAATGGCATCGAATGATTCTCCAACCGGAACAGAAAGCAATGTACGTGTCTTTTTCATAATTTATATATAAGTTTTAAACCGTAAGAGATAATTAAAAGATAACTGTAGTTAACAATTGTAACATTCACACACCCAGATATATAAAACACATAATGGATTCTTATGTATGAACGTCTTTGTGTACATAAATGATTTTATGTGCATGGGTACATAAGGATCGGGGCATTCTTGCATTCTATTCTTTTTGGCGTTCATACAGCTTTACCTGAAGGCATGTACAATGTCTACTAGTGGGTCCTACTCAGCAGCAATGACATCGAATGATTCTGCCAACTCAGCAACCGGAACAGAAAGCAATGTGCGTGCCTTTTTCATAATTTATATATAATTTTTAAAACATTAGAGATAATTAAGTGATAGTTGTATTTAACAATTGTAATATACATCCCCCATATATATATATATATATATATATATATATATATATATATATATATATATATATATATATATATATATATATATATATATATATATATATATATATATAACATATATAGATATGAATATTGTTTATATATAAATCTCTATATACCGATATCATATATATATATATATATATATATATATATATATATATATATATATATATAAAACACATAATGGTTTATTATGTATTAATAACTTTGTGTACATGAATGATTGTATGTGCATGGGTACATAAGGAACGGAACATTCTTGCATTTCTATTTTTTTTTGGCTTTTATACAGCTTTACCTGAAGGCATGTACAATGTCGACTGGTGGGTCCTACTCAGCAGAAATGGTATCCGATGATACTGCCAACTCAGCAACCGGAATAGAAAGCAATGTACGTGTCTTTTTCATAATTTAATTATAAGTTTTTAACCGGAGGAGTTAATTGTATTTAACAATTGTAACATTGACACCACCGTATATATATATATATATATATATATATATATATATATATATATATATATATATATATATATATATATATATATATATATATATATATATATATATATATATATATATATATATATATATATGTGTGTGTGTGTGTGTGTGTGTGTTTGTGTATCATTATATAATTGGTAGCTCAGTCTCGGACGACCGTTTGAGTAGAGC
Source organism: Potamilus streckersoni (assembly GCA_016746295.1). Taxonomy (NCBI): domain Eukaryota; kingdom Metazoa; phylum Mollusca; class Bivalvia; order Unionida; family Unionidae; genus Potamilus; species Potamilus streckersoni. The sequence goes on along the minus strand of JAEAOA010000038.1, from coordinate 68,025 downwards.
CGTTAGAGTGTTTGTCTATATCTGCAGTGTTTTCGTAGTCTGTTATGGCTGTGCAGTCCAATTCGCGATTGACAATCCCTACTAGAGTTGGAGCAGACGTAAAGCGAAGGCGGAGTTGCTTGGTTTGCTGATCGCTTCTTTTTTCCGCGTTTCCCTGCAGCCTGCTGGACTCTCTACCATTGCTAACTGTCAGTCGCCATGTGCCACTATCCTCGGCCTGAATTTCCCAGCTGTTTGATGAAAATCCGCATGCATTAATGTCTTGCACACATCCCTGAAGAGAAGTGACGGACAACCGATTCTTCTGCTGCTAGTGTGCAAATGGCCATACAGGATTTCTTTTGGAAGCCTCCCATACTCCATGCGTCGGACTTGTCGCAGACATCGAAAGCGGAGTTTTTTTCTACTCTTTCTCTCCTGTGAGGAAGGATCAGTCCTCCAAGACATGTACGACAAAACCATTATGACCCTCTAACAAAATAAGGGAGACTGCAGTGACTATAACAATTACAGAGGAATTTCGCTTTTCAGCATCATTGGGAAATTGTTTATCCTCATCCTACTCAACAGTCTGCAGCTGCTGGTGGACCGTGTGTACCCGGATTCCCAGTGAGGCTTCAGAACAGGAAGGTCGACAACATAAATGATCTTCTGCTCCCTCCGACAACCCCAAGACAAAAGCAGAGAAAAATGTCAATCACTATACATCATGTTCATCGACCACACCAATGCCTTCGACTTGATTAGCAGGAAGGGCCTATTTGAACTTCTTGGGAGGATCGGATGCACCACTCCGAATTATCTCCTTCCATAACGAAATGAAGATTACAGTCCAGTAAGGTTCATCCACCTCTGACTGCATGCACATAAACAGTGGTTTGACGCTGGGATGCGTGTTGGCACCAACCCGCTTTGACATCTTCTTCTTCCTGCTCCTTTCCATGCCTTAAGCGCGGCCAATGATGGAGTTTATCTGCACACCACGTCCGACGAGAGGCTGTTCAACCCGGCATGACTGCGCTCGAAGACCAAAACGAGGGAAGTACTGATCAGGTAGATTCTCTTTGATGACGACGCGGCTCTTGTGACCAATACTGAGGATACGCTCCAAAGACTTGGGATCGTTTCGCTGGTGCCTGTAAACACTTCGGGTTCACCATCAGCCTAAAAACGACTAACGTTAATGCTCAAGAAGTTACCACTTCCTCTACCATCCAAATCGACGTCACCACATTGGAAGTGGTCAACAACTTTAGTTACTTGTTATTAACCATCAGCAATACTCTTTCACTTGATGTGGAGCTTTAGATAAGCTTTGAAAGGCAAACACCATCATAGCCCGATTAACAAAGAGGGTCTGGGAAAACAGCACATTGACGGTGCACACCAAGCATCAAGTCTACCATGCCTGCCTTCTTTGCACCCTTCTATATGGAAGTGAGACGTGGAGCACCGACATGAGGCAAGAGCGTCAACTAAAATCCTTCCACATAGAATGCCTAAAATGCATCCTGCAAATCGGATAAAAAGACAACATTTTCCACAACGTGAACCTTCAACGTGCAAGTATCCCATGCATATATATATATATATATATATATATATATATATATATATATATATATATATATATATATATATATATATATATATATATATATAGATAGATAGATAGTTAGATAGATAGATACTCATAATGAGTCATTTTCAAAGGCAGATATATATATATATATATATATATATATATATATATATATATATATATATATATATATATATATATATATATATATATATATATATATATATATATATATATATATATATATAAATACATACATACATATATATATATATATATATATATATATATATATATATATATATATATATATATATATATATATATATATATATATGTATGTATGTATGTATATATATATATATATATACACGTGATCCCGTTCAGGATCCAGTGCGCTTGAAATGGCTGTTATTCTACATATGAATTTTATTCTTTATATATAACCGTGGCGACAAACTTTACAAAACATGTCAACATATGATAAAGAACAGGACTTTCACTTGCACAGTGACTAAAGAAAAACTAAATCTACATGGTCCAAACGAAACGTACAAAACAGCGAATGTTATTAATCGCATCACATGTAAGATCCATTGCCTTCAGTATGTGGGATAAACTGAAAAGATACACAAAAGGATAAACCTGCATAAGTCTGATTGGATGACAAAGAAGCTGTACAGAATCCCGGACACAGAACATATCTCATCGTATGGCCACACTTTCAGTGATAGAACATTTATCGCAATTGCTAACAACCACAGCTGCAGTTCCGAAACCAGGAAGGAAAAGGAATCTTACTGGATACACCGCCTTAGAACATGGAAACCAAGCGCTCTTAAAAAATAAGACTAGAAAAAGAAAGCTATGCACTAGTAAAAGTATTCTTTGTAGTTGAAAGAGTTTCTTTTTAAATATTTCTATATCTTCTTAGTATTCTTTAATTATTACTATAAGAATAAAATATCCTGTATAGAATCGAGTATCCGGGATATAATCTGCGTTATATAAATGCACTCAAACTAACAAATGTCGTTTTAGCTCACAGACTTTATGGGAATTATATACATTTTTCATTATTCGCAACAAGTCTATAGAGGCTGGTTGAGACAATGTATCTATATGTTTAATTCATGAAGAAATAGCCATGTAGTTTTGCAAACAACGTTTTTTGTGTTTATTTTTTTGTGTTGTATATGTTTTGTATCTGCCTTTGAAAATGACTCATTAGGAGTCGAAAGCGCTCAGGCTAGCTATTTACTAGTTTCGCACTGTTCGTCGTTAGTTTATTGCATCTATCTTAATCCATAACACACGTTATCCCATTCTGCATGCTTTGAAAGGATTGTTATTCGAGAATCGGCTGGCAAGACCAAATTCCACACAACGTGATCATTCAATATGCAAGTATCCCAAAAGTATACTCCCTGGTGAGCAAACATCGCCTTCGATATATAACTTCATATGACGACTAACAGCCCAAGATCCTCTAAGGGATCACGTGTGTCAGGGATTAATTGAGATAAATACAATAAACTGAAGACGAACAGTGTAAAACTAGAATGTAATTAACCTTTGCGCTTTTGGCTCCTAATTATTCTTTTTCATAGGAATATGCAAGACATAGACAAATCAATGAAGTAAAACACAACAAAGCATTGTTTTTGGAAAATCTCTACATCATTGTTTATACATGAATTATACTAGCATATATCCTTTTTTGCTGATACTGGAAAGCAATTGTAATAAGCTAAATATCGATAAGCCATATACACAACTATTATTTTGTGTACATTTATGTAAGCGAAATTATATGCCAGATATTTCATTCTTGTAGAAGTAAGTGAAGGATACTAAGAAAATATGGCAAAGTTTTGCAAACATGTGTCGGCTGCAAAAGATAATTTCACTTGTGCATGGTTGTCTTTTTCTAGTCTTTTTAGTTTTAATTGTGATTGTTTCACATATATATTTTAACTTTAAAGGCAGGAAGTAAGTAAAGTGGTAAAAGACAAATTAGTTAAAAAGGTATATTGGATGCTTAGATTTATTAGATGAACTTAATTACTTTTTTCAAGGATGTCTGATATATTTCGTATGGTTTACAAACGAAATGTATCTTACATGTTTGTGAAAAACAAATTGTTGTCATGCTTTACATAAACATATATCTAAGTTGATTAGGCATGGTTCACTTATACTACGATTATAGTAACAAAAATAGAATATCCATACCTTAATGTAGTCATCACTTTATACTATTTTTGTCCTTCAATATTCATCACATGGTTTTTAACATTCTATTAAATTGTGCAAATAGGTAAGATTTATATTGATACGCTCAAACGTTGCGAGGGCTTCAAAATGTGACTTTAAGGAAAAATCATTTAAAACATTGTTTCTCGTTTTGTGACAAATCATTGATCTGCCAAACGGAAAAATTAATGGAATCTTAAGGATGTGTTTTTACATGATAATTATCAAGCTATATCAACGTATTTAGTTATTCAGCGAGTGTCTTTCTTTACCATATCTTAGCCTATGACAGTATTGACATATTGTTTATAATCCCAGAAAGGTGACAAATGCAGAATATAAAACTACTTTCACGTGCAGTCAAGACTGTGTTTATTTAAATAGTAATTGCTAACTCTAAGCCTGCAGTAGTTACCGCAGCTAAGAAAATATCATAACAAAATAAGAGCTGCATTTTTCTAGGATCTTAAATGTCCAAAAACATAAATTACTTCTAGTAATCCAGTCAAAACTTTGTGTTACTATTTTAATATGAAATATTGGTTACCATTTTTTCTCATTTTCTACATAGATAAATGATGGATATACAGCAATTAGTGACACAAGTCGGAAGGTAAGAAGCAAACTTAAGGATAAATTCATCTTACGATTGCTTGTTCTGAACATAATAATAATAATAATAATAATAATAATAATAATAATAATAATAATAATAATAATAATAATAATAATAATCCTACTACTACCACTACTACTACTACTACTACTAATAATAATAAATTAGCAATAATAATGAATGGAAGAAATTGTGCGGGACTCGAATCTGTTCTCATATTATAAGAGAGAATTAATTGGTCTACAATGCAGCTAAATGTGCGTTACACTCATAGAAATTCTGTCAAGCATCCGTTTTGAAACATATGAAAAAGGAGTCATTAAATAGTATTAAATGCGCCAGAATCTTGCAAATTCTATCTTACTCTACAGAGGATGTATTCATATGTTTGCGCTCTCTGAAAGACCAAGTGTGTCATAAACGTGAAAATTCTATATTAAGTGCCCCACCATCATTTATGAACTAGATCAAATGTTATAGTTCGCCCCAGGATCTACAGTAATATATTAATCAAGTGAGTACTAGACTCTCCTATTATCATGCAATGTTGGTTAACCTCTAACACACTCATCTTCTATGCTATCAACAGACCAAGTATACTCACATGTTCTATGTCACTTTATTCACAACTTGTGCTATAATCTCTCATTTATTTCTCTAAAGAGCACCTGCGTCAGAATCTTGCATTTGATATACTTCTGTACAGAACAAATCTTAGTCTACAACACTGTTAAGGTCAAAGTAAACTGATATATTTTAATAATACTTTACAGTCAAAATGCAATATTAATCTTCATGTTATAATTTGCTCTATAGATTAACCGCGCTATAATGTATTGTGATATATATATATATATATATATATATATATATATATATATATATATATATATATATATATATATACAAATCATGTGCTCGATAATCTCTCATGTTTTCCATAAATTGTCCTGGTTTCTGGCCAAGTGTGTAATAAACCCGCATGTACTATATGACTTTGAAGACCAAGTGTACAAAACTATGACTTTACATACCAAGATTGTAATCAACCCTTATGTAGTCTATGACTTTACAGACCAAGATTGTAATAAAGCCTCACGTACTATATGATGTTACAGACCAAGATTGTAATAAACCCTCATGTACTATATGATGTTACAGGCCAAAATTGTAATCAACCCTCATGTTCTCTATGACTTTACAGACCAAGATTGTAATAAACCTTCAGGTACTATATGACTTTACAGACCTCATGTAATAGATTACTTTACAGACGAAGATTGTAATCAACCGTTATGTACTCCATGACTTTACAGACCAAGATTTGTAATAAACCTTCATGTACTATATGACTTTACAGACCAAGATTGTAATGATCCCTTATGTACTATATGACTTTACATACCAAAATTGTAATAAACTCTCATGTACTATATGACTTTAAAGAACAAGCGCAATATAAACCCCTTTATCTTATACTACTAAAAAAAAATCAAGTCCATAACATAACTCACATTCTTTATGATTCTCTGTATCAATTGTGTCAGAAACTTGAAAGGTACATTTTACACTATAGACCGAGTACATTATAAACTTTCATGTTTTAAGAATACGCTAATGACAGTTTCATATTTCAAGTACTACTTGATCGATCAAGTTAGACATACGTTCTCAATCTCTACACTGTTTTATGTTTTATACAAAAAGTGTGCAATAAACTTCCAAATTTTAGGCTTACCTATTGACCAAGATCAATTGCGATGTAAACTTCCAAGTTAAATAATACTCGATTGTCCAAGCAAACCATAATCTTTCATGTTCTATACTACTCTAGAGGCCAAGTGCACCCAAGTCCATCAAATTATAAACAAGACTACATAAGAAGTGTGCCATATTTTTTATATTTTGTCCTACAATTAAATTGACTAATGCCAACAAAGTCATAAAAATACACCGCACAGTTAACTGAACGATTAACCAAATTTCCTAACACATTTAAAGGGGACAAACACCGTAACCTGCAAAATTTTATTGTAAATAGAAGGATATGTAGTATATTATGTATATAATCTATCCTGACTATTTTTTCCTTTGCATTTATTGTATTTGCACAAACATTTAATAATAAATACGACGTTGAATTCCGAGATCAAATGGAAAGAACCTACACCCAAGTTGTTATCTCCCTTTCATACAAGGAGGATGTGACGTCATTTAAGACGATTCCCGTACAACAGGCATATTCATATTCAGTGTCAAGTAGAAACAAGATGGTTCAATGCGCAGCTCTGAATTGTGTGAATAATAGCAATTCCGGACAAATATTTTTTTCTTCACATTTCCAAAGGACCCTAAAAGGTGATTTGTATGGGCGATCAAATTAAAGAGAGAAGGGATTTATGACAGAGATATTTCGAGCATGAAAGTTTATTCAAAAGACCAGAGACTCTTCAAAATATTGGGTCTGACCCAAAACGTTAGCGTTTGAAGCCTGATGCAGTGCCGACTCTTTTTTAATATTTTTCTACTCTTATAACAAGACAGAAGACGGGAAACACGCCTGCGAGTCGTAGTCGACATAGGTCAGGGATCATTAAGGACTCAATAATTCAGGAGCACCGTTAACGTTTCAATACCTGAACGTGTAATTTCAGACAATAAATTTTAAAACCTCAGTAGCTTCTGATATTTTATTTTGCCATTATACACTTACATTCACACATATTTCTAGAACTGTCATAAGTTTTCAGATTCATTAGTCAGAAGCGCTAATACATGAATCATGTGAAGGTTTCAGATGAGAAGGTCTTGCGAATCGTGCTCACTACACATGATGGTAATATTTTAATATTTCCTTTACCAAATATCTTCCACACCCAGCGGAAAAAAAATCATCTGTATGATATGTGTCGGTAGAATCTAAAAGGACAAAATAATTTACTGAATATTATAGTTATTACACATAATTTCACAACAATTCAATCACTTTATACATGGGTACATGGTATTTATTTTTTAAAACATTGGTTTATGGAGCCTTGGAAGAGGTGGGGGTGTAACATGTGCTCTCTCTCTCTCTCTCTCTCTCTCTCTCTCTCTCTCTCTCTCTCTCTCTCTCTCTCTCTCTCTCTCTCTCTCTCTCTCTCACACACACACACACACATTTTCTCTTCCGATAGCCACTGAGATTGGCAACAAATATTCCATTCTTGGTTGGACATTGGAACACATTTACTACACAAGCACCTGTGTGGAAAAAAGGCTAAAATTATTTGAAAAAAAACTGTTGCCTGTTTGATATTTTAAATGTCCATTTCTTTGACGAGCATTCATCCACTTATGACATGTACAAGTCCATATCAATAGAAAGTAAAAACCAATTTCCAGCCTCTCCCCCAAAATAACTGGGAAGAAAAACTCTGATCTGTAATATTAAATTGTTTTGACTTAAAAGAAAATTATATAAAAGAAGAAGAATTATTGAAACAACAAAAATGAATTGTGAAAGAAATCGTAATCGTTAGAAAATTCTAGCCCTCTCCCTACCCGGTTTATTGATTAGATTTTGTACTGCTATTTAATATATTTATATAATCATCGTCATTGTCAGAACCTGGCGATTCCTGTAATCTTTTTTCACACGAATTTGTCTCCGGTTCATACCTATAAGGTTGGATGTTAATGAAATATTCTACTTCTGTATTGTCATCCACATCACTGTCATTACTGACAGTCGACATAATTTAAACATTCAAGTACAGCCAACTCATATAATGCTTGACTGTATTATCATAGGAGTTTGTAGTTTTATCAATAAAGCACAACAAAATTTCTGAGTACATGAAATTACCTTAACCGTAATATAAAATAATTATTTTATAATACCGTTAAGGTGATTTCATGTAGTCAGAAATTTCGTCGTGCTTTATTGACAAAACTGCAGACTCCTGTGCTATTATCAACAATGCCAGCGTGTACCGTGTCTCAAATGATGTTACATCCGCTATTTGTTCAGGGGAAGTGCGTTAGTTTATTCAAGACGGATCGGGAGAGATGATCGGTTTTTCATAAATTTCTTCGTAACGAGTAAAGAGAAAGGTACAAATTTTCAGAAAATGAAACTTATATATATATATATATATATATATATATATATATATATATATATATATATATATATATATATATAGCAAATTATATACGGAGTTTGCGCGAATTTCAGTTTTGCATGTTTGTCCCCTTTAATGTCTAATTCCGAAACCGATAACATTTGCTGCGCAGGCTTAGCATAACTAATGATCAAAATATTCAATTATTATTCATTTATATATTTAAAGGTATATTGGTCCACCATAGTTGTACAATAATATACAAGAATATGCCCTATTGGTATAATTTATTAAATATAAATTGCTCAGAAAGAGATATAGACACATTTAGAGAAATTAAATTGAAAATGTCTCATATATTGCCAAAACAATATCGTATTCATTCACAGTTCTGAACAACTTCGAAGCTATGTAGGTAGAATGCAACACAAATTGCAATACATTAAATATTGCTTTTAAAATATTTGCCATTGAAATTATAGTATAGGTTTTGGTAATTAGAAATTAGTATTCGTATTTGCTTTGTTCCTTGTCTTGGTATTTCACTTTGTTCTTTTCCTCCTTTCTTTTTAAAGTAATCCTTCATTTCTTCTAACTTTTATTCCTCAGTTTTGAATTCCTTGAGCTGATGAACACAATCAATTGTTTATTGTATAACTTTCTCTATCCTGTTCCAAATGTTGGTTGCTCCGTTATGAAAAAGGGGCACCGTTTGGGTGACCAATATGTTAGTTAACTCAGGGTTAATTTTGCCTAGTAACTTTAAAATTGTAATGTAAATGGGAAAAGATTTAGTCGATCTCATAAAACGAATTTTAGAAATGGAATTAAGGATATATAGGCTGCAATCCATACACAAGTTTAATATCAACAAAATTAAAAAAAGCTTTAGATTTCCAGAACAAAAAGCATTTGTACCGACATATGTGCACATGAGCGTTATGTATATTTAATTTAATTATATGTTTGTTGGTTTCAAATTTTAATTTCAGTAAATACTATTGTAATGTAACATTATAGTTGAGTTCTGTTTGACATGACTGATATTTTCTTTTCTTTTAATCTGATTGATATGAACATCTAATAATAGAAGCATTGTATCTAGTTTCTGACCTTGTTCCAAATCGGAGATATTTTTGGTAAATATATATTCTTTACTTTTTATCATCCTCAGAGTAAGAAACATTAAGCTAAGTCACGGGTATGATTGAACCTCGGGACAAGTAGCCATATATTATCAGGTGACACATTTCTATTTTTAATAGGAAAATGAATTTTAGACCGTCATCCGGGAATGTGATTTGAGTCTTTATTAGCCTATATCTGTTGTTCTATTTATAAATGTTTATCAGTTGGGCACCAAGCAATTTTCGCGTTAAGTTGCATTATGTTGTGACCAATTTGAGTTAAATTCCCTTTTCTTCAAACTATTGAGTCCATGTGAGTCTTTTCTCTAGAAACACGTAAGTGTTCTAACAAAATAATTGAATAAAAACATTTATTGGAAGTTATAATGAATTCAAAACTGCAATAATATTTTCTCTGATTCAAGAAATACAGTTGACATAGGAGAACTTCGCTGACTTCAATATACTTCAAAGCCTTCAATTTTGCATATCATTTTATTTCAGGACCTTTTATTACAAGGACTTATATTTTTTAATTTTTTGATTAAGTTCCTTGATTACTAATTTTGCACATTTTATTCTAGGGAAATAAATTATTTGTTAAATTTTGCAAAGCTTGTTTTCTTGATTCATTATGTTACTTCTTTAAGAGTATATACTCGTAACAATGAGAAAACAAAAATGTATTCATCGTGGACATTCCGATAATCAAGTCTTCTTGAGGAAAGAATAATAATACACTTTTTATGTTAGCTAATATGTATATTTTAAATAAGTTTCAGCTAATAAATGAATGGATTCTTGTCGACAAGACATTTCACTGAAGTACTGTTCACAAAAGAGTCAGCAAGTTTTTATACTAACATTAGTTTAATCTATTAAATTAGTGCCTGCTAGTAAGGAACATCTTTTTGTCTCCAAATAATCGACAACATCAAGACAGTTTACCTTACCGTTATTTAAAGATGGACATTTTCTAAGAGAAATATATAATAATCTGAAATGAAAAAGTGTAAAATACTTATTAATTAAAGAGAGGCCATAAGGCAAGCTTGCCAAATTGCATGGGTATATGGAAATAAGTAGGTAGATACTTTTGATGTATAAAGTACATTACTGCTTTTCATTTTAGCGAAATCGCCGTCTACCAATGCCGCCTGCTTTTAAGCCACATCGGCCGAAAAAGAACATCACATTATTATGCCAGTCCTGCAAAGAGTTGTGCTCGTATTGTGTAGGTTCCAGGCTTATACTGAGTATACCACTCTTGCTATTGGCCATGGCCGCCTTTGGTGTGGTTGTCTATTTTCTGGCGACCAGCACAATCGGTAAAATATATTCGACATGTACTAGTGAAACTGTCATTTAGCAATCGATCACGTTACATATATCTACTGAGTTAAATACATAGTCTAAAATGCGGTAACACGTAAATATGTCTACCATTAAATATGTAGTCCACGTCTGGGAACCTCGGCACGCATACCCACCACTACCCCCAATCCAGCTATGGAAGAGAGGGAACACGTTGTTAGGATGTGGTCTTTTTATACTTTTGTACATTGTTCCGCAATACTTTTAATCACAATGAAATTGTATAGGTATTTTATATGTAAATGTTCGTCTTCTAATTCGGTATGCATGCAGTTTACTTCTTTTTGTACTTGAATTTGTTACTTTTATTAAGGGCTGAAGCCTTTCTTATTCCATCCTTCAGTCGTGTTTAGACATTTTGATCAAATCTGATAGGATTTTATGCAATTAGTTAGAGGCAACTAATGGAGGTACAGTTTTGAATCCTATCATATGATCAGTCTATGTCGGATATGGTATGTGTTATTTGGCAAGATATTGCACTCTAAATGTATTTCCACCAAATATTCTGATTGTACCTTTGTGGTAAAAAATGCCAAACTAAACAAGCACTATATTTGGTTATACTTGTTTATTGAAATACTGTATATATTTACTTAAAACCCGTTAGAATTTTGAAAAGGTGTTTACAATAGTGTCAAAGTAACTTGACAGAGATTAACATAAGAAGTAGGAGGCTACTTCTTATAGCATGTCCTTTATCCCTCTGCTAATACTCAGGCCAGTGCAACTTAAATTTCGAAAGTCGAATTACACTTGTCTTCTTCTTCTTCTTCTTCTTCTTCTTCTTCTTCTTCTTCTTCTTCTTCTTCTTCTTCTTCTTCTTTTTCTTCTTCTTCTTCTTCTTCTTCTTCTTCTTCTTCTTCTTCTTCTTCTTCTTCTTCTTCTTCTTCTTCTTCTTCTTCTTCTTCTTCTTCTTCTTCTTCTTCTTCTTCATCATCATCATCTTCATCTTTTAATTATTATTATTATTATTATTATTATTATTATTATTATTATTATTATTATTATTATTATTATTATTATTATTATTATTATTATTATTATTATTGTTATTATTATTATTATTATTATTATTATTATTATTATTATTATTATTATTATTATTATACAGACATTTATTATTGCATTGGGGCAATAGAGTAGTTGGAAACAAACACATTGTGTGCCTTTTACCGCGGAGAGGCGGAAATGGCTTTAATTGAGTTTATTTGAAGGGAATAAGATTCATGCTTTGTTGTTGATATTAATTGAAACAAATTGTACAAATGAAACGACCGTAAATTATATGCAAATCACGAGAACAACATTATGCACCAAATATCTCATACATTTATTACGCCCTCCATGCCAATAGAGCTTTGAACCTGACAAATGATGTGTACATTTATAGTTCAGTTTGGAACATGATACGAAACGATATGAGCCATTAGCATTGCTTAATATTTGCAGTAATTTGCGCATTGTGAATATTTAAGTTACATTATGAAACGAATCATCAAAATCATAATCGCCATTCTTGTCTTCTTCTTATTCTTGTGTTGGTTGATACTGTTCTCCTTCTTTGTATTCAATATTATAAATAATGTATTTGTGTCATGTAATTTCCGTACCTAGATACTTTTGTATCATTAGTATGTTACTGCTGTTGTTTTCGCTATTGTTATTATCGCTTTTGAGAAGCGAAGCGATAAAATTAAACTAAAATTTGCAATTAACGAAATTTATACTGTATGTGACGTGTTCAATGTGTTATAAGACAAACATAATGTATTTCATTGACAGGACATTGCATTTTATTATTGTGTTTTTCTTTACTCTCATGTAGGACCTGATCCTACATCTTTCCCTTCAAGAACTGTGGAGCCGCCACAAGGTATGGCAAACAAAATTAAAAATCAAAACAAGTTCTTAACACAGAGGCTGTTCCATCACTCTTTGATTCGGTAAACGATAAAGAAAGACTGTATTTTTGTTTAGATGTTTGGGTTTGTTTTGTTTGATTTCCTTTAGTATTATGTATTGCTTTATTTTGTCCTTACTTCGGGGAGGAGGGCACTAATTATGTAACAAAATATATGTATGCTAACAATAACTAGGAACAGTTTTGCTAGGATTTATTATCGGTGCCAATTTTAAACTGAATGAAAGCTAATAAAAATTGAAACGAACTAATATTTGGTTCACATGAGCTTAGGAACAACACATAAGGTAAAAAATGACATTTTGCTAGTATAATAACTAAACATACTGTTAATTAGTTGAAACTCAGTAATTGAAAGGAAAATTCGATTATTGAACGTGAGATTAAAATGAATCATTCATCATATCAGTTTTGTTTCCTTTTTTGCTGCTTTTTTTTCTTTGAATAAATATACTAATATAATAATAATAATAATAATAATAATAATAATAATAATAATAATCAAGTAATCACTTCTGTAGTAATTGTGCAATAGACCGGTACCTCACAGACACCTGCTTGGTTATGTATTTACTTTTTCTTGTTATGTTGTATGTTTGTTTTATCATATTTTGTTGACGCCAATAAATTATACCGACAAAATGACCAATTTTAGTGTACGTGTTTTCGTCTCATAATGCTATCTTTAATCGGGCACAATAATTTGGCTAGTTTGCATATAAGTGTCTGTGTGACTGTGTGTATATATGTGAAATGCATGTAAAGATGCTTATAGTGATAGAAGAATTACACGGTTCAAAAAGTATGGTATGCCTAACCACGTTTATTAAAAAGAAAAACCTTAAATAACCGAATTAGCCAACAACTGAGTGCAAACGATCTAATATCAATGAATTGCGCTCAAACATAGAAATTTAAATCTAATCTAGCTTTATACTATGAATATCCTTTGATCTTGATGATTGAAGAATTGTGAAATGTCAATCTTTAATAAAATATTTTGTTAACTGAGATGACTACGTAATAACTCACGAGAGCTCGTAGCGAGGGTGGGGTACTTATTAAACATTTTGCATATTAAATCGACTACTACCTGAAAGCCTCTAGTGCTTGACAGTTGCATATTCTCACGTATCCATCAAGGATAAAAAAATAAACACAGATGCTTGTATGCTTTAAACATAACTTTATTATAGGAAATAAAATCGAAGCAGTGAAACAAAGAAACAAAGAGAAGATACACGATACGCTTAAACTTGTATTATTTTAAATTAGGTTTTAAAATTAGATACTAGTTTTAACAACTATTTGGACTTTCTTTGAATTATTGATTTTAAACTAATCTTTTAATGCGTTTTATGTTTATTAGGTCTCATTGATATATATTTTCTTTATTTACTTAGGATTGCTACTTTTAACTTTCTCATGGAATTTAGATGACGAGTCGTATTTGTGTTAAATATCGGCTCTAGTTATGATGGCTCTTTAGCACGAATTATTGTAACTAACGAAAACGAACAAAATATGTCATCATGCCATTTACTGAAAGACAGCATTGATATAATCCATTTGAAATCTAGATAAAAGCCAACTGGTAATGGATTATAATATTGTATCCTCTCAATAATTTGAAATGAGCATGATGTGTTCACCTCTGTATTTTTTAAATGTCACAGTGAGATGGTATAGAATATCACCAATAATTTCCGATGCATTATTTACCAGAACCTGGAGTACTCGAGGGATCCAAAGGCACATTGAAGTTCGTCATGTTACCAGTACAGAGCCCAGAGGTCCTAAATCTACTTCAAGAGAGTATAGGGCAAACTATAACCATTCTGCAAAACGTCAAGATCAATTTTACCAATGGAACTTGGTCATTCGATGGACGCGAAATTTCGGTTTGGATATCTGTTACAGACAAGATAAACTTCCATATATTTCTAAATATGGACATATCAAACAGTCAATGCAGACACGCAGGGAAGTATTTCGTTTTGATATCTGGTAGCCATGGCAAAGCTGAAGAAAGCCTCTTATACAATGTTAAAGGTAGGTCACATATATAATTTCTGAATGTTCATTATTTAGTAATTGTAACATTATGAGCATGTATTATATTTGCTTTAATTTTTATTATTCCACAAAAAATAAAATCCTCACGACTTATTTTCATTGAAAAGAAAATAATATATTCCATTACAAGGAAACATCAACTATAACATCCTTTAATATTCCGGCCCTCAAACTCTGTGCAACCTAAACATTTTATAATCCTACATGTCATGCAGATCCGATGGACGCATTTGCCTCCATGATACAGAATTGCTTGTCCCCCACCACGCAGACAGCACAATGATGTTAGGCAGATCCACGATATTCCCCGCTAGTGAAATTTCTCAGAGAGGGAGTACTCTTGACTGATTATCTAGAAATATAACCGGATTTACTTTTATTACATTACTCTTAGATATACTCAACAACTATTTGAGACTTCCGATTAAATTGGAGTTCATTTATATATTTCTTTTCATTTG
>JAEAOA010000038.1:0-47500 GCA_016746295.1 Potamilus streckersoni | reverse complement strand
CGAATATTGAACAAATACGTATGAATAAATGCATATCACGGTGTAAGATGTATGTTGCCGATAGCAACGTCTGACTACTAACACAGATAACGGGTTTGCTTATGTAATCGCTTCCTACAAATAAGGTAAAATAAATGCTGCAGATGCAAAAGTTATGAATCAGATACAAAATATGCTACGTGCTACTCATTTAGTATTGAGTCAAACAATTTGTAAAGTCCGTTGGCAGTGGTGTAGTTAAAGCATAACTATACATCATGGCTTCAGTTGATCGCCGTGTTTCTCAGCAATGCTGTATATAAATAAATAACATATTACGATGTAAATAAGATACTCCAAAAATGTGATGCTTTTCAAAACTAAATTTATTGGCAACGATTAAATTTAATGTGTATATTTTGTCTGTCTTGATATGGGAGCACATTGATTTATTTCGAGGTTGATACTAAATTAATCCGCTGCCAACTAGATATGCAATCTGGTATAGCTATAAAATTAAGGCAAATGGATCCATAATCGTTACCATGTGTTTTTAGGTGACAAACAAATAATTGTGCCCAATGGTAGACTGTCCTAAATAGGTTTAAATTTGTCCACCCAAAAATTATAATTTATATCATATCATGTATTGGACACAGAAATTGGCGTTTCAGAATAAAGCGTTCCGGTACTAGTATCTGCTTCCTTCATATTTTTACGTAAAGATATCGTTTATCCCTGGAAATATATTGCATATGTATATAAGACAAAACTTTGTACGTGATTTTCGATGACGCTATTGTTAACTCTTCGGAAAGAAAGATTTTTAGATCCATCCAGTATTGAATGAAATTCACATTTTTTGTTTATATATATATATATATATATATATATATATATATATATATATATATATATATATATATATATATTTATACGTGTGTGTGTATCTGTGTGTCTGTGTGTGTGTTTATAACCTTTCATCTATTGGGTTTTTGTTCTCATCGCTGTCTTTAATTTGCAGCTTAAATGGAAACATGTGTATTAGCATTGGCCACCCACCCTCCGTTCCTCACTTTTTGGACCATCCTTCCCTCCTTTTGTTCTTTAAAACAACCCTTAATCAAAATTTAAAGGCCACCATATTTCTTGTTTCAAACTTTACCAGGAAAGGGTCCATATAAACTCCGATATCGGAGAACGCATCTAAATTTAAATTTTTAAATTGTTTAAATCTTCCAAAAATAAAGGCGTCTGGTTTATGGATAACTAGAAGAACACGCTGCCAACCACTTGGTAAGTTAAGTCACCAAACACTTTAGGACTACTCCCATCTCTCCATCAAATTTTGTTTCAGAGCAGAATACTAGGTTAGACACCACCCTCCCGCATGCTTCTTTTTTTCTCATTACGCAAACCTTATTATATTAAAAAGAATTTAAACTTAATATTTATCAATTCAATTTTAAGTTCCAATTCACTCTGACGATATTATTTCTTATTCGAGATAAATGCCAATTAGCATTACTGTAATTGTTCTAATTCAAGAAATTAAATAAATTAATCATAAGCTGTCCATTATCTACCAGTTTCCTGGAACAATCTAGAGGTTCCCAACTTGTATTTGTTTCTTGGGATAGTCAGAGGGCACCACATGTTCACATAATTTTGACCTTTCTAAGTCGGTTGTTTATGCCGATAAAACCTCATTTTGTAAAAGCTCATAATGATAAAATTTTCCCTTATACCTTTTTTACAATGTTATATAGGAACGCAATGTTTAATACAATTATTTGTCAGTGCATATATCCATGTTAACAACGATATATGAAAAGGCGACTTAAAATTTTTAAACTAGTGAGCAGTCCACATTAATCCTACAATTCAATTTAACTTGTTAAACACGTTAATAAATCGAATACACTAAAGGAGATTAAATATAGTTTTAGGCATAAGACACTTATTTTATGAACCTCTGAATCTTTTGCACTTACACATTTTACAAGGATGTTGCAACGAAACTCTTGTAGCATAGTGCAGTGTGTTTATCGAAACATATTCATATAGACGGTGTAAATCTCAATATGAATTATAGCTCATGGATGGAGAAATCTTATTGAAACGGCAGCATACAGTCGTATCGTGAGAGACAGATTGTAAAGTGACACATCTGTCGGCGAAATTATGTTTGTGTGTCGAAGAAGTTACAAAATTTATGAAAGTCTTGTATACATAGGGAAGGCAAATTACAAGAGACAATGATGCAAGAATTAAGACAATGCAGATAAATAAATAAAAATAATCGACAGGAAAACACTGTCGGTTTCAAAATATAAATGTTAGAACAAAATGTGTATGTTGCAGCATGAATTTCACTAATTTAAATGTCTTGTGTAGTAGCAATTCAACTGAAGCAGAATGACAATATTAAACGATATTGGATTGTAAGCAGTAGCAGAATCAGAAATGTTTTAATATAGTACCTTGGTTAATATTATTAGCGGCATTATGAATTATTAGCGACGGAAAGTAATTTTGTTTCACTCTGTATAAGTTACGTCAAACTCAGAAAGCTTATATATTCAATTAAAAAATAAATCATAGGTATTCTTTTCTGAAAGCTGTGCTACTATTGAACATTTAATCACTATTGTCATTGAACTATGCACACCTGTACACCAGTTTATAATCAACAAATAATATTCTGATTTACACATCTTACGGATATTAGGATTAAGCGTATCAAAACCATCACTGATGAAGAAAAGAAGTCTACCATATACAATACAATCACATTTCCAAGATCCTGCAAAAATAACAAGCTCAACTGGATCAATATCAATAACATCTCGAATAGCAATATCAACTGACTGTGATTGTCGTCCGCGTTTTTGCTCCTCGTTAAATAATTAATTACAAGTGGTGTCGTAAGTCCATATAAGTTACAATGCAAACGACGCTGAGAAGCCACCACGTATGCAATCCAGCGAGTGCTAGACCCGTTGTCAAAACCAAGTTTACAGTACCGGTTTCACATGTGATTAGGGCAATCGAAGCAAACTCATTTCTTATTTGACAAGACGCCTAGTAAATGCTTGACTTATTTTATCTTTGTGACATATTATGATTAATCAAAGATGTGATACTATGTTTCTTGTATCGGTAATTGATGATCTCTGCCCAATAGTATTAGGGTACTGAATCCTGATAATAGAAGGATTTTATTTTTTATTGACTTTCCAGGTCTAATATCCACTAATCAATAAACGCCACCTTTTACTGCGTAAAACATGACGCAGTTCTGACAGCTTCTACTACCTCAGATGTTGCAACTGTTTTTACTTCTGCTGTTAACAACGCTAGAGTTCCTTCAACGAATAGAAATATTCCACCGGTCTCTTTAATTTACGTCACTTCTGACTTGAATAATTCCAATGTCACTGAGTTATAGATTCGTTTGAACACATTAAAATGAATAAGTTGTGTTTGGGGCAAACATACGTGGGCAACTCCCGTTATTTTGCTGGAAAACTTTCCACTGTGACCCTACAACTGCGTTTTTATTGAGCTTTTTTATTTTTTGAGCCGGATGCAACTAAGATCGACCTTCATTTTGTGATAAGACATTATATAGATATATAACGGTATAAATCCTGAATTCTGTGAATTTTCCACAGTATCTTCGATGACTTACTCGATCGCCAACACCTTAGAGCAAATAGAGCCTTACAAAAAGGTATCACAAAATGAAATATGTAATTCGCATTGCCAGAGGGACTTGAACAGACACGCGCATGAAACTACATGGCATAAAAGAT
The DNA here is from genome assembly GCA_016746295.1 of Potamilus streckersoni. Lineage (NCBI taxonomy): Eukaryota > Metazoa > Mollusca > Bivalvia > Unionida > Unionidae > Potamilus > Potamilus streckersoni. Next base: position 43,703 of record JAEAOA010000038.1, on the reverse strand, counting down.
TGCCTGAATATCTCTAGTTTTCAAATGTAATTCAGATACAACATAAGATAGCTTTTATATGAAATCTGGAGACCCATGTCGATGCGTCTATACCTATTAATATACTTCCACATATCGTGATATCAACTTGTAATATAACTGACATCTGCATAATTAAGCTGAAATTCTACCGAGGGTTCCTGATGATTTTTTTTAAAAGTAAAGAAACCTGAGTCACTTTTAAATGGTCAAATGACAATTTGTTGTGCTCATGATTATTGTATCACTTCATACTATGAAACACAACAAATATGTATTTCAGTTCAATAAGATAATTATTGTTACTTATGTCCCATGTAAACTGTCCCAAATGACCACTTGGTTGGTGCGCATATGTACCCTACTGTATAAAAGAGACGAGAAACGTGATTGTGTAGTCAATGGCAGTGGTAGTACGGACAACAAAGTTAGTATGGACAACTCAACTTTACAAGCACTACATATTGTACTTCCAAACAGCATCGTTGTAATGGTTATTTATGAAATAAGGTGATTGCGCTTTTATCTTCAAACCTAACCTTAAAGAACAACCAGAAAGTTGCGATCGGCTTGAAATTATCATTAGCGTCGGTTTCATTAAGCGTTTGTGCATCTTCTGCAGCGATTCTCCCGTTGCTAATAGAATACATTCTTTAGTAGTCACACTAAATTATAGGTTTCTTCGATGATTGTGTAATCATTGCAGCATATATTTCGTGTTGCACACACAGTGACTTAATAGTTATATATCTCATCATCGGTGTGCAGTGTTCGACGTATGATGTCTTGACCTCAGGCACGTTATTATGTACACTAACTGGGAGCGTTTTTATCTACACAAACTGATCCCATAAATGCTTTCATTTTGATCAGCAAGTTCAGATCGCTTCCATATTATCTTGATCAGCTCCAGTGTATACAGGTTTGATCTTGTCATGGTATAGCCCGTACATCAGCAGCTGCGACAAATGCAACATAGACGAACTAACATTTTTTGTTTATAATCACGCCCAATCTCAGATGGAGATTTCGCGCAATATATAATTGTATTTCACCCTAAGATTTAGTAATATTTCGGCGCGTTCAGTAAATACACCTAAAGATTTATAAATGATCACACGCTGACACGGAGACAACCACGTACCAGACATCGACAAAGATGCATACACTAACGGATAATTGTTTGCTATATCATGTAAGTTTCAGTGTAATCCATATCAAATTCAAAAAAGTGTCAGTAATAACTGTTGTAATAATCGTCGACAGGTTCATGCAAGTAATTACTTTGATATTCTATCATGTCCAGCCAATGAGGTTTTTTTTTTATCTAGAAACAGGAGGGTTATAACCGTTCCTGTGTGATTTGGTTACACTCGCATATATGTAACTCGTGATTTGTTCAGCTACTTGTGTTATGTGGTCTTTGTTAGACACATTTTTATTATTCAATTCAACGTTGAAACATTCCATGTCCATGCAGATGATGTGGTGAAATCTCATCTTTCGTGGCACTGTATTGAATTATAAAATGATGATTTCATCTGGTTCTGGCGTCATTGCCTGTTGCCTTTTTACACTGAGCAATAGTGGCTGTGGAGCAGTTTCAAGATGTTAATGAATACAACGTCTGCATGGATATGTCTCACGCTTGTACATTCTGTGTGGCTTAAGTAACAGAGCAAAATTATTTATCTATAAAGAGCACAATACTTCTTATGATTGTTTGTTTCACTTAGCTCAGCAATCACAAATCAGTCTGGTTCTTTGTCGATCACGTGCAGATAGTGCCTTTATGCAAAGTAAACATATTAACATATATGCCTGGATTAGTGTTTCAGACATGTTCAGTGTGGTCTTAGTAACCTTCATTGCAAAGTCAGCAGTTCATCCGTTCTATTTCTTAGATCATTTGTTTAGTTAATCAAATTAACAGTAAGTTTCTGCAATTATTCTGAAAACGCACCGATTATTTTGTGCGATTGTTTAATAAATACGTATTCAAGCAATACAGCAATTGAAATTTTTCGAGTCTTATTCAATATATCGCAGTTACATTTCAAATGAATACATTTTATAGACGTCCATAGGTGTCTTCAAAATAGTTTAGAGTAAATCTGAATTTGTGCTCTTATATACCACCGTACTTCTTTCATATACAAGTGATTTCTCCGTTGAAGCTTTAATTTTTGAATTGATTCTTTGAAATTATTTCCACGTGACTAGTACTAATTTTTAGCTTTTAACGTGAGGCTTGACAATCAAACTGTTTGCATTCCATATCAGTTTTATAAAAGTTTCAAGAAATATTCATTTCAGTATCTTTAATGACGTCGGCTTTTCATCAAATTGACTTTCATTTTACACATTTCACTAGATTACGTTGAAAAGTATCCCAATTTATAAGGGAAACGCATTTCTCTGAACGTTGGACTTTAACCATAAATATTGCCTTCAAGATCATAGAAAACTTCAAACTACGATTTTCAAGTTAAAAAAATGTTTGGATAAACACTAAAGTAAACACTCCTCTAGTAAGCTAAAATCTAAAACAATGCCATTTAAAACTACTATTTTGAAACATTATTATGCATATCCACACATGGTCCCCTATAATGGTAGGCGCACATACAGGTAATGTTATCAACTGGATATTACACCAATGCAATCTCTGGAAATTTGTTTCGATAATAGCAAAACAGATTATGTTAAATCCAGTGCTTGTAGCTTCTATCAAGTCCGCTTTGATATTGTACGTATGCTTAAAATACACTAATCAAAATATCTTATAGCTTGAATATCGATAAATACAACACTTGCAGCTTAATAACCGCCTGCCATGGATGAATGATGATACTGTACACATCCTCGAGAATGTGTCTGCGTTTAGGTCGTTACGTGGAGTATTAATGTTAATCATCTCCGGTTGCACATAGTATATATAGCATGCTTGCCAAGTCAAGAGAGTAGAGATTGTGGCGATAATCCGGTCCAAATGAAGATAAAGAGTCAAAATCCCTATTATGACACTACTCCAATATTGTCACACTATAAACAAATATTAATTTCCATCACCCCGTCACATAGGAATTGGACTTTATATGTCATTTGAGATGGCTACGTAGAAAGTAGATTTATTATGTTCTATTGATAAGTCCAGATCAAAGTGAAATCATACATTCCGAAGTGTTATTTAGTCATAGCATGATTAAAACAAATTATGAGACAAATTATCTCAGACTTTTCCACATGTACTGAAAATTGACATGGTTTTGAGCAAATCCGGAAACTCTTTCCAGCTTATGTTATGGCTGAACGATTTTAAAACTCTTCTGATTATAAAATCTGTGCTTATGCAATACCTTTCTAGTTATCTTCCCGTTTATATCAGCAACAGTAAAAGTGTTTGAATAATAACGATCAAATTGTGTCTTTGAGTAAATTCTTGACTGGATATCAACATATTAAATTTGCTATGCATGTAGATAAGACAACTTAAGAAGAAATTGCTTATGACTAGACTATTACGCATTAGTTCATATTCTATGTTAAGCATGTTTAAAAGTTAGTGGTTTATATAATATCTAATATGTTGAAAGTTGCTGGTTCATGAAGGAAATATTAATGCAACGAATACAATTAAACAATAAAATCTGGTTTAATACGGAGTGAGAATATTTTTTTGACGGGAATGAACACAAAAAGAGGTGCACCCATTACAACGTGAATGATTATGACAATTCTGTGCCACTTACTATTTTGTCTAAATTTAGCCGCCATGTTAATAATAACAAATAGTAAAATAACTAAATTATTTCAAAGTTTGCAAACACTTAAGTTTCTTTGTACAGCTGAGTTTATCTCTACGTTTATTTTCACCCTGATAAGAATCCCATGTTTATAAATAGCTTTCCTTATGCTAACTGAATTAGCTATAATCGCCAAAAGCCAGTTCACATTTTCAATCCATACCAGACTCTATTATTCGCGCAAGAAGAAAACAAATTGTGTTTGCTTCACAAAATTTATATATTTCCTTATTTTGTTTTAACAGTCACAGGTAAATTGTATAAGTTGTCTTTATCAAAATTTTACTATCGATTTAATTTTGCATTCATCAAAGGATTTGCCTATGGAAATCTTTCGAACACATATTTATGTCAACAATTACTGGTTGCCTGACTTAGTCTTAGCTAAAGAACCGAAACAGACTACAATTTTACTGCTGAACGGTTTCGTCAAATACAGTGCCAATTTGCAAAAGAACCTTTGGTATCTTGTTATTAGGCTTTCGCACCTTTTGGCAAGCATGTTTCGATCTACAATATTTACCAACATCACTTTTAATTTTCTGCAAATGACAATGAATTGTGATCTTGTTATAAGTTTTATTGAATCCAAAATCGTAAGCCAAATGGATTTCAAGGAATATCCGTCTGCAATTTTCTCGAGATCTCAGGATCATGCTCCTATTCGACAATGAGCGACTGTCTTTAGTCTCACTAATTAAAATAAAGAGAATGGAAAGTTAAAATAGGATCAATGTGATCAATACTACACGACTGATCAAAACAAGGAGTCATAGTGACAACATTAAAAGCCTGACTAATACATGTGTCAGCTAAAGTAATAATGTCCTGATTATCACCATTTTCATAAGCTTTCTTTTTTAAAGCTCGCGTCCCATCACACGCTTGTTATTAATCTGGGATGTCTTTTTTAATAGCAACAACTTTAAATTCAAACATGGCTTGTCATTTTGCTAATAAATTAAACGCTAAATTATATCACTGCCTTGTAATGCATAAATACATGATTGATTTACATGTAGGCTCATACAAATGTAATAAAAGAAAAGAGTGATGTCAACAAACTTTGTAAATTTAATTAAAATAGTTTATTTCCTTAGAAAACAATGTGAAAATTATAAAATATATCTTAGGTTTAGTGAATATATTCCAAAATTTAATATTGAGATTAAACAAAATATAAGTCATATTACTAAACAGTTAAAATCAACTCAGGGTTCCAATCTCGATTAAATTCCAATATGAAATTGGAAGACGATGACGTCAGATGGTGTATGTGCTGATGGTAACAGATTATAGAATGAATCAGTTTATAATGTTTCCGTATAGAATTGCCAAATAAAGTTTCACTGAATTTCTTTGTCCCATACGTTTGTATAAAAATACACTTGTTGCATTTTCCAGAGAATAAATTAAATTTAATAAAAAACATGAATTTCAAAATCAATCCGGTTTCAACAATATAAACACCATGTACATTCAAGATGTAGACATACGACTGACTGAAATGCTCCTGAATGAGTATTAAACCCAACTAAAATAGCATTCCTGAGTCGTGTAGTCTCTTAAAATTTGAACAGCACAGTGAACGAAAATGATAATTGTCACGTAGGAAAGAACATTCCTATTTCACGAAGCAAATTCTCGTACATAAAATATATCTTAACAAAGAAAGACTGTTTAGAGTTCAGCTAATATGCGGGCCGAATTGACCTTGGCAATAGCCAATCATCTTCAGGTATTGTTTACAAAATCTATGAAGTCGAGTCAGCTCAAATTATGCCAATGCAATACCTTTTACATTCATTGAAACTTAATGTACTGGAAAAAAGATCGAATCTCGTAAAAATGATCATCACAATAAAATGTAACGAAACAAAAAAAAAATAAAAAATAATTTTGACACTAACACAGAAATTTAGCTAGATATAAGAAATATCACTTTTATATGCAACTTGACACATGATAGAACTATGCATACAAATATTTTCACAACATTATGATTAATTCCTTGAAGGAATTGGTTCACTGGTTATAAAGAACTGGTATTTTAGGTACAATTCACAAGAGTAAAACCTTGTCGATTGCTTTTACAAAAACATACCCATTTTAACCAAGCTTGTCTCATTTTAGTGGAAGTAATATAGATAATCAAGTAAACAACGTTGTGGATATAAATAATTGAATATGAGATGAAAGGAAATCAGAAATCTTATCTATTTTAAAATCGAATGAATGAAAAAATATTTTGAGAACGCTAGAGTTTCTGTTTCAATCCAATGCATTGATTTGAAGTCAGGACGGACGGTGTGTTTACTTCCCAGCTAAAAAAAAGTTTGTAATTTTTCGTACATTACAGTTATGTCAATTATGATATTAATTTCATGGGCATTTCAATTTTGATTGAATACGCAATTATTGTTGATCTCGTATTGTATATTCGTATTGTACATGCACTGATATTAACCCACAAAACTCTCTTCGTAATTCCTAGATAAGACAGTTAAGCGCTCCCAGAGATTTACTAGTTTGATTATTAAACAAATTGTTTCTAGTAAAGTCACTTTTGTATTTTTAACAATCTAACGCATATCATTAAATTTTGTTTGTTTGAACATGTTGCATGTATAATCAGTATACCTTATCCACAGTCTAGAACTATTTGCATTTCATATTGGCGAGTATGATTCATACCCAATTCATATGGTATCATTTCATCCCTTAATACGTCCTCCTTGATCTTAGGTGATCAAGTTCATCAATAATTATATTTAGCTGACGAGGCACGCACGTGCTAAGTTAATTGTTTTATCATCTTCATCAGTACATTCTATTTTCACACTCAGGTAGGTAAATAATATCCTTTTAATAATTGTTTGAGACATACTTTCAGCCAAATTTGTTAATTAAATTGAGGTAAAATCAAATGTTTGATCAAATGTACTTGTTTGATTTTAACCTGAAACGTTATTGTTGTTCAATGAACTCGTTACCTTTCGAAATGAATCAATGACAGAATGTATTAAGTACAATGGCAGGTATTCCATTAGTACTTGGTATAAGAGTTTGTGACGTTTCATGTTGGAGTAAAGAACCTCGACCAAAGGTGCTGGTGACTCTTCTGTTGTGTCATGCGGTAGTAGGAGCCATAGTGTACCAATCAATAGGCAAGATAAAATAGGGCTGGCGTTTAATCAAGCAGTTTAGTTATACATCTTGTACTTTGGCTCGATCGAGCCATGTCTTCCAGTTACAAATATTATCTAGAATTATCTCATATTAACTACCAAAGTATGTATGCTACCCCAGATGTACACGTCCTACACTACACAAGAAAAATTTAACATGATATAATACCTTCGTGGAGCATTACAAATATATAAAAGTATCTTGAGTTTAAGAGGAGAGACTTTAATTGGTAAAATATTCTGTAAGCCCATTGTTATTGACAGTAACTTTAATCTCAAAGCCACAAGTCAGAAAAGGTCAGTTCCGAAAGAAAGGTTAAATCATGTTTATTTAGAAGAGAATGAGACGAATGAAATCGCAAATAACACCATAACGATAGAAACAATGAATGGATTTCCATGCGCGAGGTTGGATTTTTTAGTCATATTCACAAGGAATATGAATCAAAGTAAACCCAATCGTCACGGGACTGTTCTACTTATTTTAGTTTTGTATTTGTTGAGCTATGTGATGAGTGCAAGATATATGAGACTCTGAGCCTTATACATCAATTCATAAATATCCTTTAAGTTACAAAGTATTAAACATCTGCGTTACATTGGAAGCATAATTCATTTCTTGCGGATATCGATAACATTATATCGTTACATAGATTGGCAATGGTTAGAGGGATGGACAAATCTACAGGCCGATAGATAATTCGATATCGGATTGAATGTATTGTTATATATATATATATATATATATATATATATATATATATATATATATATATATATATATATATATATATATATATAACAATACATTCAATCCGATTATATCTGATTAAAAAGTATCTTCTCAGATATAGAAACACCTACATAAGTATCATGTGTACCGCATTAGATATAATTACACTGGTCTAACATTTTTTAGAGGCTGCCTGCTTCAGTGATAAAACGTACTATTTGTATGGATTTCGATGTGTTGAATTTAAATTGGACAATTAAAACAAAAAATTCGCTACTGTTTTCAGCATATGTAAGTTTTTATATTTTATGTCAATGAATATTGTGCAGATAATATAATCTTGTTTAGATGATTTGACTATATATCAATGTCTTATTTGTATTGTTATGTGTACGAATGGACTGCGTTTAACCAGTTCTGAAATTTGAGACAAATCGCTCTACAACTCGTGCAAATTATTGTCTTGGATGTCTTGAGACTGAATCATTCGCCAATCGTCGTTGTCATTAACGACTATTAATTTATGTTCAGTAAGGTATTTATTTCTTAATTTCATATCGATATGTACATATGTTATTAATAAATGAAGAAACGTGTGTATCAAAATATTGATATGAAGCAGATAGAAAATATTTGTAGTGAAATTGACACATATGAGACATCTTCTAAGACAACTTACATACGCAGATCCATTAGAGGCTCCAGCCTATTCATAGGTTGTCTATAGTCAACGACATTAAAACTTATGTTGATTGCGCCTTGGCCCTGTAATGATATCACCTACATGCACATGTCACATTCTCCACGGAAGAACCTTTATGACAGAGACTTATACACTATTGTAAGAAACGGATATTATAACATTATTTTCTGTTCCTATACAAGTTATCTGTACAGGCTGTGGGGTGATAGGAAAAAATATCTATTTGCAATCAAATATATTAATTGTATCTAGTTTAGTATTTTGGCCGTTTACTACCTTTTGCCTGTTTGTGTGATTTGGATTTTTAACGTAAATTTCACAATTTTCACATACATACATACATACATACATACATACATACATACATACATACATACATACATACATACATACATACATACATACATACATACATACATACATACATACATACATACATACATACATCCATCCATCCATCCATCCATACATACATACAGCCGAATTCCAGTTATAGATTTGAAATACTATGGTCAAATAGCTCAAGCTTCGGCTGGCAAGGGTCCAAGTCAAAGATGATTAGGAAAAGTTTGGGCGTGCAGGACGGAACGGAAAATTCGATGTCCGGATAAAGACAGGTGATGAGGTCATACAACATTAAGCTCAAAGTCACGACCCGTAGTATGATGAAACTCTGTATGAATTCTATCACTGACAATCAATAGTAAATATAAATTTGTTTTTGCTTTTCATGAAAACATGTTCGCATATTTTATTTTATTATAGTAAAAGAAATTGATATCTTTCCATTTGGAATTATATTGTTAAATTGATTAAATGTTATATTTGTTCATTATAAGGGCGCTCATTGTTTTATTTCTTCAATATACTTGCTCAGAGATCTGTATTATTCTTTCTATCCATCCACGCTGGGTAAATTACATCGCGGGAAATCATTCCCTAGCAACGAACCGTAGAGAATGGGTTGGTTTAGCGTTGTGAATCCACACCCTTTGTCGCATATTGTTAGGCCTCATCCAGGATATTTGAACATTGGATAAATAGCAGATCTGAACATTTATTGATTAGAAATACAACACCGTATCAATGGTATATTTGTATTAGTTAAATAAGACAAAACGAGTTTGAATTGATTCAATACCTATTCTTATTTATACTTTTGTAATTGTGCATGATTTTTGAATTTCTTAAATGTTGCATGACATTGTAAGAATTTAAGATTCCGTGTCTGAAATTGCTGAAGCGTGGTTCGATGTCCGAATTCAAGCAACCCAGAAATATTTTGCCTTAGTACTCTTGCGAGAAGAGGTAATTAAGGAAGTATTTTACAGGGTAAACTGTACTGGCGCTGCAAACGAGCAGAATTTAAGAAGAATTCATAGTTTGGTACTGCTCCAAAGCCGTTTAAATATTTTGTGTGATTTTAAGGAAGTCTGTAGGCAAGAGTTTACTAAGTCAGGATACTTGTAAGTAGTCTTATTGAATGTGTTTTCTCGGTGGCGAGAAAAGGAGGTTAGTGATAACTAACCTAGGTAAGTGGATTACCGACAAGACAATTAGACAAAAATTACAACTGTTAGGCAATTAGCGAAATAATTTAGGGCCTTAGGTTCTGAAGAATTAGGCATTGAAGGCCCAGTAAACCGAATTTGTAGAGCGCACTCTAAAACAGAACAGAGAACAGCAGGCAGCTGAAAAAGAAAGAGATATTGAGTTAGCCAGACTGCAGGCTGAAAGAGGGAAGGAAACTCAGGAAGCCCTGTAATGAGATAAAAAGAGAGAACATGCGTTAGTCATGGAAAGACTAAGGATAGCAGCGGAATCTATAAGGGCGAAGAACTGAACGAACATTCAGAGCCCTCAGACAGAAGACCTGATGATAGACGTAATGTTCAGATAACCATGCCAATGTTTAATTACAAGGATGAGATTATTGATAACATTTTAACTCAGTTTGAAAAATTAGCTTTGATGCACCATATACCTAAAAAACAGTGAGCTATTAATATTTCGGCATTTTTTGCAAGGCGCTGACAAGGATGTTTATCATAATATGGCACCCGCTTAAATAGATGATTATCAATCTCGAAAAAGCGCTACTACGGCACTAAGGACTGTCAGCTGAAAGTTTCCATAAAATGTTCAGAGAGTCATCTACGAAAGACACTGAGACTCACGCTCAATTTCATACTCGTGTACGCGTACTTTTAGATATGTGGATAAAAATGACGTGAGTCGAACTTACGAACGAAGGCATAGGTGAAAAGATTCGGATAGAACATATCCTCAGCACATACCAAAAAAACCTAATAGTATTAGGTTTCGCGATCTTAGAAGACATTAATGTAATGGTCGAGCGGTATGAAGCTGCACGCTCTCTTCCAACTATTTGGAGTGGCAGGGATTGAACCAGTATCCTAGAATTTAGGAGAGGTAACGGTTTAACACCTGTTAGGCAGAATGGGCAAAATGGTGAGAATCCAGGGGCTGACAATCCCAGGTAAGTCACAAGGGGTGGACAAGGTAACATCTGGTAAGAAAGAGGAAGTGGTATATTATGGTTGAATCGAACCCATCCATATGCTTAAGAACTATAGGAAATATAGTCCCACGGTAAATGTAGTGATACCCGACACTAGTAAAATGAATAATCTAATGGAGTGGTCTAATAGTGCAACCGCTAAGGTAAATGGAGTGAAAGCTACTGTGTTGTACGACAACGGCTGTAGATATCCAGCTTTGGTGGACAGCATATTTGTGAAACCTACTTATTATACAGGTGAGACAGTAAAAAATAAAGTTACTAATAAGTGTAAAAATTCCTTTCCAGTTGTTTAGATTAATCATGATTCGCCCTATGTGAAATGACGAATTCAAGCAGCGTGCTTGTCAGGGTTGTCGCATGACGTTATTTTAGTAGTATAAGGAAAGGGGGTTTCAACTCAACGACCCCTCTCCCCACACCCTCCAGACCTCCTAACAAATACAAATTTCCACTTCTCTATGTCCTAAACTCTCACCCGTAATGATATACACATACAATTGTAAAGCAGATCCTAGCTCATAACATGTATACCTTACTTGGTAACATCAGTTATCTAATTAAAATCATCTATAGAACCAGTCAAGCTAGAACATGTATACCTTACTTGATAACATCTGCTACCTAATCAATATCATCGTATAGAGCATAGTCAAATTTTAAAAACCCAAGCTCTACACAAAATCCAAAGTCAAATATTCTTTAACTACACAAAAATCTGGTCAAGTTGCAGATGTATTTTTTAAGGAAAAGGAGGATGTGAGCCCAAATATATTTTTTCCACACCATCCAAATCTTCAAACAAATAAAATTACCTCTATGAAAGACCTTGAAAAACCAACCCTACACAAAATCCAAAGTCTATAACTATACGAAATGCCTAGGTAATTTAATCAATAATCACGCTAAGATCCAAGCTATAGAACACCTGTTGCAAAATACATATGTAACGTAATCAATAATTGCGCGGAGAACTAAGTTATGTAACAGATGTTAATAATTCTATGGAGACCGAGCCAAGTAAAATGTTTTAGTAATGTTATATACGTTATACGGAGATCACGTGATTATAAGGAATGTTCTCGACTAAGGAAATACTGTAATGCTCATGTGTGATTGGAAGTTTCTGGAACATGAAATACTCTAATACACATGCGTAAACGCCTGTATCTAAGGCAGGTATATGTCTAGTCACGCAGTTTGAGGGAGCGCTTCATCAGATAACAGATATACTGAGATCATGTTAACACCCAGGCAGAAATTAAACTACGCATTTGTGAAAAGGTAAGTACATTATTATTAAGTTAAGATAAAATTTTATATTATATCATACTTCTTTTGATAATATTTTTCATATTTGCTAACTCTCATTGGTAAAATATCTGTTAACATACTATGAATAATACGGAACTCGCGTATTAAATCGTCCATATCATATTTTATACCACGCAAGTAAGATCGTATCTGATCGAGTAATTTTTTATAGGTGATACTAGCCGCTTAGCAATTATTTTTTTTAGTTGCGAGTCTAGGTTCAACTTTTTTACATGCTGTTGAAAGAGAGACACCAATACCAGAGATGATTAACAAAAACGGATTTAATGATAGCCCATTTGAAATTATACCAGAACTGGTCATTAACAAAGGTAGATATGATATTACTCGAAGTATTCTGTTATAGTATTTGTAACATTTTTTCACGCATCACAGTTTTCTATGATAATAATTGTAATATTGTAAGAGTGCGTCCACATCCTGTACTGGAATATCTTTTGAAATATGATTGAAATCATCTATACTTTTTTAATTATAATATTAGTTCACATAGTCCCATGTTTGGTTAATCCATAATAAGATCTGGTTATTCAGCTATAAATTCCAAACATCAGAGAAAAATGGCTAATTTTAAAGTTTTATCAACTGATTCAAGTATAAATTCTTCTTCAGCATTTTTGTTTATTATTACAGATAATGCTCCAGATGAGTCATCATTTGGATGACGAAATAGATATTTGGTAGATATTCTAAACTTTGCACTGCTAAGCACTGACAATCTATATACACCGGTAACTTCTGCAATATATTTGATAGAATTATTTTTTGGTGTCCACCCAGTATAACCAATATCAACAGTATACACAATATTTTTTAATCTGCTTGTGAGGAATTTTAATCATACACGTTTTCTCTATAATATCAGGAACTCCACTTATAATATCATTGAGTTTTGTGTTAATATTAGCGAGTTTTGTGTTAATATTAGCGAGTGTAATGTCAACATTTGATGGATTTCCAAAAAAATCGTTATTAGTGTTGTTTATGTTTCTACGAAAACTTAAAAACGTATTCACGTGACCAAGAAAATCAGTTATTTCATTATTGATTGGAACGTCCTGATCATCAACGTATTTTTGTTTACAGCATCAAACTCAGACTCAAGGTTTCTGAGGTTAGTAATGGAATAATTGTTCATATTAAGAAATGCACGCATCATACCACCATTGACTGACACATTCTTTGGTTCTTGATCGTCAACATATTTTTTTGTAGTAGCATCATTATCAGTAGTTGGAAATCCAAGATCTGTAATTTTGTTCTGGTTCATAACAATATTCCCACTAAATACATCACCGGATTTTTTAACAAAATCAGTCACTGACCTACCAGAATCTTGTATCTTACATCGATTGTTGAAAGTAACGATATTATCAGTAACCTCATCAGTATTTCGTATGAGTACATCTGACAGTTTTACATTACTCGTCTTTAATCGTCCTTCTTTGTCCTGGAAAATGACGACTTCATTTGGATCTAAACTGGCAACATATAATAGATTATTATTTTCATTTTTGAGCTGATCAAGAGTTCCATACCTTGATAAGTCACCTTAATAACCTTCTGTGGATACATCTCTTGCTAATGTTCCAAATTTTATATATTAACTCATTATTTACCAGCCTACATAAAATTATCAACATTATATAAAATTATAACAACAATGGCAAAGTCGACAATATTAAAATTTGATACAGAGAGACTGGTGAAGCATAAACATAACAATGAACTTCCTGATTGTCATTATCTTATTGTTGGGCAAACTGGATCAGGAAAAACAAATTTGCTTATGAACTTGCTTCTTGGTAATAATTTTAACTATGACAGAGTTTATATTTACACAATTAAAATCCACAGCAAGATAAGAATGAGATATTAAGCGAATATAATAACAAGCTTCGTGATGATCTTAAGGCTGGTGATGATTTTTTTTATAGTTAGGCAGCCAGAAGATCTAATTCCAGTTAATCAACTTGATGCAGATGAACATAAGATAGTAGTTTTTGACGATATTCCGCTAAATACCATGGAGATGAATACAATAAGATCGTATTTCTCACTGTCACGTAATAAACAGTGTAATTCTTTATATCTTGCTCAAGGTTTTTATAATGTTGACAGATTTATTCGACGAAATACGGGTTGTTTTATATTATTTCCAGGACTGGACAATGTTGACGTTAGAAATATTGCAAGCGAGCAATGCGGTGACGTGACAAAAGATAAATTTATTGAACTTTATCGTAATGCTACAAAAGATAAATACAACTTTTTCTTATTTGATAAACTTACAAATGATCCAACTAAAATGTTTCGCTGCTGTAGTAACAGTTACTTAAAGTAAAGCGTTTTAGTTTTATAAAATGTATAATAGTAATAATGGACAAACGAGCAAAATATAGAAAACACGTAGAAGATCTAAACAAACTTGCTCAATCTCAGGCATCATTTAAGCAAAAAGTACAGCAAGCACGACGTGGACAAGTAACTGCTACAGAAGCAACAGCTACAATTTTCAAGCCAGTTACTGAAGCACTACTTGGAAAACAACCTGAAACTAAACCACTAGCAGAAGAAGAACTTCAACAACTGCAAGAAAAAGGGATGGTTGGATATGTTAAAGAACAACAAGAAGCAGCTGCTGCAAAAATTGCTACTAGATCTGATGAAGAAAAAAGAAAATTAACTGAGGCACTTACAGCAAATATAGCTTATCCTGCTGCTAGACAAGCTGAAATAGATCGTTTGATAAATAATCCGCTGGAACTTGAGCGAAGATTGGCAGAGTTAACAACGCAAGGAATAAAAAATATTTTGACCAATTTAATTAGGAGAAATGAAATGCATCAAAGAGGAGCAAGAAAAAGTTGGTGAGCTTACTGTAAAGTTTATGGAAGTTGGAGAGAAAAGAAATTTTTATAAGAAGAGCAAATGATGAGATAAAAGAAAATGAGTATGATGATTTTTTTAAAGAAAGAAAATATAGAAGATGTTGATAATATAAGTAAGTGGACTAATGTAGTACATCAAGTATTAATCGATAGATTAAATACAATATTAAGAGACGGAACTGCTGCTAAGGATGAATTAAACAGGTTACAGAAACTCAGAATATGTATCCACTTTATGATAGAATGATGTATAGTGTTATTGCTTCAACATTTGGAAGAACATCAGAAAGTGGTAGAGAAAAACCTTTTTTTAGTGGGTGGAGTTTTAAAAGTAAATATTTTACTGTATATGATAAATCTCGTGTAGACAAATATAGAAAAGGAAAAACAGGAACTGGTGTAAAAATATTTACTTCAACTACTGAAATGATAGGTAGATTAATGTTATTAATATTATCAAAAGAAGCTGGAAATGTTAGTGTTGATATTGATATTGAAATCATTGACATTCTTGATCATATAAGATCGAGCGGATTATTAACATCAGACGAATATGAAACTTTACACCGCGGCCTGATTTTGTAAAATGATATAATACAAAAAATGTCAACAACATTATTGCTAGACTCTAGTGAGTCTGCGAAAGATAGTGCAAATTTTTCAGTAAATTATATTCCTCCTATACAACTAGATCCTGCAAAAAAAAATATGAGATTGGATTAATTTCTTGTACTTGCTTGAATGCTATGCCTAACGTGAAATCTGATGTTAACGATAAAATGTGGTTTATTATGATTAAAACATCTTCAATATCTACAACAAAAAATAAAAATTCCACAAGGAGCTTATAATATTGCTGATCTAAAGAGGACAATGAAAGGGCTCATAAAAAAGCTGGCGGTGTGGCTGATAATTTTGATTTGGCAGCGAATTATAACACATTGCGAGCTAGGATAACTTTGAAAAATATAGTAATCAGTCTTGAACCAAGAGAAAGAATTATTGCACAACTGTTAGGATTTACTGAAAAAAACTTACACTGCACTTGATCAGGCTCTTACGCATGACAGTGAACTGCCAGTAAATATAACAGAAGTAAATACGATATTAGTAAATTGCTCTTTTGCTTCTGGCTCTTATACATCAAAAGGCAGCAAAAATCAAACGATTTACAGTTTTTCACCAGAAGTTCCGCCAGGTTCTCTCATGCAAATAACTCCAAGACATATTATCTATTATCCTTTAAATATTGAAAATCAAATATCAAGTATAATAATGCAGTTGACAGATCAATCAGGAAAACTGTTGCATTTAAATAATGAAGTTGTAACTTATTATTTACATCTACGCGAGCAATAATAAAAATTATACAACATCAAATATAATGAAACAAAGAAAAAAAATATCGAAGAAATATAGTAGGAGGATATTTTGGAAATATATTCACTAAAGATATTGAAAATGTGCCGGGTATAGCGCGTAAAGTTGCACAAATTGCTTCTGACGCTGGTAAAGCTTTTGCAACTGGGGCTGCATCTGCCGCTGCGACTGCGGTGGGACACAAAATAGCTGATAAAAAACAGGATATCCACCGACTGCATCTGAAATAACACAAGCTATCTCAGAAATCGCTCCAACAAAAGAAACTCAACGAGCTATGGTAACAACAACAAAAAAACTATTATCACCAAAGGGCGAGCAGATCATACAAAAATTAATATATAAAGTAACAGTGCCGCAATAAAATTTTATATAATCTAATAAATAAAATGTCTGTTAAAAATTATCTCGAGTTAACAGAAACTCATGACATCGACAACGATGTGACATAATTTGAGTATGTTGAGTATATCGATGAGAATTCTAACGAACCAAATAAAGCTGGTATTAGAACCTTTAACACCAGAGACGAAGACGTATTTCTACTGCCACATAAGGCTATGTTAAAAGTTCATGGTCAGATTATGACAGTAGCCAATCCACCTGCTGCAATTGCATTTGGAGCAGAAGTAGCTCTTATAAATAACGGCTGATACTTTTTCAAAAGTGCTAGATATCAACTGGCCAAAATCAAATTATAGAAGATATTTCAGGTCGTCTACAAGTTGCAAGAACAGTTTTAAATATTATTTCGTTTTCAGATGATTACTCGAGATCAACTGCAGCCAATATGATGTGGTTTAAAGATACTGGACGGGGTATAACTGAATCAACTGAATTTTTAAAGAGAGATGTTATGGTGCACGGAGCTGATGCTGCTGCAGATCTTGTAATTGTGAGAAATTTTCTCATTGCTAATGCAGACACGCTAGGTAAAGCAACACCAGGTGCAGCTGCTAATGCAGACGCTGTGAGACTCTCACTTATTGCAGCTTTTACTAATCTTAATATAACGCCACCAGGAGCAGCTGTAGACGCCGCTACAAAGTTAGATTTTATTCTTAACATACTTAAAGTGAGAAATCCACGTTATATTGAAGGCTTTTCTAGGCGAAGAGAACTTGCAGCAGGATCACGTCAAATTACAATGATGCTTCCACTAAGTATGATTTTCGGCTTTTGTCGCGATCATGATAAAGTATTTCGCGGAGTAAAACATACTCTTATTTTAGATCGAGCAGAACAAAACGATTGCTTGTTTAGATCTGGAAGGGCTGATGTACAGTTTATCATAAACAAACTTGCTCTGTGGATGCCACGTATAACACCGTCCATCACAAAAATGTCAGAACTAAATAACACGCTTGATAAGCATACAAACATAATTTATTTTAAGCAGCATAAGGTATATCAGACAGCGGTTCCAAATACTACTGAATACACGTGGAGGGTGAGAACAAATTTCAAGTGAACAACTGCCGAGACAAATATTTGTCGTATTTGAACAGCACGCCCGACGAGGCAACCAACAACAAAATAATGCAATATTTGACCACGCTGATGTCATACGAATATACCCTATCCTAAATTCGAAGCAATATCCAGAACGAGCTATAGAATGTAATTTTGCTGATGACGCTAATAAAAATATTACTCGACCGTACATGTACCTGCTTGACGCAATTCAAAAATATCAGGATCTTTGAAGATGGATCTCAGATATCAGCAGAGGAATTTCGTACACTTTATCCTATATTACATTTTGATGTTAATAAACATAGCGAGCGAGCTGTAGACAGCACAGCGGATATTGAAATTACCTGGACACTTGGGGCGGTTCCAATAGCGCCGTTGTACGTATACTCATTAGTGATTAGTGATAGATTTATCACGATAGATTCTGTTGGAGGTAAAATGACAGTTCAAGTTTAATCTACAGTTGTTATATAAAATGGCAAAATATATTGTAAAAGAAGTATATTTGACTGATGGTCAAGTTAAAAATTAGTAGCTGCTGTTGCAAAGCGAGAAGAGGTATCAATAAAATTCAACCCTAATATTTCTTTTGGTGTTTTAACAAAATTAATGCTGACAAAAAATCAAGTAAGCAATTATAATCGTAAAAAAACTTTTGTGTTAAATTTGAGTGCTGCACAGATAACAGCGCTGGCACACGACATTATCGTTAAATGTGGTTTTCTTGGTCCAGCATTATCAGTATTATCTGCAAAAATTTTACCAGTCTTAGGCACATTAGGACTAGCAGCAGCGACGGGAGCAATATCCGGCGCAACGAAGAAAGCTGTTGAGGGTAATGGTATCATTCGTGGAAGTGGAATAAAAAGTTGTAAATTTTATGTAATTGATTTATTATAATGCCACAACGGAAAAAGAAATCGCCAACAACAAAATCGCCAAAAAAGAAAACAACAAAACGCAAACAAGCAAAACAAGGAGGAATTATTCCTTTCACTCCACTTTTGGCGGGACTAGCGGGAAGTCTCCTGCCAAATCTTTTAGGAATCGGACGTGGTCTAACATTACCGGGAACACGACCACCCCGTTGAGTAATTGTTTATATAATTAATAAGCTAAAAGCAGTTCCTGGATTTCACGGAGTTTATTCTAAAGACGAACTCGCAGTAATAAAATCGCCGTCTGCTGTAAGTTCGTGTGTGACAAATTTGGAAGATTTCAATGACGGATACGGTACGCATTGGGTAGCAGGTGATAATAATAATTATTTCGACTCGTTTGGACTTCCTCCAAGCGATGTAATAAAAAGATATATGAACAAAAAAATTTAAAAAGATATATTATTCAACTAATCAACTCCAACCGGTTGAAACCTCTGCTTGCGGATATTATTGGATAATGTTTATCCGACAAATGAGCAGAAATCTCAGTTTTTTAAAATTTATTTTACAGTTTGATAAACAAACTTCTCATGCTAATGATGAGATTGCAATTAATTTTATCTAAACTTACAAGTATAATAATGTCAACATATTGTCTCAAGTGTAGAACTAAAACAGAAAGTATTAATGAAATAACAGAAAAAAACAAAAAATAACAACAGGATAATGTTAAAAAGTATTTGTGCAATCTGTAGAAAAAGAAAAAATATGTTTTTAAAGAAAAGGTCACTGGAGGATTGTTATCCTAATGCTGTCAGGGAGGTTATTTTTCGTAGACGACTAAAAATATAGAATGATATGCAACTGTGATTCTGACAGAGATTTGTGTCTTGAGCAAAATAAAATTGTCGCATACTGTCAATGTTGTAACAACAGAGAAATAATAGGTACAGGTATAGATATACACAAAATTATTGGAAAATTACCAAAAACCAAATGGCGGTTGGACTTTGCCAGGTCATCGGTATATAGGACCTTACAATCCGCTAGATCTACAACTAATTGAAAACGATAATCCATTCCCAGGACAAGAACCTTATAATCAAGTGGATGCAATAGCGATGCGTCATGATATCTGTTAACGTGATCATGAAAACTCGAAAGCAGATTGTGATAAAGTGATGTTAGACGAAAATCGGTGATATGGAACCAACCAATCTACGAGAATGTTTTGATAGAAGATTTGTTCAGGGAATGATTGGAGCAAAATATAAACTTGGACTCGGAAAAGAATTTTACGATGATCTTGCAGTCGAACTACATAGACCTAAATAAAAAAAAAGTTTCCGAGACGTAAAGTTGTCGCTAATGTCGTAGATGATATATGGGAAATAGATTTGGTGGATGTATCCAGTCTGGCTCAGTTTAACGTTGGCGCTGATGGCGCTCCAAAAAGGTGTTTGTTTAATGTTATAGATGTTTTTAGCAAATACGCTTTCAGTGTACCTGTTTTGGATAAGACAGGAACTTCAATGACTGATGCGCTAAAACAAATAATACCGAGTACAGAACGCAAACCAAATAAAATCTGGACTGATCATGGAGCAGAGTTGTTTTTAACAAAAAGTTTGAGCAGTTTCTAGAACAAAATAATATAAAGAGATACGTTACAGGGAACCAGGGTAAAAGCGTTGTTGTCGAGAGATTTAATCGCACGCTAAACGAAAAATTACACAAATATATGACAGCTAAAAACACCAACAGGTACATCGATGACCTTTCTCAAATCGTGGACAAGTATAATAACACGAAACATAGAACCATCAAAATGTTACCCAATAATGCTATTAAAAAGTTGATATTAGCAAATGAAAACATGTACCGCAGACATAAATTTAAGGTTGGTGATAAAGTTAGAATTTCTTTGATAAAAAAGGTATTTGCAAAAAGATTTACTCCGAGCTGGAGTGATGAAGTATTTGTTGTTGACAAAGTACTTTTAACAATACCTGTAACGTACGCGTTAAAAGTTCCGGCAAGGGAACCTATCATAGGTAGTTTTTACGAACAAGAACTACAGAAAACTGAACAAGATGTTTTCGTTATCGAAAAAGTGATTAGGAAAAAAGGAGATAAAAGTTTAGTCAAATGGCGTGGGTATAGTGATAAATTTGACAGTTGGATTCCATCCAAACATATTATGATATAATGCTATTATAAATTAATTCATACTTTTGTTTGACAGATTTACATTTAACTGGTTTACATAGCGATATTAGATACTGCTTGCGATCGTCAGAGATCGTCATTAGATTAAAAGTTTTAACAAATATGAAATCGAATTTGATATTTTTTTGTCGGCCTGGAACGTTAATGTTTAAGAAAGGTTTGATCAGCTGCCAAAACACTTGTTGCTCGGCGACGGTAAAATTGAATTTCATTATTTGTTTAGCAATGTGATACTTGACATTATATTACCCAGTGGTTGTTCTGCTGTAATTTGATCTATCAATGACGGTGACTATTTTATCATCATCGTCAGACTCGTTGTTGCATAAAATATCATCTTCGCTATAACCAACAGATTTGTCTATCATATCGTTAGTCATTGTAATATTGTCTGTAACTTTATCGTTAATGTTCACATCTTTTGCAGTGGTATCTTCTGCGTATAATTCAGCGAGTCGTTTCATCAT
This sequence comes from Potamilus streckersoni, assembly GCA_016746295.1. Taxonomy (NCBI): domain Eukaryota; kingdom Metazoa; phylum Mollusca; class Bivalvia; order Unionida; family Unionidae; genus Potamilus; species Potamilus streckersoni. Next base: position 22,054 of record JAEAOA010000038.1, on the reverse strand, counting down.
GTCCATTATTATAATATATTTTTATCTAATTTGTTATTAAAAGATGACTGACGAGGTAAAATATCACCAAAATGTTAATATAGTAAATTACAAAGAGCTAGCTGAAGCGGTAAGAAAATGCTTGTCGGGTTATAGTGTATACTCTGTTGACGTTATTGTGATGCAAGGTGATTCTCATAAAATATTATTAACAGCAGCAGAAAAAGATAAAATTAATGAAAGTGCAGTAACGACTTTAAAATTTGATCGTAATGATGTTATAGCATTTGCTCATCATTGATCATTGCTTGACTAAAACCGATTTACAAAATATTATTAATCATCATATCTAAAAAAATCCTAGCATTGTATTCGCTTGAAATAGCTGATCTTGTTACTCTATCAGCTACACATTTTATTGTCATAGAATGCATAATATAAAATCTCGCCGCAGCTGTAATCGATTTGAATTTCATATCCTCGTCCGTTTCGAGATTTAACGAAACAACAGGTTTTGCTGGGCATCTATAATTAATACCACCACCTCGTCCTTTTTCACAATTTCCTGTTGCGTCACTAGTTCTAGATTTTCCAATCGATTGTCTGTATTTATGTTATTGATATGATTAATGACCAGACCAACGGGTATAGATCCATGAAATACCTCGTAAAAAAAACGATGAGATTTAAAAGTAAATTTGTCGACTAGTGTTCCTCTAACAGTTACTACAAGATACCCCATATTGCTTATAGTACCAAGAACTTTTTTAGTTTTTCTGTTTTTATTAATACCGCGATCGTTAGCCTCGTATAAATCAAAAGACCGGATGCGGTGAAACTCGTTTTGTAAAGATAAGTTTTCGATATTAACATCAGTGACTGCACCGTTCACATGATATACACGTTGTCCCTCTGGAATTTCGTTGTAGAACAACGTGCAAATAAAATCTTTCCAAAGCATTGTAATCCTCTCGGTATTACCTCCCTTTACACTCATCTCATAACCTGCTGACGTTGCTTTGCCAACAGATATTCCAGTTTTGATGTTAATGACCGAACCTAATGTATTTCCAGCGTATAAGTTGTACTTTTGGTGAACGTGATATACCTCTTGCTCACATGGGCTTGTCAGATTTTGTGTCATTATACTATTGTGATTTTTATATCTCTAATTGTTTTTTAAACCTGGCGCATGCGCTGTGTGTGGTAAATTATCGATCGAACAATCAATTAGACATTAGACTATAGTATAGCAATGTCGAAATTGTGTGATATAACCAAAAAGAGCCTTATGGGAGTAACTGAAAAAATAGCGACTGCCTTTACAGGATTTGACTACAGTTATCGGTTCGATAATCAAATCGTACTGATAAATTTTACTGCAACAAATCTCTTTCATCTACCACAGACAACTGTAAAACGTGAGTTCGAAAAACACAAAAGTGTCAGATTATTAGTGCAATATCATAATATATTTTCGAAGATACTTGTGACGGAAGAATCTACTAACAAGGAAATTGCAGACCCTTACATCAACGCGAAATCCAGATGTGTGTTACTTGGGACTGATCTTTTGTCACTAGTTGATGAAATACACCAAGAAATCTGGAAAAAAATAGAAGAATTTACTGAATTAGGTTCAGGTTGGAAATTTGAAATGATCAAAGAAATATTGTTTCACACGATGAAATATGACGCATTACGAGGTAGTTCGTACATCGACCTGCAACCAAAAATAAAAAGTAAAAGATGTATAAACATTAAAAATGTAGATAACAAATGTTTCCAATGGGCTGTTCTTTCCGCGCTATTTCCAGTTGAAAACAAAATCGTCTTGAGAAGTATATCAGTCACGTATCAAGCTTAAATTGTGCTGGTAATGATTTTCCAGTGGCAGAAAATCAAATACCAAAATTTGAAAAGCAAAATAATATTTCGATTAACGTTTTCGGATTGGATGAAAAAGAAAACGTCATTCCGAGATATATTTCAGAAAAAGCTTTACAATCGACTATCAATTTACTGTTTTATAAAAGCCATTACGTTTGGATCAAAATCTTTAACGGACTAGTTTGCGGACAGTACAATAAACGAAAAAAGAAAACGTTCTTTTGTTATCGCTGCTTACACGGTTGTAATGACCATGAAAAATTACAAAGGCATTTGCAGTACTGTAGTGACGTACAACGAGTAACAATGCCGTCTAAAAAAGATAATGTGTTACAGTTTGTCCATCATAATCATAAACTAAAAATTCCTTTCGTTATATACGCTGATTTCGAATGTTTACCTCAACCTGTACTTGTTGTAGAAAATAATCCTAATCAACCGAGTACAAGAAAAGTTCAAAATCATGTTCCATGTGGAGTACCGTACAAGGTAGTTTGTTGTACAGACTCTAGATTATCTAAACCATTCCAATACTATCGTGGTAAAAATACAGCTGTCTGGCTTCTCAAGCAGTTGATTAACGAAAATGATAATATTACTTATCGTTTGAAAAAAGTAACGCCAATGTTAAAATTAACACCTCAACAAGAATCTGATCACGAGGAAGCAGAAATTTGTCATATTTGTGAAAAAGCTTTTGACTATAAAAAAAATACATGACCATTGCCATTTCACCGGACAGTACCGTGGAGCTCAGTGTAATTTAAAATTTCATCCTCCTGATTTTATTCTAGTTATTCTTCACAATTTTTAAGGATATGATAGCCATATTATCGTAAAGGCTTTTGGTGATCCTGAGATAAAGCTCGTCTAAAACTCGATAACGTCATCAAATGCATTCCAAATAATTTTAAAAAGTATATGTCAGTTACGCTAGGTAAATTGCGTTTATTGACAACTTGCAGTTTATGGCAGCATCGTTAGATGAGCTAGTAAAATGGTGTAGTAAATTTCATAACCTAAGAGACTGTTTTGGAGATAAATTTAATCTACTAGCTAAAAAAGGAGTTTTTCCATACGAATATCTCGACGACTGGAGTAAATTTGATGAAACATCTTTACCTAACAAAGATAAATTTTACTCACAACTTAAAAATGAAAAAAAAAAAACCGATGACGAGTTCAAGTATGCACAAGATATCTGGAAAGAGTTTGATTGTGAGACTTTTGGTGATTATCATGATCTAAACCTGAAAACTGACGTGTTATTATTAGCAGATGGTTTTGAACATTTTCGAGAAGTAAGTTATAATAATTACGGATTAGATCCTTGTTGGTATTATTCTGCCCCTGAGCTGTCATGGGATGCTCTGCTAAAGTTTAGTAAGGTAAGGTTGGAATTACTGACTGACGTCGATATGTTCAATTTTATCGAAAAAGGTATCAGAAGCGGTATTAGCGTGATACCAAAACAATATGCTGAAGCAAACAACAAATATTTGAAAAAGTATAACTCTGAGCTTCGCTCGAAGTATATAGTTTATCTGTATTGCAATAATCTTTACGATGGTTCAATGATAGAACCAATGCCTCTTGGTGGATTTCATTGGATCACGGCTGGTCGATTTCTATCTGAAACAGAAAAAAAGATACCCGAAGATATTTCATATTTCTTTGAAGTTGATATTGATTATCCAACTTGGCTACACAAATTGCATAACGATTACCCTTTCTGCGCGGAATCGATGGTTATATATAATAGTTTGTTATCAAAAGAACAACAAGCGTTAGCATCACCAAGACAATATTCTATGGTCAAAAACTAGTACCAAATTTGCTTCATAAACGTCATTATGTTTTGCATTACAAAGTTTTAAAACAAGCAGTCGATGCTGGCCTTGTGTTGAGAAAAGTTCATCGCTTACTAAAATTTAATTAGTCGCCGTGGATGAGAGGTTATATTAACTCGAACACATCAAGACGAGCAGTTGCAAAAACTGATTTTGAGAAAAGCTTCTTCAAACTGATGAACAATTCCGTTTTTGGTAAGACGATGGAGAATATTAGGAAACGCGTAAATTTCGAACTAGTTAATGATATCAATCGTAGAAACAAACTTGTGTCAGACAATGATTTTGTGAGCATGAAAATTTTTAATGAGAATCTTGTTGCAATACAAAGAAGAAAAATAAATCTAAAACTAAACAAGCCGATCTACGTTGGAGCTTCAGTGTTAGATTTAACAATGTGGCTGATGTACGATTTTCATTATAATTTTGTTAAAATTCAATGGACGGCCAGTAGATTATTGTTTACTGATACTGATTCACTCGTGTATGAAATCGAATGCGAGGACATCTATCAGGACATTATAATAATCGACATCTGCTTGAACTTTCTGATTATCCACGTGACAGTAAATTTCATGACGACTCAAATAAAAATGTGATTGGCAAGTTCAAAGATGAAATGAACTCGAGCGCTATCAAATACTTTATCGGATTACGTAGTAAAATGTATGCAGTATTATTAGACAATAATAAAATAACGAAAAAAGGAAAAGGTCTGCCTCGAGATTTTGTTAAAATGTTTATGAAATTTGATACTATAAGTATGCACTTGATGGCGGTGTTAGTTTATGAGAGCTATGGCAATTCGGACTAATCATCATAAGCTAGAAACAGATGTCATTATCAAACCCGGATTGAGTAATTTTAATGATAAGCGTTATTGCGAAAATGGAGTAGGTACACCTGCACTAGGGTATTGCCATGATGATAGATCTATACTTGACATTATCTTTTCCAACTGAAATTTTATCTAAACTTAAGAAATAATGTTTGAAAATTTGACAGTGACAAATAGCTACAGTAGGAAGATCAAATATCTAATGATGGTCGGCAAAGAATTGACAGTTGAAATCAATAATGAAACATCAGTTTTTTTATTGGAACACGTGATAAGCTAAAACTTTCACTCATCAGATCTGATGACAGTGAGTATTTAATTATCTCGAACAACTGTATCAAAGGTTACTAGCGGAATTTAAAAACTTTCATATTCCGATTAGCCAACAAAAATATACTAAACTTACAATTGATCTCGATCGGTCAAAGGTATATTTTATCGACAACAAATATCCTCTAAACAAGCCACAAATAAAAGATTTGTTGGAATCTCGTCGTTGTGTGAGTGGTAAAGTTTAGTCTCTATCATCGTGATAATGAAGTATTTTTAATGTCATCAGTTGAAGCATTATTCATTGGTGATGAAATATAAATAATGTACTTACCCTTTCGCCTTGTAAATGTCCGCTCAGTATAGCTGTTATCTGATGAAGCGCTCCCTCAAACTGTGTGAATAGACGTGTAGCTGCCTTTGATACATGCATTTACGCATGCGCATTATAGCATTTCATGTTCCAGAAACTTCCGATCACGTATGAGCATTACAGTATTTCCTTAGTCGAGAACATTCCTTATAATCACGTGATCTCCGTATGACATATATAACATTACTAAAACATTTTACTTGGCTCGGTCTCCATAGAATTATTAACATCTGTTACATAACTTAGTTCTTCGCGCAATTATTGATTACGTATCTAGGTATTATGCAACAGGTGTTCTATAGCTTGGATCTTAGCGTGATTATTGATTAAATTACCTAGGTATTTTGTATAGTATAGACTTTGGATTTTGTGTAGGGGGTTGGTTTTTTAAGGTCTCTCATAGTGGTAATTTGTATTTGTTTGAAGGTCTGGAGGGTGTGAAAAAAAGATATTTGGGCTCATATTCTCCTTTTCCTTAAAAAATACATCTGCCACTTGACCAGATTTTTGTGTAGTTAAAGAATATTTGACTTTGGATTTTGTGTAGGGGTTGGGTTTTTAAGACTTGTCTATGCTCTATATGATGATATTGATTAGGTAGCAGATGTTATCAAGTAAGGTATATATGATCCAGCTTGGCTGGTTCTATAGATGATATTGATTAGATAACTGATGTTACCAAGTAATGTATACATGTTATGAGCTAGGATCTACTTTACAATTGTATGTGTATATCATTGGGGGTGAGCGTTTAGGACAGAGAGAAGTGGTAATTTTGTATTTGTTTGGAGGTCTGGAGGGTGTAGGGAGAGGCGTCGTTGAGCTGAAAATCGGACTTCCTTATACTACTACATTTAACCTCAGTTTGAAAAATTAGCTTTGATGCACCATATACCTAAAGAACAGTGGGCTATTAATATTTCGGCATTTTTTGTAAGGCGCTGACAAGGATGTTTATCATAATATGGCACCCGCTTAAATAGATCATTATGAATCTCAAGAAAGCGCTACTACGGCACTGAGAGCTGTCAGCTGAAAGTTTCCATAAAATGTTCAGAGAGTAATCTAAGAAAGACACTGACACTCACCTTCAATTTCATACTCGTGTACGCGTACTTTTAGATATGTGGATAAAAATGACGGGAGTCGAACTTACGAACGAAGGCATAGGTGAAAAGTTTCGTAAGGAACATGTTCTCAGCACATACCAGAAAGACCTGATAGTGCTTTTGGCGGAGCGTGCTTTCGCGATCTTAGAAGACATTATTGTAATGGTCGAGCGGTATGAAGCTGCACGCTCTCTTCCAACCATTTGGAGTGGCAGGGATTGAACCAGTTTCCCAGACTTTTGGAAAGGTAACGGTTTAACTCCTGTTATGCAGAATGGGCCAAATGGTGAGAATCCAGGGGCTGACAATCCCAGGTAAGTCACAAGGGGTGGACAAGGTAACATCTGGTAAGAAAGAGGAATTTGTATATTATGGTTGCATCGAACCCATCCATATGCTTAAGAACTATAGGAAATATCGTCCCACGGTAAATGTAGTGATACCCGACACTACTAAAAAGAATAATCCAATGGAGTGGTCCAATAGTGCAACCGCTAAGGTAAATGGAGTGAAAGCTACTGTGTTGTACGACAACGGCTGTAGATATCCAGCTTTGGTGGACAGCATATTTGTGAAACCTACTGATTATACAGGTGAGACAGTAAAAGTTAATGTTACTAATAAGAATAAAAATTCCTTTCCAGTTGTTTATATCAATCTTGATTCGCCCTATGTGAAATGACGAATTCAAGCAGCGTGCTTGTCCGGGTTGTCGCATGACGTTATTTTAGGATGTAGGTATGTATTGCCACAGCTTAATCCTATGACGTGTACACCTAGGGTCTGTAGAGACTAGATGTATAATACGAAGGTCAGGGTCGAAACTTTGTCCATATATAATTTGCTAACTGACGAATTAAGGAGACTTCAAGACGAAGATTATCTCCTTAATTGGATACGTAGGTATGCAAAGGAGAAATACATGCGTAACTTACCCGACGATGATAAGAGTTCGCACTTGTACCGATACGCTCGGAAAGTGGCCGAGAGGTAAAAACAGGTAATTGTACATCGGTTTAAGAGAGAACAAGTGCTTAGACTGACACATGAATTTAAAAAGAACCCAGATTTCCTAATAAAAGCGCCCAGATCGTAATGGCGATTGTAGCCTCATCATAAGTAAAATGAATTGTTTCAATGTTTGTGTGACTGGTCTATTGATAATCAGATATATTCTCTATACACGTAAGATCGTTTTGGCAGACAGACAGACAGACAGATCGATCGATCGATCGATCGATAGATAGATAGATAGATAGATAGATAGATAGATAGATAGATAGATAGATAGATAGATAGATAGATAGATAGATAGATAGATAGATAGATAGATGACCTGTTATTGATAGGCATTTTAAATATATTTGTATTTTTATTTGACGTTAATCCAACATCGGGTTAGTTGTCTACCGACATTGATTTGGCAAACAGCATAACATAGCTAATATGAGACAATGAATGCAGATTAAATATTCATATCATTATTAATCGCAGATACTTTTACTTCAGTTTTTATTAAAGATACGTTCTCGAGATTCTTTTTAGAATGTTCCAGAAAAGTAATTTTCCACTAAATTGACATCGTATTTCCAGCAAATCATAATTACGACTTAAATCAAGTGAACGGTTTATTAAATTCACTTATTTAAGAAGCATTCATTCCTGAATTAATATACGAAGCGTAATCAGTGTTACTGTTCTAAGTTTTTAATTTTGGTGCATTTAAGTCATCAAATTACTATTGAGTAGATTGCAAAGTGTTCAATAAAGTTTATGGACTAATTCGTTTTTTTTTTTGGAATTACAGTGCAATCAGTCAATGACAGTTTGGATTTTATTATTGTGATACATAAATGACTATTAGCACATAGCCACATTCTAGGTCATTGACAAATTAGCACATTCGAGACCACATGTACATCAATACATTAAATTTTGCATGTAGTTGGACAACCTACTGAATTCACATGAACTGCGTACATTTGGACTTATGGCAAAACTTTGTGAATTACATGGGGTGTAGTTCACAATACTGTAAGCTCTTTTTTTTTGTTTGTATTCCAAGGAAATAACGGAGTTGTTGAATACATCATACATGCTATAATGAAAGAAAGAATGAATAATGTACTGAAGGAATTAGTTTAATTTTGATTTTGGAAGAATATCCATAATCCGTCATAACTGTAGTTTGAGATGACCGCTCTTTTCTCCTTCAGTTGTTGCTTAGTGATGTTATGTGGGCTGTGAGGAATATCGCTGCTTCTCCTAAGATGTTGATCCTGCCTGAATTTATCAATAGAACCAACTTATGCATAGCAAAACTTATAATATATGAATTTTGTGCTGCAATCTTCATCTTTCACATACAAGCAGAGTGTACGCTAGGTGTACATACAAAGCACTAGTTTTCACCTATTTTCGAATATTGGATGTACTGGACTCTTAGGCCTTGCTACACTAATGATGTTGGGAAGTTTTATATACTTTCATATTCCAATAGGCACTTTTTTCTGCATGATGTAGGATTGAACGTTTGTAAGTTATGTTAAGAAATTCTTTGTCTTATGTCTCCACATTTGTCTGAATAAGGAAACATTGACCCTTATCCCCATTTTCATTACATATGTTAAATCTAAGAAAACGATAAATGCAATTTAACACGAAGCTCTCCAAGATACAGTTTCATTTATGATAGGGACATAGCCATATGACTTTCAAGGATGAAAAGCTTTGCACTTAAAAGTCTTTGTGTTCTCTTATATCTTATAGCAGGAAGATGATTCAAAAATTTTTCGAAGTCAAAAGGGCCTGAAGTTTTATGAAAGCATACTGACAGAAATTCTCTCAGCGAGTGTGTTACATGCTTTTTTTGTCTTGACCTTTTGTTTATTTTTCTATTTCCTTCTTTATTCATGATGTTATTGCAATATATTTCTTTCTTGGATTGTTGTTCTCTATCTATAAGTCTTCCATTGTCTGCATAGATTACACTGATCCTTGACAAAGCGATGGTTAGCCACTCTGAACTCCCTCAAACATTTCCTTATTAACAGATACAGCCACCTCTGTCGACATATTTTCAACATTTGCAAATAATCTGTATAGTTTGTTTCTCAATAATATTAGTTTATAAATAACTTACAACCCCTTTTTCTTAAATAAAAGAAATGACTTTAAACACACCAGAAATATTTAATGCCAATTTTAACTATGGCCAACTGAGTTTCATTGACTTTGATTTGGAATATATGCTCCTTCATTCACCATAATATACTTGCACATCTTGCCTTAGAAACAACCGTGTAATTGCTTTGATTATCATGAAATATGATATAAAAGAGATTTTCTTAAAAAAATTATTTTTTCCCATTATGTACATAAAAGGCATAATTGGACTTATTTGGTTTCATCTGAGTTTACATAATTACGAAAAATATCACTTTGTTTCATTATAAAACACGTATATAAGAGTGTGTGAAAGGGTTTTCCCTGTCCGTTTTAAATATATTCATTTATGACCACAGCCTTCAATTGGACAGAGCATCTTAGAAACATTGATAGGTCTGATAGCTTTCTTTGCCATCAACGTTATTTTATTCTTTTAGTTCCCCTCATTTCATTGCTATCGTTCTGTTAATTTATACCCTCCATAAAATGGATGTCACTTTAAACATATCCTGGTACTTTTCTTTGTCACATTTGCATGTAAATACACTACACCTCATTCTCAATATTTTGAAGATTTGAGAATCAAGGTTATTATAGATTACTTGGTGTAATTTGTGTTGAGGGTTTTCTCAAGCCCAACTTCGTTTGCTCTCTGACTTCTCAGATTTCCTCTCATTTTGCTTCTTATGCGTGAGAAAGAAAGGCAAAGAATAAAAAAACCCACTTCCACAAAAATATACGTATCCTCTTTAATTCATTAATAAATGTGGATTATTAATATTGCTCTTTTACGTCCAATACGGTAAATCAGTGAGAATTCTTCCTTGATCAATATTATTGATACAATGTTGATATATGCTTATCACCAACAATAGTATTGGTGTATATATATATATATATATATATATATATATATATATATATATATATATATATATATATATATATATATATATATATATATATATATATATATATATATATATATATATCGAGATAACTAGAGAAATGGCAGTTAGTGATAATTCCGAATTATTTGAATTATTTATTGAGATAACATTCCTCAATATTTATTTATTTATTTATTTATTGAGATAACATTTATTGAGATAACATTCCTCCTTATTGGGTTTTACGCCATATTTTAAAGCAAGTTATACATGGCGCTGAGTATAACTGTTGGAGGAACCGCCTAGCAAAACAACAAGAATATGCTGGCATGGCATCTTTCGCACTTATTCACCTTAGCCGATTTCGAGCCTCGAACCAATACGGACCGAGATGAGATTGCAATGTTCGGTTGAACAGAGAGCTTTGGACTACGCGGCCATATTGGACACCTCAGATACGTGCAAATTTTTTGGATGCTGACCATACAATGAAAAGAAGAAAGAAATGATTTTTGTTATTTAGGTTTCCACTAACGCTTATTTTCGTTACCGATTCGATGATACTGCCAGTTATATTAAAATGTCCTCGGCAAGTCACAATAGCTAACATCTTGCGTATTACGATATATGTCGATCGTTATATCTTGTTTCTATATTATAACGCTACAAGCAATAATCAAAATGTCACTGCAAGAAATGTTTTATAGACACTAAAAAGCTTTTCTTTCATTCACAAATTTGACAACGTACACAATCTAAAGTAGTATATGCAAACTGAAATTTGTTAAACATTGATATTCTAAACTTAATGATCAATTTTGTAACTTCTTTATCTCGATGTCTTTTATCGCATTGACACAGACCGGAGATAAATCAAAGGACATCAAATTGTTTACTTTAGCATATAAAACAAAATGAAGATATATTGTTATCTAAAGATACAAAGAAAGTCATTGGCTTACTCGTGACAATACAATGTTTCCATTTCACTCATTATATATCTTTCTTATATTAGCTCCCACACATATATAAAGCTGAAAATTGTTAAATATTGATATTCTAAACTAAATATACTATTTTTGAACTTCTTTTTAAATATGTAGATACGCAGCCTTTCATCGCATTGACACAGAACGGATGCAAAATATTCTCAGTTTAAATATCCCTAATTGTTATCGTAATATTTAAAAGCAAATAAACAAAATCTAGGTGAAATTGTTTTCAAACTTTAAAACCAAACCATGATCCAAGGATAGCTATTGCAAAAACATATTCCACACAAATAAAATGGTAAAAAATTCCATTCGATAGCATAATCATCATCTGTGATAGGAAACTTGATGTTTCCTTTAATTTTGATGCACCGATAAATAAATAGACAGACAGACAGATAGATAGATAGATAGATAGATAGATAGATAGATAGATAGATAGATAGATAGATAGATAGATAGATAGATAGATAGATAGATAGATATATACAGACAGACAGACAGACAGACAGACAGACAGACAGAAAGATAGATAGATAGATAGATAGATAGATAGATAGATAGATAGATAGATAGATAGATAGATAGATAGATAGATAGATGCACGCGTGTATCACGCTTGTATCAGCCCATTTTTATTACAGTGATATCTGTCTCAAAACAACTTTGCGCTGCAGAACCTGGATTAAATGTACAACATAAGAAAATCTGACCATGGTACACTTGACAGTTGAACTTTAGGTTTCTGATTAGCCTCTAGACGAAAGTAAAACTTGTCTTTTATACCAGCAAACGCCAATACTGAACGCAAACGCAAAATATTGTATACCATAACAAATGTTACTAAACTCGGTAATCTCACTCTCTCTCTCTCTCTCTCTCTCTCTCTCTCTCTCTCTCTCTCTCTCTCTCTCTCTTCGTTCATGTGTATGTGTGTGTAACTGTTAATGTTACCTTAGAATATTATTATCGATAGATCACAAATTATATATATATATATATATATATATATATATATATATATATATATATATATATATATATATATATATATATATATATATATATATATATATATATATATATATATATATATATAGTTACGTATCGGCTCGTTCAAAGTAATATGAAAGAAAGAGTGAAGAAACAAGCTTTGTAAATTTTAATAAAAAATAATTTATTTTCCTAGAAAACATGAAAAAACAAATAATTTAAGCAAGACTCACGGTTTACAGAAATGATCAAAATTTTGTTGAAAATATAAGTCCTGTAAAAAGTTATAAACAGTCTTATGTGTCTGAAGTTCCGGTCGAAAACGACGGATGATATAGCACAGTTTTTGTTGTCCCGTTTCAATTTAGAATATTTTCGGGAAAATGTCAAAATCAGTAATGTTGTTCTCCAGAAAAATAAATATTCATAAAAACGAAGTAAAAATAGTTCCTCTAACAAAACATGTTGTTCTACGGAGACATACGAACAGACAACTTCTTCTGGCACAAAAATACCCTTTTTAAGTTAATAGAAGTTGTATAACTGACTTTATGTCTCTACGACTGTGTATGATTCGAGTACTACTGGCTGTCCGTGACTGTTCACTCTCGACTGTGACTGTCCGTCCGTGACAGTGTACGACTTAAAAAAATCTCAAACATATAAATGAAGTTAATGCGTTGTGTGAGTTGCACGCTCACGAGGACGCATGCAATTTCGTAATACTTCTGGACATTTAGAAAAGCCTGACCCAGTATCAGCCAATCGTTTTCCTGGCTATTCCTGAATGTTTACTTGTAATGAATTTGTTATCATACACAGTACATGCTCATATGAGTCACATCTACATCTCAAGTAAACACTGTTTTTCAAAAATACATTAGAATGATATTAATATAATTATATTAATAATTACATTTACTGAAATAAAAATGAAATAAAAATATTTGTATAGAATTTTTTACTTAACACACATAATTAAACTACAGGGCCGTAACAATTATATATATATATATATATATATATATATATATATATATATATATATATATATATATATATATATATATATATAAATATATATTTATATAGAGGCAATATATATATATATATATATATATATATATATATATATATATATATATATATATATATATATATATATATATATATATATATATATAGCTGTATTGTGTCATTTATGTTACGAGACTATTGTCTATCATGAATTAACTAATGTCTCGTAGTTCATCTCCGCCTGTTTTATTTATGTAGCCGTTCAAGGTATGTGTTTGCCCTATTGCAGCGGCGCTGTTATGTCATTTGGCTGGTAATTCATTTATTCTAGTAACTTAATATTAGCTCCTATGGATAGTCACACTTTCCATCGCAATTAGTCGACACTGGTTTAAAGACTAACTGGTCCTTGCAAAATTTTTCCCAGGGTCTGTATGGAGAGCGTTCTTCACATTCAATGAAGTATCTTTCACCTAATGGATGTGACATCTTACATCCAGGTTTTACATTTTTACAGGTGCCGTCTGAATATATAAAGTATGCAAAAAAAAGTTAGTTTCCAATGCTTCTTTGAAATAGATTTTCTAACTAAGGTATATCATACTTTTAAAAGTCGTGCTATTGTAATTGTCTCTGTTTTAAACAATTTCTTTGAGATAATAACTTTAAAGAGGATGCATATGTTATACAAGCATTTCGTTTTACATCTTCGTCTATACTTGGCAATGCTATCAAGTGAACACAATCAAAAATATGTGGCACTGAAATTAAGACTAAAGAAGAGTTTGGACTTATCTTATATAGTCATGTGTGAAACCATATAGCACTCTCTGATAATATCATTCTTTACTTTAGCAAAGTAGTACTTACCAGGAATTACAAATATTCTCAGGTTACTTTCAAACAGGATCTCTGTTCCATTATAATGTGTATAGGTGTATCCACAGTAGAAGGTAGTTTCGTTGAGATCACGTGAGATATTGAACTCAGTCCATGTTAGGGAGCACGCGTAGCTCTCGTTCTTTTCAGTTCCCAGACTGATGTCCTTGCATTCAAATGTTGTGTTCCTGTCAGATAGGGTAAGGTTGATCGCACGCTTCTTGCAACCGATGTTTGCAACACTACAAGCCAAAGATAGATTGAACCCTTCTGCAAATCCTCCATAACTTCCATCATCTTGTATAATAGCGGGTGGTTTAAGAAATGATAACTCTGCAAACATATTTCATTATTCATATTTATTACAGAATTTGAAGATTTAGGTTTTAAAGCCCAAAAATTTTTTTTTGAACCGAATTTTGTGTTTATATATATTTTGCTACCATGTCAGCAACCTCTACAGTCAGCATAAGCAAAGTTATAGTATTATTTCTGCGGCATATGCTAGTAAATAGAACTTGGAAGAAGATCTCATTTTCAGTCGCATCAAAGATTATATTTGTTTTAGTCAAATAATGTTAATTATGAAAAATTTGAACATACAGGTTTAAACAAACTAAACACTTTATTTGTCACATACAAGCTAAAAATGTTTCTTCTGTAATTATTTGTTGCATATTATATCACAATATTGATAAAGTCTATAGCTAAAGTGTTCCATATTTGTAAATATGTTTTGTAAATAAGTAAGTACCGTCGATTGATATCGAGATATTTCGTGTAGTTTTGACACTGTTTCGGAAGGCCGAGATTTCGTAGACCCCTTCGTCAGAACACTGTACTTTAGACCAGTTAAACTGGACATTAACCAGTCCAGAAAGTAAACTTGCTTCAATTATCAAAAATTGTCTGAAGTTTATTTTCTTGGATTCCCCTTCCAGTGACTGTATTGACTCTAACATGGATGTTTCAGGTCCTGCTTGTTTTATGGTGAGGTTTGACAGATATTTCGTTTCACCAATGCAAAAGCTGCATTTTTTTCTGACCTGGTCAATTAACTTTATCTCCCACATTGGCAGACACGATTCTAGATATCCTGAAGAAAAGAAACATTTGCTTTACAATATGATTTGTTGATTGGTAATACACACTCTTCACCTTAGTTGTTTTGTTTCATGTCTGCAAGCAAAATCCAGTTTTGTCGGATAAACGTTAGTAGTGACTGTTAATACGTTCTCTGAGATTATTCATTTGAAAAGAATTATTTATGATACATTTAACGTTGTAACGGCAGATACATTTGCAATGTTCTGTGTAAACCATGACAGAAGATATGGATGTTCCTGTGATCAGCTGGTAAGGACATGGATACATTTATACATCTTAAACGTTGGTTTTCGTATATGGTATCGAATACAACACAAGAATGTATGGAGACGGCCAACACGTTTAAAGTAATTACGAATAGTACACTCTTGTTTCTCATCTGTTAAGCCCATATATTGTGTTATTTAGGTCAATATGGTGCTGATTCTTATTAGTCAAAACAGAACGATGCATACGTTTATGTTGATGCCAGCTGATCATCCTATTGTGGTAACGTGTTAGAATGCTCCTAATAAATTATTTTTAATATCTTGGCGTTATATGTATGGAACCAATGTCAACTTCTGTTACCATATTTAACAACACTTTATTTATTTCCACATGAATTCTCAAAGCATTTTTTTTTCTTATAACTATGCATCCATAAGTTTATAATGTAAAAGAGTGTGTTTAGTTTTGAAACTCGAAAACCTCATATTTTGCTGAGAATATTGAATTGAATTAATAAAGCATTATCTTTCAACAGTTTTCGTAACATACAAAACAAACTATTTTTTTTTTGAATTGTTAGCAAAATCATTGAGACCTAATTTGCAATAAGAAACTTGACAGGTCACTGACAATATGTGATACGGTGAGGTAATCTGTATATTGGTGTATTGAGTAAAAGCATATATCAAAGGTACAAAAAAGAAATAGTCTTAAACAAACGAAACTTTGTAGCTGTTTCCAATGTTCTTATATGAAATGATAACTTTCGGAAATGCGAAATTATATTCATAATTATCATAAATTGTATTTTACCACAAAGCCATTCAATTATAACATGGTATAATGCTGATGTATGTAACACAAATGGGCTTTGGATTAATGACTGTTTGTTCTGAATATGTGAATGTTATTCTGATCACTGATTACAATTATTATTGATTAAACTAATCTAAGATTGAAGTTACAAATCATTTCTTTCACCAGAGTTGTGCATTTTAACACGGTAATACCCACCAGTTACAGTAACAGTTACAGTAACGTTCCGGTCTGTGCTTTCCGGAGGAAGTGAGACTTTGTACATGCCACCATCAGAGCAAAATACACGTCGGTTCACAAGCTTGAAAATGATAACACCCAAGGAAAACTCCACCGTTGACACTATTCTCTCCTCCAACCCATTTGTGAAAGATAAGGGAGTTAAGATACTAGGATCATTACGTTCTGGCACTGGTACATAGCTGCCGTTTCCTTCTCTAAACCATGTCACGTTCCAGGTGGCATTACCGACACACACAGAACAAATGATAAACTCGGTCGCATTCCATTTAAACGCAGCTGTTCGGGGACACGGTGTGATTGTTGCTAAACGTTGGAATAGTATTGAAGAATAAACTGCATTGTATTATTATTATTATTATTATTATTATTATTATTATTATTATTATTATTATTATTATTATTATTATTATTATTTGGTTTGTTCTTACGTCTTTAGATATATGTGTTAATCATTTCTGTAAACATTGATTATAACGCATTTTTTTCTGTATGGAATAATTATTTCGTTTAAATGATATTCAGCCGCATATATAAAGACATTCTAGCTAATGTTGTATTATATTAGTACGGTCCGTAAATTCAAACATTCTAAAGTGACGAATAATTATAAGAAATAATAAGAGATAATATCCAAAATTTCTCTCTCTCTCTCTCTCTCTCTCTCTCTCTCTCTCTCTCTCTCTCTCTCTCTCTCTCTCTCTCTCTCTCTCTCTGACGTCTGAAAGAAGGTATGCGCTTTTCGATCTTGAATCGCACTTGAACTTCTCATAATGATATAGCAAGAATCCGATGGTTTACAATTTTATAGGTCGGTTCCTCATCTACTAATTTAAAAGTATACATTATATAGTATCAACAAGGATATGATTACCATTTACTTCTACTTCAAGATAAATAATAAGTACTCCAGAGATATTAATGGCAATATATCCATGGTCATGGCACTGTATCTCCTGCATCTTTATTGTGATGACAATCAAACCATCAGATCGTGTAAACATAGCGGATACACGTCTTAATTGGATGCTGACAGTGTTCGGCATATCGATGTTGTCGACTTGCAAAAGTCTTTCGTCTTGATTCCCAACTCTTGTTCTGTAGAAATCCACATAAATGGTGGAGTCGCTTGGAAGTATTGGAAGAACTTGTGTGATCGTAACGTTTTCGCCCATTGTTATTTTAAAAAGAAAAATTTTAAACCCCCCCAAAATAATAAAAAAACAAATTTTCCCAAGGGCCTTTAAAGGTTTGGGAAATTTTTTAAATTAAAAAGGTTTTCCCCCCCCCTTTTAAAATTTAAAAAAATTCCCCCCCAAAAAATGGGGGCCCCCCCAAAATTAAAAAAATTTTAAAAAAAAAAGAAGATAAATAATTTCCCCCAAAAATTTTTTTCCCCCCCCTCCCCCCCCTCCCCTCTCTCCTCTTCCCCCTCCCCTCTCCCCTCCCCTTCCCCCCTCCCTTCCTCCCCCCCCCTTTTCCCCCTTCCCCCCCCCCCTTTTTTTTCCCCTTCCCCGGGTTTCCCCCCTGGGAAAAAAAAGGGGAAAAACGGGGTTTTTTCCCAATCCCTTTAAAACCGGGAACCTTTTAAAATTTCCCCCCATAATTGGAAAAAAAAAGCAAAAAACCGAGGGGGTTTTTTCAATTTTTTAAAAAAGGGTTTTGGTTTTTCCCCCCCCCCACTAAATTTAAAAAAATAAAAACAAAAAAAATATAGGTTTAAACCAAAAAATAATAAAAGGGGAAAATTTTTCCCCAATTTTTAAATTTTTTTACCTTTTAAAAAATAAAAAAAATAAAAAATAACCTTTCCCCCGGGCCCCTAAATAATTAAAAAAGGGAATAAATCCCCCCGGGGCCCCCTTAAACCCCCTGGGAAAAAAAACCTCCCCCGCAAATCCCCTTTTTTTTGGGGAATTTACCCCAAACCCAAACCCCCTCCCGAAAACCGGGGAAACATAAAACCGGGGAAAACCCCGTCCCCCCCTTTAAAAATTGGGGGGCTGGGGGGGCAGTGGTTTCGGACCAAAATCCGGGAAAAGGGGTCCCCCCCCCTTGGGGGCCAAAAAAAATCCCCCTTTTGGGCCCCCCTTTATTCCCCCAAACCCCCCCTTTGGGGGTTTTGTAAAAAAAATCCACAAAAAAAGGGGGGGGGGGGACCTTTTTTGGAAGGGATTTTGGAAAAAACTTGTGGGGGAAACCCCTTTAAAAGTTTTCGGCCCCCTTTTAAAATTTTTTATTTCAAGGGGAAAATTTTAAAAATCGAAAAAAAAAAGGTAAAAAAAAAAGGAAAAGGGGCCCGGGTTAAACCCCCCCTGGGCCAAAATTGGGGCCCCCCCCAAATAAAATGGCCCTACAAAACAAAAAAAAATACATACATACATACAAAAAAAAAACATACATACAAACATACATAAAAAAATAAAAAAATACATAAAAACATAAAAATTAAACCAATACCCAATAAAAATAACAAAAAAAACATAAAAATAAAATTAAAAATACAAAACAATACCCCAAAAAATAAAAATTTCATTTAAAAATAACATAAAATTTCAAACATTTCATACATACATAAAATACCCAAAAACAAAACATACAAAAACCCCTAAAATACATACATAAAAAAAAAATACATACAAACATACATACAAAAATACAAACAAACATACAAAACATAAAAAAAAAAATAACATTTTTTCCCCCACTCCCCGAACCCCCCCAAAAAGGGCAGACCCCGGGAAAAAAACTTCCCCGGGAAAAACAAAGTAAAATGGGAAAACCCTGGAAAAAATTTCCCAAAGTTTTTTTAAAAAAATTTTTTTTGGAAAAAAAGAAAAAAATAGATCCCAAATTGGTTTTTTTTTAGCCTGGGGGCAGAGAAAATAATTTTAAATTTAAAAAGGGGGATTAAAAAAAAAACAAATTTTTTTAAAATTTAACGATCCCCCCCAAACCCAACCCCCAAAAATACAAAACCCCAAAAATGGAAAAAAAGGGAAACAAAAATTTTAAATTCCCCCCCGATGGGTTTTTAAACCCAAAAAACAACCCCCAAAAATTTTCCCTGGGGGTAAACCCCCGTTTTTTTAAAAAAAATTTTCCCGAAATTTTTTGGGGGGTTTCCCTTTTTTAAAATCCCCCCCAAAAAAACAGACCCCCCCACATTTTAAAAAATAAAAAAAATAAAAATAAAAAATAAAAAAAAAAAATAAAAAATAATTTTAAAAAAATACATTTTATTTAAAAATAAAAAAAATAAAATTTTTTGGGCCCAATTGGGGTATAAATTAAAGGGAAAGGCCCGGTTTAAATCGCCTGGCAAAACTTGTCATTCCAAACTGCTACATACAAAAAAATTGGAGCCTAATAAAACTTGAAACTGTGATCGTAACGTTTTCGCCCATTGTTAAATTGTATTTCAAGGGAAAATTGAAATCTGAAAAGAAAGGTAAATATACTAGGAAAGGCGTTATCGTCTGGCACTGTCACATACATGCATACATACATACATACATACATACATACATACATACATACATACATACATACATACATACATACATACATACATACATACATACATACATACATACATACATACATACATACATACATACATACATTACACACTCAGACGCAGGACAGACCGGCAGAACTCTGAACACAGTAGATGAAACCTGTATTCCGACGTGTTTATATTTCTGAAATGACAGATAGATCGATTGTTGATAGCCTGACAGAGAGATATTTCAATTAATGCATTATTAGACAATTATATGAACGATCCACAACCGACCTAGATACAATCAACATGAATAGGGACACAAATATATTCGCAGATGTTATCACACTACACCACTTTCATGGCACCAGTTTATGATGATTTCAGCATCTGGCTTCCGTTTTTAAATCGTCAAATACAGACACACATTACATATATATATATATATATATATATATATATATATATATATATATATATATATATATATATATATATATGCATGTATGTGTGTATTGTATCTCATTTGGTATTAGAACCTTCTCTGACTAGACAAAATACAATATCTAAAACAAATGCAGCCTAGTCTTGAAATTTGAAATAGCTAATCCACTATTTGTATTATTTAATCCGACATATAATCTAATTGTACACTCTGTGTACAATTAAGAAGCGGTTTGCGTATTTTAATGAATGTTATAGCCAGAGAAGGTATCAACATACACTTTAACACTTTAAGTTGTCTTTAGTGATCTATTATGTTTTACTACCTACATTCTTGACGAAACGCTTTCTTTCTACTTTGAATTCACTCTTTACAACGGATACCCTAGTGCATTTTGTTGTTTGGATGGGATTTCTAATTCTGTTTGCCTTATTTTTCTTGTTGTGGTTTAATTTGCGCAAAGGTGCGGTTGTTTTTAAAATCCATTCGTCTACTATACATTTTGGTAAGATTAATTATTTACAAATTTTGTCTAATAGTCACGATGCCAGATACAAAAGAATACTATTATACAATTGCACGAAGTTTTAGTTTAAAACCGATAGCTATTTCATTGATTAATTATATTATATTTGCAATATCTGTACGCACTACGACGATAAAGGTTTTGCGTTGTTAGACATGTATACAAGATAAAAATAGCGAGAAACATTAGCAAACATAATAATTTGATATTGATTGATCATAAACAGTTCTATATATTTAATATTAAAGAAATAGGTTGCTCACTTTTTCTGTAATTACTACATATTAATTCATAAGGTACTCACGACATGGGGGTAACCCCAAAACCGGGCAAACTGGAATCATAAAAAACAGCATTTATGATATATGTGTGGAACAATAATATGAAACTAGTAAAAAACACGTTTTCTGTTTAGTGGATATTAAATTGGATTTGAATTATTGTTTCCGTGCATCGCTATGATTTGCAAATATTGGACACATACATGACACTATTTTTACATAATTTACGGTGGAGCAGCCTTGACCAATCTATCTTCCAAACTGTATATTTTCTTTAACCTAGCTTGGTTAGATTATATATTATATTTGTGGCTATGAAATTATGACATACAGATTTTACATATCGAAGACAGATGACTATGTTGCTAAACTATTACACTATTGACAATCAATAACATACCTTTTCCTTTCAAAACGCAAAACCACGTCAGTAGGAACAAGCAGAGAGCCGCAACAAAGAGAACAGCAAAGACGGTGATATTTATTTTCATTATAAGATGGCTTCTTTTCAATTGTCTGTACTTTTCCTATTTAAATACGAAATCATTTAAAACGTATAATGCGAAATAGTCCCATGACTATATATATATATATATATATATATATATATATATATATATATATATATATATATATATATATATATATATATATGCGTTTATGTGTGTATTTGTCT
>JAEAOA010000378.1:2290000-2372747 GCA_016746295.1 Potamilus streckersoni | reverse complement strand
TTACTAGATTTAAATACCACTTTTAAAAGTTACACATATTGAACATAAAAGCAGGAGGAAAGGTTTTGAAAGAGAATAAGAGAGCAAGATGGTCCGCAGAATACATATTACAAATAAAAAACAACAATAAATGTGAGGAAGAAAAGGTACACTACTTGCAATAAGAAATGTACGTCGATATACAAGTGGTCCTGCATAACTCCTTTTCAGAGTATTACATGCAGCACTCTTCCCCATTGTCCAGTTTGTATCTAGCTAATTTCACAAGAAGTGACTTTCGCATTATTTCACAGTTTTGTCATTTGCATCAGATTTCTTGAATTAAGTTTCGTCATATGTCATATGCATTGTCACGTGAGTTTGAATATTTTAGTGCCAGATCTTCAGACTAAGAAATACTTATAATATCGCTCCACAACTTTCCGAGAAAAGCTCAAAATTTGTATAACATAGATAAAACTCAAAAACACGTCCTGCAGATGTCAAGCTGTTACATACGGTATTCTTGAGCGCTTGATGGTTGGTCTGATTTAAATACCTCATATACAGTTCTCCCATCAACGTGTTTGACGTACCAAATTGAATACTAATATTTGAGTTGACCGTTGTTGCAATGCGGGTCTTTAGAACCTAACAAATATGCGTCTGTTTCCTACTCATAAATTTAATACAACTTCCATTGTCAGCACACAAGTGTAATTTTTTTTTGCAAACTTTAAGAACCTTGCATTAAGTTTTCACACATTGTTTACTGCAGCAGTCTTTGTTTCAACACTTCAATAAGAACAGTATTAGGATGGCCCGAAGATCCACCTAGAACCGCTGGCACTTTCGCACCAGAACCTGTAAAATCTGATTACGTCACTATTGAAATAGGACCTGAAAATCCGTCAAAAGGATATAAAACCCTCCTCGATATAAACTTTACAAAAAGATATCGACGGAAGAATGTATATGGTGAAGATGAGTGGTTAACTCCAGCTTTTAATGATTATATCTCCAATGAAGGTGAAATTCTGGAAATACATGAAACATCTCCAGCAATCGTAGATATTGAATCTTATGTCTTTGAGTTAATGAATAAGGATTTTTCGTTGCTATTACCCTCGTTGAAATCCGGCCTTCTCACCAGGGACGAGTTTATTAGTGTAGTCGCCGCGGGTAATAAAATCATCGATGACATGGAAATATTTAATTCGAGGATTACTAATCTCTTCACTGATGAAAATTCCCCGATTTCAAGAACTACTTCGGCTATAGATTATAAAAAATATAAAAAATGATCCAAATTATAAACTACCAGGATATAACGCACCTGAACTAAAAAAATCAACTCAGAACTGCCATCAACGAAGGATTTAATAAAATTTATCAATCATGGAAAGATAGCCAGCCGAAGCCTATTATCCTCACTCATAATAATTCTCCCGACGGCGACGGTAGACATATCGCACCGAACATTGTGGACATTTCATCGGGCTTAATTTAACGTGTGATGTAATCGAAGGAAGCTATCAAATTGATTTCGAGCAATCAAATCAAGCCCGACAAAGTTACATTCTTTATTCATTTTCACCAAAAGCTCCTCCAGGATTTTTAATTGTTGAGAATCCGACTAATCCAGTATATATGCAATGTCAAAATGATTCGCTAACTAGAATTAATTTTACACTCACCGATCAGTCAAATAATTTAATTGATCTACGTGGTGAAGTATTATCGATTAGTCTGTTTGTGAAAAGCTAACAAATATTGGTTAAATCATTTGTATTAACCCTGAAATCCTTTTAGCAGCGGGGGAGGGTTATGACAACAATGATAGCAATTATTGGCAGCAATTTGAGGGTGGTTATGACAACATATTTACGACAAAATCGCCAAGGCTACATTTGTAAAATGGGGTCTTTATTTTTTTTTTGGTTAAAATATGAGATTTCATAGGAAGGCTCTATTGGGCATTCTGAGGCTTTAATCGATTTCGTTGCAAAAATTTGTAGGGTTCACCCTCCCTGCTGCTTCTCCTAAATTTATAGACTTGAAAATATTAAAGAAATATTATGGCCTTTTTATGTGCAAACCCCTTACAAATTTACACTAATCGTGTATAATAAATAATATATAAATACAATTTTTTTATCATTCTTTAAAAGTGTTGTTGGTGAAAGCAGACTTAAACTGTAATATTGATAAAAAATTTTGCAACATAAATTCTAATCACTGGAAAAAATTCTGAATAAAAGTCATATGGTAGATAAGAGTCAATATGAATGGTGGCGCTTTCTAAATAGTAGATAAATGATTAATGAAGACCATTGTAAGTGGAAATAGAAAGAGACAACTAAAAGATAACTGACATAAAGAGACTATTAGAAGCTGAATAAAGTCAATATGAAATAACAATATTTGTTATTGCATGATATGCAGAAATGCTAACATCAATGTGAAATATTATAATTTATGCTATTACAGCAAGTCGAAGCAAAACTGAAACAACATATGAGATGCCGATTTACATGATAGCTTATGATTATATGGGGTATAAGGCATTTGACAAGATTTGTATGATATTCGATATACAAGGTATAAGACATTTGACAGGATGTTTTTATGTACAATATAAACAGTTTAAGACATTTGACAGGCTTTTTTTGTACGATAAAAAGGTATGTCATTAAACAGGTTTTGTATAATGTACGGTATACAAGAAAAAATAAAACATTTGACAGGATTTGTTGAATATACGATATTCGAGATATAGGACATTTGACAGGATTTGTGTTAAGTACGATATGCCAGATATAAGATATTTGACAAGATTTGTATTATGTACGATAGACAAAATATAACACATTTGACAGGATTTGTAAGCATTAGACAGGTCCTTCTATTTACTGATTTAAGCACTTGTCTGCTAACAGAAATGCTATTAAACTTAAAACATATCACAAAATAAGAAAGAAAGACAAGTACTAAACATTATGATCAATAAATGTGCAAAGGTTGCCAATGCAGAGATGTTTGTAATCCATGTGAATTTACACCAGTAGCATCACAGGGGTGTTTGTACTATTAAGCATATGTAATTTGCTTGTTTGTGTATTAGTTTTAAAATATCTTTATTGTCATTTTTATTTCATTACATTTTTTTGTAACGATAACTTTATTCACTGGATTGGACATTTTTTCAGAAAATTCAGTTTAGTTCTATGTTGATACATTATATTTTTAACAGATTTAGTTCCTGACCTTGATTCAGAAATTAGTAAACAGAGTGAAAAATCATTGTCGTAATCAATTTCATACTTATCTTACGTGTTAGCTTTATGTTTGTAAGCAGCTTTTTATTTTTGAATATTTATAGCATGATTCGTTCAGTAAAATCGAACCCGTATAGTCTACGTACTAACTGGCATATTTTGTATTGTTTTTTTATAATGTTGATGCCAGTTTGATTTAAAATTCTTCTATATTATTGGATTTAGTAATTCATATTCTCTGTAAAATACCAGTGCTCATAACAATTCTTGTAAAAGGATATTTATTGGAAATTTTAACAAAGAACTTTTGACATGACAACACAAACGGGATATAGAAGGAGTCATTGCATTCCATATTGGAACTTCATCAGGATTCGAACCTTGATTTACTTAGAACTTTTTAGTGATGTAGCTTATATTTTTAAATTCCAGGATTAGTTTTTGGATTAGATTCATAAACCGTACATCCTTTTTCATAATTGTATCTTTTTTCCTAGTGATATAGATTGTTTTGTTAAGTTTACAAAGTTTGTTGGCTTCTCTCTTTTCTTTGTTACTTTGTACGAGCCTATAAACGCAAGAGTACCCATGTTGTTAGTGCATTTGCGCCAGTAGTTTTGCAGCTGTTTTACCCATGTTACTAGGGCCATTACACCAGTATGATTATTTGTATGCTTGTACCCATGTTGTTAGTTCATGTACACCAACATCATTAACAGGGATGTTTGTTACAATGTTGCTAATACACTTCCAGTAGCATTATTATCAGCTATTAATGTTGATTATTCAATTACCAGTTTAAGATTAAAGAAGCACGACAGTAGGATTCATCTTCCTGAATATATATATATATATATATATATATATATATATATATATATATATATATATATATATATATATATATATATATATATATATATATATATAATTTTTCAGTGTTATTAATCTCCCCGTTTCTTAGGCAAATAATATTCATCGAAATATTGCGTGGTGTTATTGTGAAAAACTGAGCATAATCGTCACAGAAATAAAATTTGCATCAAAGGTTTTTAAAAGGAATTTTGTTTCCAAAAAATCATTTATGTTATGAGTTCTGGTATTAAAATCTTTCATTAAAACACTATAATGATGGGCTATAATACTGATGATAGTTTGTTTTGCTGCTTAGAAACCCTCAATGTTAAGTTGTAAAACTCATATGGCCTATCCAATGGTTTGAAAGTCAGAAGACATTGGTCCGTCGAGGTCTGCTCCTTGGAGTGGCACGTGACCGAGATTGAATGCGGAATTCGGTTTGCGAGTTGGTACTTTGCTTTCCCAGCCTCGAATGGAGCCCTGGATAAGTAATGACAGGCAGCGAGATGTGAACGTGGATCCATGGTCAGCAACACTCCTCCTCCACAACTCGTCAGGAGGCAACCACAAAACTGTTGGCTAAAGTTTATGGCAGTGAGAAACTTCCTCTATACACGAATATCACTACATATCCAGCAGTCCGCTTGGCTTCGAGATGTCCAGTGTGGCTAGGTTTGTTGCTGGAGGATATGACAGCTATTTCGGTATGGAGTGATGTAAACAGATGATGTAAACCAATCCCTTCTAGCTGAGCTAACTGTCTGTCCTCCTGGCACGTTTAACTCTTTCCAGACAGGACAGGGTCTTTGTGAAGTCAACCTTGTCCGACTGGGCCAGGCCACCGACTCTTCCTGTAACTGTGGGGATCTGCTGACCAAGTTACAAATTGTGAAGAACTGTCCACTGACAAAGTTCCCCGGTGGACTGCAGGCTCTGCACCATTACCGATAATAACGCTGTTAAATAGCTGGGCATGCACTGTACACGATGAATAATAATATTTAGAAACATGTATTTGTTCGACGCACACATGTAATTGCGGATGCGAGGACGTAAATTTTATATTTTATAGAAAGCCTTGAAGCTGATGGAGGAACATATAAGACCCCAAAATAAACTAATTCAGTTTGATAACCAGTTTTCTGGACTTCAAACCAAAGTATGTAATATGAATCCGATATAAAGATGCATGTGCTTATTGTAGGAGAAATGCAATTCTTTGCAAAATGTCCAGTCCGTCGCTTTTGCGGTACTATTGCTTTATTTTCCCAATTTAGACCATGTTATTAAATTGTCAAGCTTTGTTTCACAAACGCAAGAATATTATATCTTTGGAAGAGTGCACCATAAAATTTAAGACCTTAGGCATTTAAAGACGCTAATTTAGTAGCTTTGTGAAGAAGACTTTTTGTTTACCTGAGTTTGGGGTTTTCATTTGATTCTGATATGGTATCATCACTACGATCATCTGTTGAACTCCAAAAAGGTATTCTATGCACCGCGGTCTTGGTCGCCGTCTGAATTCTCTGGTGGTTTATCGGCCTGTCCTTTACACAACATTCTTTCGAGACCCTTTACAATTAAAACGGTTCCAAGTTGCAAAAACTTGCTGATTGCATTCACAATCGTCATCGTAGCAAATCATTTGTTTTAGAATTTTTTCGTCCAGACCCGTGAAGCTTGTGCAGAGATCAGAGTGAAACTTGCAACACCAAGAACTATCATGTGGAAAAAAAAACATATGCAAAAGGAAATCTCTACTTGCAGGTTTCTGTCCTACCTTCAAGTTAAGAAACTTTAAATGTTGGTGTGGGTCTTTTGCTAAGATGTAAAAATATATCCGTGTCCGTACATCATTGGTGCAAAATATCTTCTAAATCTGTGCAATTTCCCTTTGCTGGTTTCGAAATTGTATACATTTACGGTAAGATGATGAACGATGATTTGATGGTTTTGAGACTAATGAGTAGGGACGGTGTTCGCAATCAGTCTTACAATTTAAGGAATATTTTTTATTTCCATTCATTAATTTGTCCATCTATGTTTGTAAATAACTCGACCTATGTCTAACTTTAATAAATTCTTAGAAAAAGCCTAATTGGGTTCACTTATTTTGTTTTCCTGATGGCATAACTTTCATGATTCTGTGTTAGTGTCCGTATGTTAGCCTCAGCGTTGATATTGAATCAAAGGTGTCTATTATTTGTTTGGTTGTCGGAATAAATTTCAAGAAAAAATATTCGTAAAACTTTTCTCTATATGACTTAGCTTTGCTAATTGGCAATAAACCCATAGACACGAGATACTCAGGTACAATGCTTTCAAATCAGCTCACAAATGCGGGTTACAAACATGTGCAGCGATAAAATTTGCACAGCTTGTGGCACTGAACATTTGATATGTGCAGTCTTGGTTTTCTTTTCCTTCAACACTATTGATCGATTTAGACAGTACATTAATAAGACAGCTCTCCACCAGCTGAATTGTTTCCGAATTATTGACGTAATTACGAACAAGCTATCTTATCTTATATGCAAATATACCAACATTTATCTTTCTTTCTTTCGGTGTGTTCCGGCTGGCAAATTAGTGGTCATGAGTTAAGAATTCACGTCGGCATCCCAAATTTTAAATAGTTGTTTTTTGTATATTTATCCTCTATCTTCTTTTTACTCGATCATCCCAATTAATTTTAATTTTGTTTACTGTTTTCTTTATGTTTTAAAATTCCTGTCCAGTAGAGCAACAAGGATAATTGGATACCTCTTTGGGTCCCATGTGCAATTGGGTACCTCTTTGGGTCCCATGTGCAACTGGGTACCTGTTTGGGCTCAATGTGCAATTAAATACCTGTTTGGGTCCCATGTGGAATTAGGTACATGTTTGGGTCCCATGTGCAATTGGAACCTGTTTGGGTCCCATGAGCAATTAGGTACCTGTTTAGAGCCCTTGTGCAAAGCTTACCGACTGATCCTTCCTAATCTATAGTGTAGAAAAATAATTTATGGATCCCTATGCTTTGAATAATCTTGCGGTTGGTAGCTACTTCCCTGTTTGCGTCCTAGGACGAGTAATTAAAATAGTAGTATGAATGCTTTATAAATTTAGTACTCACGATACTACCTGTAAATGATCACATGTATCCAGGTTTAAGATATGCAATTTGGTTTCAAAACTTCCTGGTGATTAAAGAATTCAAGAGGACTTAGGTTTAATGCACAGCAAATTTTCTACTGTTTATTATTGAATACGAACACCTGCTAATGTTAACAACGCCACAAGTGCAATTTAGTTGCCATTGCTTTGTTGACTGTCACATGCTAAAAAATGTCTTCTGCGGAGATGTCACTCCTGCTTTGGATAAAATTTGAATTCAGGATTAAAACCTTGATTTTTCTTCTGGTTGTCAGTAGTCAAGGAGCGTTTTGTAAGTATATGAAATGATTGAGAGAGAGAGAGAGAGAGAGAGAGAGAGAGAGAGAGAGAGAGAGAGAGAGAGAGAGAGAGAGAGAGAGAGAGAGAGAGAGAGAGAGAGAGAGAGAGAGAGAGAGAGAGTTAACATTTTAATTTAAAACTACGTCAAACACACGGAACAAGACGGAAAATACTCAGTTACTTGTGCACCGTATGTTTTTTTTACAGATGTAATCTATATTTTTGAGATTAACCCAGTGATTGTTGCTGTTTATAAATGTCTTCAACACCCGTCAACCAGTGTGAACAATTGTCCCTAGTTGTACGTCTGCTACAAGAAACTGATTTGAATCCATCTTTTGAGTTACATACGGTTTAAATTACTTATATCTGGTAGGTATAACAGATCTAATTGTGTGATTACTCATCTGTATCTAGGATACTATAGGCCAATGTTTCGTTATCTGGATACTTATGTTGTGCTAATGTTCAAACTATACCATAGTAATACATACGTTGATAGAAGAGAGACAATACAATTTTATTCTTGTTTTACATCAAATATATACATACGAGAAAATCAGCATTCGTTAGAGAAAATTTATTAGAATAGCAAGACATAGTAGTAATAATCAAAACTAATTTTCGCTGCGACACTTACAGTTTATTTATTGCTATATAATAATCACTGAACCACACATAGGTAATGTTTTACATATTATAATCAATAGACCACACCTAGTTAATGGAATAATATATAATTATCACTGGGTCACTCATAGTCAATGTAGTACTATATAATAATAACTTGGTCATTCATTGTTAATGTATTACCATAAAATAATAACTTGGCCAAATAATGTATTACCATAAAAAAATCACTAGGACACTTATAGACAATGTAGTACAGAATAATAATAATTTGGTCTTTCGTTGTTAATGTAATACCATATAATAATGTAGTACATTATAATAATCATTACCATTTAATAATCACTAAGCCACTCATAGATACTGTATTACTGTATAATGATCACTAGGTTGCACATAGTTAAATGTATTATATTATGATAATCACCAGGCCACTCACAAGTATTGTATTACATTGTTAGCACGACTAAGCCATTCATAGTTAATGTATTACCATATAATAATTACTTGGCCACTTAAAGTTAAAGTATTACCATATAATAATAACTAGGTCACTCAAAGTTAAAGTTAAAGTAGTACTATATTATAAAAAGTGGGTCTTTAATTGTCAATGTATTACCATATAATAATATAGTACTATAAAATAATCGCTAGGCCAATAAACGTTAATGTATTACCATATAATAATATAGTACTATAAAATAATCGCTAGGCCAATAAACGTTAATGTATTACCATATAATAATATAGTACTATAAAATAATCGCTAGGCCAATAAACGTTAATGTATTACCATATAATAATTAATATCCTACTCATATGTAACATATTACCGTAGAAAAATCAGCAGACCACTCATAGTCAATGTATTACCATATAATAAACTCTTGGCCGCTAATGTATTACCATATACAAACAACTAGGCCATAAACAGTTAATGTATTAATATATAATAATCAATAGGTCAATATAATTTAATGCAATGCCATATAATAATCATTCAAACACTCATATTTAATGTATTACCTTACAATAATCACTATGACCTCATAGTTAAAGCATTGTTATTTAATAATCACTAGGCCATTCAACGTTAATGTATTAGCATATAATAATCACTAGGCCATTCAACGTTAATGTATTAGCATATAATAATCACTAGGCCATTCAACGTTAATGTATTAGCATATAATAATCACTAGGCCACAAATAGTTAATTATTATCATATAATAATCACGAGCCCCTCCATACTTAATATATGACTATATATTAATCACTTGGCCACTAATAGTTAATGATTTACATTTAATAATCACTAGGTCACTCATAGTTAATGGATTACCATATAATAATCATTAGGCCAGTTAAAGTCAATGTATTACCATATAATAATCAATAGATCACTCAAAGATAAAGTAGTACTATATTAAAATAACTTGGTCTTTGATTGGTAATATATTACCATATAATAATGTAGTGCTATGTCATAATCAATAGACCAATCGTTGTTACCATATAATAAACACTAGGCTACTCATAATTAACGTATTACCATATAATAAACTCTTGACTGCTCATATTTAATGCTATACAAATATTATAACAACAAGGCCACTCATAGTTAATATATTACCATATAACAATCACCAGGACACTCCTAGTTAATATATTGCCATATAACAATCATAAGGGCACTCATAGATAATGTATTAACATATAATAATCCTTAGAATACTCATAGTGAATGTAATACCTTATAACAAACGCATGGTCATTCATAGTTTTATGTATAGTTATATAATAATCATTATGACATTAATAGTTAATATAATACCATATACAAATTGCTAGGCCACTCACAGATAATGTATTATATTAATCATTAGGCCATTCATAGTTAAAGCACTACCATATAATAATCACTAGCCACTCAAACTTAATATATCAATATATATAATAATCACTAGACCAATAATAGTGCATTGGCATATAACACTTATAGATAATGTCTTACCATATACTCATCACTAGGCCACTCAAACTTAATATATCAATATATAATAATCACTAGACCAATAATAGTGCATTGGCATATAGCAATCACTAAGTCACTTATAGATAATGTCTTACCATATACTCATCACTAGGCTACATAAATTTAAAGTGGTACAATGTTCAAATAAATGGGTCTTTCACTGTTTATTTATTACCATATAATAATGTAGTTCTATATAACAATCACTAGGCCAATAACAGTTAATGTAATGCCATATAATAACCACTAGGCTATTGATACTTAACGTATTACCATAAACTAATAACAAGGTAACCTGTAGCCAATGAAATACCATATAATAACAGCTTGATCGATCATTGTTAATGTATTGCCATATAATAACCAGTAGTCCACTCATATATACCATATATAATCGTTAGGCCGCTCATAATTATTGTATTACCATGTAAAAAAGAACGCGTGGCAGCTCATAGTTAGTATATTACCATAAAATAACAACTCGGTCACTCATAGATAATGTATTG
This sequence comes from Potamilus streckersoni, assembly GCA_016746295.1. Taxonomy (NCBI): domain Eukaryota; kingdom Metazoa; phylum Mollusca; class Bivalvia; order Unionida; family Unionidae; genus Potamilus; species Potamilus streckersoni. The sequence goes on along the minus strand of JAEAOA010000378.1, from coordinate 2,362,025 downwards.
AGATATAATATTCACTAGGCGACTCATACATAATGCATTACCATATAATAAATACTAGGCCACTCATAGTTAAAGTATAATATTCATCAGACCACTCATAGATAATGTTTTACAATAGAATAATCACTAGTCAATTAATTGTTGATATATTACTTTACGATAATCACTAGACCACTCATAGTTAATATATTATTTTATATCAATCACCGGGCCAATCATAGTTAATGTATTACCATATAGCAATGATTATACCAGTGACAGATAATGTATCACCATATAATAATCACAAAGACACTCATAGCTAATTTATTACATATTGCAAATGACTAGGCCACTCATAGTTAATCTATTATATATAACAATCATTAGGCCACTCATAGATAATGTATTTCCATATAATAATCACCAGGACACTCATAGTTAATGAATTACTATTTAATAAATAATCACTATACGGCTAATAGTTAATGTATTACCTTATAATAATCACTAGGCTACTCATAGTTAATGTACAACCATATAATAATTACTAGGCCACTGAAAGTTAAAGAAAGGCTATATTAAAATAATTGGGTCTTTCATTGTTAATGTATTGCATAGGAATTCTGTAGTGCTACATAAAAATCACTAGGCGTATAATAGTTATAGTATTACGATATATTAATAACTAGCTCACTCATAGTCAAAGTAATACCATATAATGAACGCTTGACCGCTGATAGTTAACGTATTACCATGTTTTCCACTAGGCCACTCATAGTTAATGTATTACCATATATTAATCACCAGGCCACTCATAGTCAAAATATTACCATATTTTAATCACCAAGCCACACATAGTCAAAATATTACCATAGTTTAATAACTAGGCCACGCCTTGTTAATGTATTGCCATAAAAGCAATCATTAGGCCACTCGTTGATAATGTATTACCATATTATAATCACTTGGCCACTCACAGTTAATATTTTACTATGTAATAATCACCATGCCATTCATTGTTAATTTACTACCATATAATAATCTTTAGGCCACTCACAGTTAATGTATTGTCATAGAATAATCACTAGGTCACTCATAATTAATGCATTACTAGGTAATAATTGCTAGGCCACTCATAGTTAATGTATTAATATATAATAATCACTAATTCAATCATACTTAACATATTACCAGATAATAATAATTAGGTCATTCATAGTTAATGTGGCATCATAGAATAATCATTAGGTCACTGATAGTTAATATATCACTATATTATAATCAGTAGTCTTTCATATAATAATCACTTGGTTTCTCATAAATCACTGAGCCACTTATTGTTAATGTATTATCATACAATAATCACTGGGCCACTCAATGTTAAAGTAGCACTATACAATAATATCTTAGTCTTTCATTGTATATTACCGTGAAATAATGTAATAATAGTTAATTTATTACTTTATATTAATCACTAGGCCACCCATAGTCAATGTCTTACCATATTATAAACTCTTGGCAGCTCATAGTTAACGTATTGCTATATAATAATCACTAGGTCATTCATTGCTAATACATCACCATATAATAATCATTAAGCCACTCATTACCATTTAGTAATCACTAGGCCACACATAGTTAATGCATTACTATGTAATAATTGCTCGGCCACACATAGTTAAAGTATTACCATATAATAATCACTAGGTCACTCAACGTTAATATATTGCCATTTAGTAATCACTAGGTCACACATAGTTAATGCATTACTAGGTAATAATTGCTCGACCACACATAGTTAATGTATTACCATATAATAATATAGTACAATATAATAATCACTAGGCCAAAAATAGTTAATGTATTACCATATAATAATTAATATGCTACTCATATTTAACGTATTACCATATAATAATCACTAAACCACTCATAGTCAATATATTACCATATAATAAACAAATGGACGCGCATAATGTATTACCGTATAATAACAACTAGGACACTCAACGTTAATATATTGACATATAAAAAGCACAAGGCCACTCATATTTAATGTATTACCATATAATATTCACTGGGTTACTCATAGTTATTTTATAACCACAAAACAGTCACTAGCCACACATAGATATAGTATTACAATAAAATAATCACGAGGATACTCATAGTTAATGTACTATGTGATAATAATCACTAAACCACTCATAGTAAATTTATTATCATATAAAAATCACTAGGCATCTCAAACTTAAGATATTACCATATATTGTCGTAATAACACTCATAGTTAATGTTTTAGCATATAATAATCACTAGGCCATTCATAGTTAATATATCACCATATAATAATCACTAGACTACTCATAGTTAATGTAATACCATATACAATTCCCCATGCCACTCTTAGTTAATGTAATACCATATACAATTCACCATGCCACTCATAGTTAATGCATTACCATATGCTAAAGATCGGGCAACGTATAAATAATGTGTTACCATATAAAATCACTAGGCTACTCCAAGTTGAAGTAATACTATGTTATAATAACTAATTATATCATTGTTTTATTTATCACCATGTAGTAATGTAGCACTATATAATAATCACTAGGCTACTCATAGTTAACTGATCATCATATAATAATTACTATGACACTCATAGTCAATATATTACCATGTAATAAACGCTTGGTCACTTAGAGTTAATGTATTACCATATAATAATCAGTAGGACACTCATAGTTAATGTATTGCCATATAACAATCATCAGGCCATTCATAGATAATTTAATACCTTGTTATAATCACTACTACAGACTCATAGTTAATGTTTATCTTATAATAATCACTAAGCAAATCATAATCAATGTATTATGATATAATACTTACTAGGCCAATCATAGTTAATATATTACCATAGAATAATCACTAGGCCACTCATAACTAAGTTATTACCATTTAAAAATCACTTGGCAACTCATTGTTAATATATCACTATATAGTAATTATTAGGCCACTCATAGATATTGTATTCTCATATAATAATCACTAGGCCACTGAAAGTTAAAGTAGTGCTATATAGTAATAACTGGTTCTTCGTTGCTAATGTATTACCATAAAAATGTAGTACTTTATAATAATCACTAAGCAACTAATAGTCAATGTATTACGATATAATAATCAATAGGCCACTGATAATCAACGTATTACCATATAATAAACGCTTTGTCACTAATAGTTACTGTTTTACCATATAATAATCACTAGGCGACTTGAAGTTAATGTATTACCATATAATAATTACTCATCCACTTATAGTCAATTCAGTAACATTTAATAATCACTAGGCCAATTATTGTCAATTTAGTACCATATAATGATCACTAGGCCGCTCATAGTATATCACTATACAATAATTACTAGGCCACTTAGAGTTAATATATTACCATATAATAATCACTAGGCCACTCAAAGTTAAAATTGTATTATGTAATAATAACTGTGTTTTTCATTGTTGATGTATCACCATATAATAATTTAATACTATATACTAATCACTAGGTCACTAATAGTTAATGTAGTACCATATAATAATCACTTGGCCACTCATAGTCAATGTATTACCATATAATAAACGTTTGACCACTAAAAGTTAATATATTACCATATTATAATCATTAGGCCAATTATTGTCAAAGTAGTACTATATAATAATCACTAGGCCACTAATAGTTAATGTATTACCTTATAATAATCATTTAACCGCTCATAGTTTAGTGCAGTGTTTCCCAATGTTTATATTTATAGTAATGAAACGTACAAAGATGAAACAAAGAAGGAAATACAATATTGTTGATGATGTTTCTTTGAAAATCACTCAGTACTTAAGAAACAATTTTAGGGTATGACAAAAGCAGCATAATACGTAAACAGCAATATCTGTCAAAGTGTCATAACCCAAGAAATGCAACAAAATATACGATGTTAGGTCATTGCATGCTAGGTAAGACTGTTTCGAGCATCTGAACCCATATCTAATTTATGCACTAAATTTCATCAAAATGAAAAAAAAATTAATTTAATATAACAAAGAGGATAAGACATTCTATAGCTAGCATTTTATACTTTTAAAAGCGTCCGCCTTGAGTGCGGGAGATCGTGGGTTCGAAGGCAGGCCTAACCATACCAAAGATTTATAAAATGGTACTAACAGCTGCCTTGTTTGGGGATCAGCATTAAGAGGTTAATGTTATTTACATTATCCAAATTTATTTATTTAGGGGATATAGAAGTATCACTTGAAACTATTTTTGGGATTGTTACTTCCAAAATAATAGCTTCAGTAGAAGACTTTAAAGTTGTTGCCATTATTATTTAAAACTCTGAAAAATATAATATTTGAATTGAACAAATCATCAAATTTTGTATAAAATTGGTCATCACAAAAGAAATAACGGCCTATTTTTGAAAATGTACTCTAACTCCAGCGTATCAGAGACTCTTTTTTTATGTGAAGGGTATGGAAAGTGAATTCTTCTGTTTGGATTTTAAATTTTCAATAGGGTCCGGCCACAAAAATCAGGCTGGGTTTTGCACTACTGGAAATATCTGTTCACACTGGATTTTAAGATTAAACTTATGAAGTTTCGAAGTCCGACCATAGAGACAAACTGACAAACTGTTGATAATGTTGGGTCGGGTTCCCCACATGACCACGTCTTTCTGAGTGTCGGTAATAGAATTTAAAGTTTACCAGAAAATGAGAAAGAGAGTACTGGAGAAGGGGATAAAAGATGGGAGCGGAAAATTCCGACCTATCAAAACCATCTCAGCCGCGTAGTTCCCTCCCGGGTACTCAAAAAATTTATCTACCCGTCCATCCCTAATTCGTAACCTATGGCATGACACGACATTCATTTAGACCGCTGTCTTGCGAATTAAATTCAACTCTAAATCAAACCACAGGTAAGCAAATAAAACAATACTTAATATTGATTTCAGGTTTCTACACACACGGTAAAAGCGAATGGATTAAATACGTACATCATTTGTTATCTATTCTGGGTATTGCTGCATAATTGATCCCATCAGCAAATAAAACAATACTTAATATTGATTTTAGGTTTATACACACACGGTAAAAGCAAATGGATTAAATACGTACATCATTTGTTATCTATTCTGGGTATTGCTGCATAATTGATCCCATCAGCAAATAAAACAATACTTAATATTGATTTTAGGTTTCTACACACACGGTAAAAGCAAATGGATTAAATACGTACATCATTTGTTATCTATTCTGGGTATTGCTGCATAATTGATGCCATCAGCAAATAAAACAATACTTGATATTGATTTTAGGTTTCTACACACACGGTAAAAGCGAATGGATTAAATACGTACATCATTTGTTATCTATTCTGGGTATTGCTGCATAATTGATCCCATCAGCTGATATTGACTCTGGTTTCAGTCCCTAAATAAACCATTGTTATTTAGTTTCTCTCGATTGTTCTAGAGAGTTGCTAAGCAACGATGAGTGGTTCTTGCATTCAGTAAAAAGGAAAGCAAAGCTAAAAGAGAAAATACAAATAGTTATTGAAATCAGCTTCTTGATTTTGTTTTGATTTGTTGGTACATGAAAGGTCACTTGCACGAAAAGTTAGAGTTATTCTCTTCAAATACAACCATTGCCAGAAAATGGAACATAACATGTTGCTTTTTTGTATATGTCATACCCACTTAGATTATAACAAAACAAATCTTGGTTCACCTGGACCTTTAGCTACAGAAACGAATTTCAAACAAAAATTTGTAAGAAAAGAAATGTATAAGCATGCCGATCATTTATAATTGGATTTTAAATGTGGTCAAATATTTTTGACTTATTAATAGTTGTTGCATTCCATTTTGAACTTAATAAATAATGCAGAGATTGATTCAATGTAAGTAATTTATTCTTTTTGTTTCCTATGAATACTATTCGCAAAATGCCTAATACAAAATATTAAACAACAGTGCATACTAAATAACATAAAAACACTAAACAACATAAAATAATAAATAACAAAAAATCTAAAACATTTGGTTATACAGTTGTTGTTTGGTTGTATAATTTTGTCAAATTATCTTACTGATGTTAGGTAGGTTATGGAGAAAATTCGTACCATTTACTAACAGCTGCTTCGTGAAACACTAAAATTTAGTAACATTGATGAATGTCAGTTGGCTACATTCTTTTACGTTCCAGATACTTAGAGCCACACATTGCCACTATTGCCTTATTCGAAACGTGTAACGTAACATTTTCACCATTATGAAAAAAGCAAATATCGAAATCAATTAAAGAAATTTAATATACATAAAGAAGCAAGCAAATCTTCAATTCCATAAACAGAGGAAAAGTGCAATATCAAATTGAAAACATTGGGTAAACGCTCTTCTAAATCGTACAGAGCTATAACGATGGAGCAGCTTACAAACATGCTTCTGACCAAGGAATTAACAGTACTTGTGGTTATTATATAACACTTGCACCGATTGGAAGTGATTGAATTTTCAGCGACATGATCTTTATTCCAATAAGACATCATCCTGCGCTAGCAAATTCAATTCATGCGATAATTATTGGGTAGTCTGGGCAGACTAACACTCATTTGTTGCTAAACATAATTAAAGTGGTTGAAATGGAGAAAAAGAACTTTATTTAATTGCTTCATCTGCAGATGGCCATCGTTGTTATGACATTTGCAAATGTTTAACGTTACTCTCACTGAAACTCGCGACGGAACAATGATGAGACTGTCAGTTTGATCACAGTCACCAACTAAGTTTAATCGATCTACAACATTGATGGGAGTATGAACATGTCATTTACGACGACGTTGTCTTAGATAAACAAACAAATCCAGCAAGAGGCCGACATAAAAACATAGATTTATGTTACACAGCTAAACAAATAAATCCCCAAATGTAATCAGAAATTAATGTGATTTTTTGGAGGCTTTTAATAAAGTAGACACAACACGCAGAGAAACATCCATAACATTTGACGTTCAGGTGACATGGACCACAAAAAATACAAAAACATCTTTGCCCTTGCTCAACAGCATAGTTTTGTCACAATCAAGCAATCTGATTCCCGCTCACAGTATCGAATTGGACTTGACGAAATTTTTAAACTTGATCTAATTGTTCCACACCCGATGTATTAGGTTTAAATCAATTGTTCGGGGGTCACTGACACGCGTTACGAGGCAAGTTTTTTTTTTCTTTTTGGCTTGGTGGCTGGTACGCAGATTCTTGATGTTTGTTTTGGCTGTTTGACAGCCGACCGGATAATGTTTGTTTTTGCAAAGGGTCAATGTTAGGTCCGACGCGAGCCACTCATCCTAAGTGCTGATAAACACAAGAGCATCTTCTAATCGCAGTCACGTGTTTTAAATGGCATATTACTTTAATTTAAATCTTACAGAGAGGAAGCGAACGAGATATTGAGGTCAGGTAACGTATCGGGTTGTCTCTTTGTACATAAGATACAGAAGTAGTGCTACGTTTCACATACACAATGCATGTAGAATGATAACAACGCTCTTTCTGCCACATGGAAGGAATGCCATTCGTACGTTGTGTGATAAACTGCGATCCGATAACCGCCAAAGTTAGAATAAAAATACTGTAAACGAAGATGTTATATGAATCAAATGAGATGTTATTGTATTACGGTCTCGATCAATGTATGTGTGTGTGATTTGGATTTTTAACGTAGCTTTAAAAATTATTCCGTCATATAGCTAAGATGTCTACGAAGATTCGCATAGGCAATGATTGGATGCAATACAATGACGTTTTGGTTTTAGTAAATAACGCCTATTCATACCACATGTGTATTCAGTCTTGGCTTGATTTAGGGTCCCCATTACCCCTTAACAGCATACCATTATGATGTGACAGACCCTTGCTTGGAACGCTTATGTCCTTTTACTCGACAGACAAAATAAAAATTATGTTCTCGTTTTCGCAGGCTGGCGAAACTTCGCTTTGAATAAATTCGCGTATCAATCGTCAACAATCAACTACAAGGGATTTAACTGGAATGCTGAACGTGCTGTTGATGGAAATAATGATGGATCTAACCCTGAAAATTCCAGCACCTGTAGTGCAACTAATGTTTCCCTAGGAAACCATACTTGGGAGGTTGATATCGGCTTCCAGATCATGGTGAAGAACATAACTGTTTACGGAAGAACAGATGGTATGTAAGTAACTTGCGTATATAGGTGTTTAGGTAGGTACTAGTACTATGAAGTTACTCAAGCAATTAAGCGTTAAAATTTCAGAATGTTAATAGACAATAATTAGGTCTTCTTTTAATAATATACAAAACTAATTTTTTTTGCAAGCAGCATGCTCTAGATCTGTAGCTGTCTTAGCTATATATGCTGAATATATACAATTTTACATGTAGGAGATAAAAATGGTTTAGCTATAACATTGTCATCGTACTGGTGAAATCAATAATTTGTATGCTTCTAAACAAATTACTTTCTTTAGCTTCATATTATTTTAATTTTTGCTTTCATCCTAGTTGACCAGCTATCAGGTTTTCAAGTATTCGTTGGAAATAACTCAAGCTCCTGGAGATTTAACCAGCCATTAACAGCACAAAATTCGTCAAATTTTACAGCCGTGTTTTCATCTATCAACGCCCCTGCCCGCTTTGTGTCAGTTGCAAGACTTAACAGAACCATACTGACCCTGTGTGAAGTCACCGTTGAGGGTGGTAAAGAATGTTAAACACCATTCTTCATGTTATCGCTATACTTGAAATTATGTGAACAAACAAAATACAGCAAGATCCAAAATAAAGTCAAGGATTGTGAAACCTTAATGACTAATCCATCAGTTCATTATTACCAAGCGAAGCCACTTTTTTGTATTCGTTAAATCTTTACAAATGGTGCTTGAAAATTTGTGACTGAAAAATATCATGAAAGTTAAAAATGAATATTGATCCATTTACGTATGTTATTGTAGTTTCTTATTATATCTATGTTTCGAATAGTCTCAAAATTAAACAGCAACATGATGCCCCATTGGTAGACATCACTGTAAACTACTACACTGCAGTCATCGTAACGATATGACTGAAACTATTTTTAAAGCTATGTTAAAAATCCAAATCTCTCTCTCTCTCTCTCTCTCTCTCTCTCTCTCTCTCTCTCTCTCTCTCTCTCTCTCTCTCTCTCACACACACACACACACACACACACACACAAACACACACACACACTGCGCTTTTTGATTATTGTGACTTGGGGTCATTTTATGTGGGTGAGTTGACGCTATTAGTCTGGTTGTAATGACCTTTGAACTTTTTATGTGGCTGAAATGACGCTAAAACCATGTGATAGTAATGACCTAGGGATATTAAATGTGGATATAGTGATATTAATAGACAGAAAAGCACCTTAACATTCTTACCTTACAAATTCACCTAAGCTGGTTTCAAATTCTTCTTCGACTTTAAAAATACAGTCACGGAAAAGGTAGAATTTGGTTAAATCGTGCTGCAGCAAAAGAAACGATGGAAATTGGCGCGTATCTTCATTTTTCTTTCCTGTTTCTTCTTTGACCTAATTTTGGCTTTTGTTGTCAGATATAAAACAAATCCCTACTCTACATGTTAAACAGACTTCCTTTACCAAAAACTGGGAACACAATCTTCATCCACTACTTTTCAAGGATATTTGGAATTTATGACAAGTAAAGAATATTCTGAATATCTTAGTTAGAGCCTATATGAGGCAAAATAGATTCTCTATATCGTAGTTAAAGCCTATATGAGGCAAAGTAGATTCTGTATATCGTAGTTAAAGCCTATATGAGGCAAAATAGATTCTCTATATCGTAGTTAAAGCCTATATGAGGCAAAGTAGATTCTGTATATCGTAGTTAAAGCCTATATGAGGCAAAGTAGATTCTGTATATCGTAGTTAAAGCCTATATGAGGCAAAATAGATTCTGTATATCGTAAAGCCTATATGAGGCAAAGTAGATTCTGTATATCGTAGTTAAAGCCTATATGAGGCAAAATAGATTCTGTATATCGTAGTTAAAGCCTATATGAGGCAAAGTAGATTCTGTATATCGTAGTTAAAGCCTATATGAGGCAAAGTGGATTCTGTAAGCATGACGTTAAATTTTTGGACTCAGCCCACATTTTATAAATGCCGATTTGATTTGACGATATGATTTTATGATTTATTGTGTATTAACAAATTCAGGAGATTAGATGGATGGATGGATTGATGGATGGATGGATGGATGGATGGATGGATGGATGGATGGATGGATGGATGGATGGATGGATACACACGCAAGATAAACTAATTCTGGCCAAAATCTTAAAATAGCACCCGATCATCAAACACCATTTTTTTCTCTGGATCTATTCTGGAAGCTATGATTTTGCTTAAGGAAACCATTTTCTCGCTCAAATTAGAACAACAATTAGCGTGGTGTCGCTTTTATGAATATTAGTAAAGCTACTATTTTTTCCGAAGTTAAGAACAATATCGATTTAAGATCTTCGACGATATCTAATGCAACTCTTCTATACTCTCCACGACATAACACCTTCACGACTGACACAAAAGCAAGTCTAACGACTTGTTAATTAATTCGTTAGGTGAATTTTACTACTCTACTACACAACATTTACCTTCTTTTACATTGCAAGAATGTTCTGATGGGGCTTACTCTGAGTTCTGTAACTTGACATGCGGAAGATGCAACCAAAGCCGACCATGTGACAAGGATACTGGAGCCTGTCTTCATGGTTGTGACAGGGGATGGAAGGGACTACTATGCGATGCAGGTTAGGCACCGTGGAAATCTGATTTAGAACTTTTAAATTTTATATTGCTAAAGAATACCCAAATTATCTTTAAATGTTATATTTTTATGCCTAAATCGATAAAAGAACTACAAACGTTTGTATGTATGTATGTATGTATGTATGTATGTATGTATGTATGTATGTATGTATGTATGTATGTATGTATGTATGTATGTATGTATGTATGTATGTATGTATGTATGTATGTATGTATGTATGTATGTATGTATGTATGTATGCATGCATGCATGCATGCATGCATGCATGCATGCATGCATGCATGCATGGATGGATGCATGCATGGATGGATGGATGGATGGATGCATGCATGCATGCATGCACGTACGTATGTATGCATGTTTTACCGTACAGCATCTACATCATCACAATCCTGGCTATGTAGTGCTGATTAATGTTATGCGAAAAAGTGGCAGTTACAAAAAAGATAAAATTCATTAGAAAGAAAAAAATCACTAAGACAAACTATTGAAAGCGTTTTAGAACGAATGGTATGCAACATAAAGTTACAAAACGTATTTGAGAAGGTTCTCAACATTCTATCTAAATAACAATTTATAAGGAAATTAGTTTTTCTTTTCTGGTTAAAAAAGATCGAGCAATATATAAATCGAGTTGACATTGAAAATTTAAGTTTGTGGTTCATTTAATAGCCATTATTTGAAATTACTTTTACGTATCGACTCATTTAATGTAACATAAAGAAAAGAGTGACCACAAGCTTTGTAAATTTTCACAAAATTAATTTATTTTCCTAGAAAACACAAATAAAAAGTTAACATATGTAGCAAGACTTACGATTTAAGAAGAATATCCAAAAATTCTAAAGTTGTAAAAACACATAACTCCTGTGAAAAAAGATTTCTAAATTGATACAGTCTGAGTCTCAGTTCCGTTCCAAGATGGCGGATGATGATGTCAGACGAAGGTTAACCTAAAATGTCCAGAATTTTCACTGTGAAGCACAATTTGTATTGTTCTGTTCCAGTTTATAAATAATTTCAGCAAATTTAGAAATAATATCAGCCAATGTCTTTGTCCAAAGCCAGTAATGTTGTTTTCCAGGAAAATAATTATTTAGAAAGTAGATGAAGTACAGCTACCACTACTAACTTTACACTTGTTGCTCCTCATACGTACGAATGAACAACTATTTCCAGCTCAGAAATACCTTTAAGGTATTTGAAACTCTATACCATGTTATGATGTGACTCTCAACTTACGACCACGACTGACTTTCTAACAAGTAACTGAGAATTTAAAGCAAGCTAATACCTCACACCATGTACACACGCACGAAGGACACGTGTGATTTCGAAATTATGTGTGGGTATTACAAATGCGTAAACAATAATTGATGTGGTCGCAGCCAATCATTTACATAACTTTTCCAGACTGTTTAGTTGCAACAACAAAACCTTCATGCGAAAATCGTGGTTACACGAGTCACATGTACGTTTTAAGTAAACACGATATTTCCTACAAAATATCAGCAAACATAATGATTATCATAATAATAATTACATTTAATGATATAAAATGAAATAAAATAAAAATATAAATAAAATTAGAAAGACTCAAATATTAACACACCTGTAATTTAATTTAATGGTCGTAATATTATTTAAACCTATATAACATCGTATTGACATTACTCTTACTATGTAAAATACATCTCAAATTAATATTTTACCACTCAAAATTAGCTATCAATTAGATTTATCTAAACTTTAACTCTTTGTAGAACCCTTTTTTTAAAAGTGCCTCATAGAAGGATTCTGGGTGAAAATAATATTGTTGGCATGTTGGCATGACGTATCAATTGATGTAATATGCTAATTATAATATTTCTATTTGTAAGAAAAAATAATACGAAATGCACAATTGTCTTACAGACTGCGAGATGGGAACGTACGATTCTGGCTGTCAAGAAACTTGTGGTCGCTGCCTTAATGGCAACAATAGTTGCTCTACAGTAGATGGGCATTGCACTGATGGATGTCAGGAAGGATGGAAGGGAGAAAAGTGCAAAATAGGTTTTTGTGTATTATTTGTTCAGAAATAATTATATTATACCAACATTTTAAATAAACGAACATTGAATAGTCGTTTTCTTTCCACGTAAAACTCATATCTGGTTGTTTATTTCTTTTAAAGAAATATTTATTAATCAAAAATATTTGGCAGTTTGAATGTGGACAAAATAACTGATAAAAGGATTTCAGTGCAGAGACATTTTGAAAAAAATAAATAGTTAACATAGCAAATAAATTTCGATCGTAGCCTCAGTCTATCAACACTTGGGTGTAAGTGTAAACAGAGAAATTATTGTCTGAGTCAAGATAATTCCCATAAAGTATGACTAAGGCAGTTGATTGTTATGGTACTTAACAGTACAAACACCTTTACATCACATCAGTGGTAATATAAGTATCACAACACCCTTTACATCCCGTTAAGGCTGATATGATTGTCACAAACACTCTTTACATGGTATCAATGCTGGTATGATTGTCACAAACACTCTTTACATGGTACCAATGCTGGTATGATTGTCACAAACACTCTTTACATGGTACCAATGCTGGTATGATTGTCACAAACACTCTTTACATGGTACTAATGCTGGTATGATTGTCACAAACACTCTTTACATGGTATCAATGCTGGTATGATTGTCACACACCTCTCATATAACATCAATGCTGGTATGATTGTCACAAACACTCTTTACATGGTATCAATGCTGGTATGATTGTCACACACCTCTCATATAATATCAATGCTGGTATGATTGTCACAAACACTCTTTACATGGTATCAATGCTGGTATGATTGTCACACACCTCTCATATAATATCAATACTGATATGATTGTCACAAACACCCTTTACATCGTATCAACGCTGATATGAATGTCACAAACACTCTTTACATGGTATCAATGCTGATATGATTGTCACAAACACTCTTTACATGGTACCAATGCTGGTATGATTGTCACAAACACTCTTTACATGGTACCAATGCTGGTATGAGTGTCACAAACGCTTTTTACATGGTACCAATGGTGGTATGATTGTCACACACCTCTCATATAATATCAATACTGATATGATTGTCACAAACACCCTTTACATCGTATCAACGCTGATATGAATAGCACAAACACTCTTTACATGGTATCAATGCTGTTAAGATTGCCACAAATACCCTAATTTCACATTGATTACTGATATGAATGTAACAAACCCTTTACATTGCATCAACGCTGATACGATGGGTGCAAACACCCTTAACATCGTATCAATGCTGAAATGAATGTCACAAACACCATTCTTATTGCATGAACATTGATATGATTTTCACCAACACTTTATTTCGCATTAATGCTGATATGAATGTCATAAACACCCTTTACATCGCATCGCATCGCATGATATGATTGTCATAAACATTGCGTACAATCGCATCAACACCGATATGATTGTCATTAACACCCTTTACATTGTATCAATGTTGATATGGTTGTCACGTACACCCCTTACACCGCATTAGTGCTGATATGAATGTCTCACACACACACACTTTGATATGAATGTTACACACCCCTCATATCACATACATACTGATATGAATGTCACAAAAAACACCCCTTACACCGCATCAGTGCTAATATGAATGTCACACACACACATACACACACACACACTTATATGAATGTCACACCCCCTCATATCACATCAATACTGATATGAATGTCACACACACTGATATGAATGTCACACACACACTGATATGAATGTCACACACCCCTCATATCACATCAATGCTGATATGAATTTCACACACTGATATGAATGTCACACACACTGATTTGAATTTCACACACACTGATATGAATGTCACACACACTTATATGAATGTCACACCCCCTCATATCACATCAATACTGATATGAATGTCACAAACACACTTATATGAATGTCACACCCCTCATATCACATCAATGCTGATATGAATGTCACACACACACTCACACACACACACACTGATATGAATGTCACACACCCCTCATATCACATCAATGCTGATATGAATGTCACACACCCCTCATATCACATCAATGCTGATATGAATGTCACACACACACACTCACACACACACACTGATATGAATGTCACACACACACTGATATGAATGTCACACACCCCTCATATCACATCAATGCTGATATGAATGTCACACACACACACTCACACACACACTCACACACACACACACTGATATGAATGTCACACACCCTCATATCACATCAATACTGATATGAATGTCACACACACACACTGATATGAATGTCACACACACACACTGATATGAATGTCACACACCCTCATATCACATCAATACTGATATGAATGTCACACACACACTGATATAAATGTCACACACCCTCATATCACATCTATACTGATATGAATGTCACACACACTGATATGAATGTCACACACACACTGATATGAATGTCACACACACTGATATGAATGTCACACACACTGATATGAATGTCACACACACTGATATGAATGTCACACACCCCTCATATCACATCAATGCTGATATGAATGTCACACACACACACTCACACACACACACACACACTCACACACACACACACACTGATATAAATGTCACCCCCTCATATCACATTATACTAATATGAATGCCACTAATATCCTTTACAGAGTGTGAAAGAGGGACATATGGCAGTGGATGTATGGAAACGTGCGGTTATTGTCTCCATGGGAACAATAGTTGCTCAACAATAGACGGACATTGTGTGAATAGCTGTCTTGGAGGGTGGAGAGGAGAAACGTGCAAGAAAGGCAATACTGCTCCGTCTAATCATCATCGTCGTCATCGTCGTCATCGTCAGCATTATCATCATCATCGTCATCACCATCATCATCGTCGTCGTCACCATTATCACCACCACCATCACCATCCTCCTCATCATCATCATCAGAAAAAGAACTGAATCACATCTAAATTAGTGTCTTTATGACTTTATGACATTTCCAGCAGACTTTGAGTCTAGAGAGATATTCAAGTCTTTCAGTCAGCGTTCCTTTAAAACTATTTTAAGAGCAACAATGTCAGGAATTGCTTTTCAAGGTCAGTTCTGCGTTTTGAAATCACGTCATTGTTTGACTTAAATTTTAAATTGCCTAATGTTGAACTCAAAGTTTTCATTACAAATATTTTAAAAAAATAAGAACCCAATAAAACCCAAAATATATATTTGCTGTTGAATCGTGTTTTCTTCCAGATTGCGAAAATGGAACATACGGTTCTGGATGTCAAGAAACATGCGGTAAATGCCTCAATGGTAACAACAGTTGTTCAAAATTGGACGGATACTGTGTTAATGGATGTGAGGCGGGATGGCTAGGTGCAAGGTGTAAAATAGGTATCTTCGCTTACATGATGAATACTAGATGTAGACAAAAGTAGGAAATATTCCAGCAAAAAACGGAAACCTGTCACTCCATTGGTTCTTATTATGTTTCCAACTGTTGTTAAAAGTTTACATCATGTAATGACAACAACTCAGTATGATGTATTCTTATTTGGACAAATGCGGTAAATATTTAGTTTTTCAAAATTGAATATATATATATATATATATATATATATATATATATATATATATATATATATATATATATACATATATATATATATACATATACACATATATATATATATATATATATATATATATATATATATATATATATATATATATATATATATATATATATATATATATATATATATGCGGACAGATATTTTGAGTTGATAGTATAATGTATTATCTAGATAGCATCCAGCATAGTGATGCGACAGTGATTGATCGAGTAAAGGATAAACAAAAACGTATAATCTATTTAATTTACACTTTTTTCTATATTTGAAAAGGCACATGGAATATTCGCGTTTTTATACTTTAAAGTACATTATCTTTAGGCTGCGAGCAGGGAACATACGGTCTAGGATGTGTGGAAATTTGTGGTAGCTGTCTCAGTGATAACAACAGTTGCTCAAGCACAGACGGACGTTGCACAGATGGCTGTCAACCAGGATGGCGAGGTGTAACATGCAAAATAGGTAATGGGAAATGTCATAAGAAAAGCAAGATTTATGTTTCAAAAGCTCATAATCTAAGCAAAAATACTGTAGATGTATTTTGATAAGAATTTTGTTTATGAGGAGATGTTTCCTCATAACTTAAGAAAAGGTGTACTCTTAACAGTGTTGATGAGTCTACTTTCCTCGGGAGGTTGATCGATACTGATCGATGTGACCGACTGTAAGAAAAGAAGGACAGTGTTCTTCTGATTCTTCTAGGACAAAGTTTATTTAAATAATTGCTATATGTATATGATGCCCTTACCTCTAAAATAAACGAAACAACTATAAAATTATACGTTTCCTTCGAACCTACCAACGTCATACATTTGTATAATTTCTGCATTTTAAAATATAATCCAGATAATTAAATCTCGACCAAATTCATAACAGCCAAAGAACATAAAATTCAATACTTGCGATCAATGCAACAATCGTTATGAAAAACGTATCCCATTAATTTTAAAATAGAATACTAATTTGAAATTGATTACTAAACATTATTCTTCACTGCTTAAAGAATTTTGTATTTCCAAATTAGATCTAAACATGAAGTTGGTAGCAAATATCATTTTTTTTTCAATAACAATTACCATAAACACAAATGAATATATATTTTTAAAAACAATTAATCATTCCATATCATTATAATATAGAAAAGAAAGAATTCAGAATAATGTTGCAATGATATGAATTTTACCAAGAAAAATCTCTAAAATTAGAAAAGTACTTATTCTATAAAAGAAATTTTCAAAACAAACGATTCTAACCTGTACGAAAAGAGTTAATCTGATTCTGCTAGAACGAAATAACTTACTCAAGCATGCTTCTAAATTTATACACTCATGAACGCATCTCCAACGGCCAAATAAGGAAATACGTTGGATGCTTGCATTCGTCCTCTTCGAATCAGAACGAACCTCCTGTCTAATCTTATTGGAACAAAGTCATTAGACATACAAATGTTGCATTTGTCTCATCAGCTTATTTGTTTGTAGAAACGGTAAGTCTTATAGCTTACTCATCCCAATTTTTTTTAGGAACTTGGTCACAACTTTACGAGTGCAAATTTTGCTGACTAGGTACTCAAGAGAAACTTAATTTACACTTGATTGTAAGGGCGCAGTCTTTATTAAAATAGCATATTGTTGTAATACAAAAAAGTAAAATTACTCTCAATATATTGTAATGGAAATTACTTCCAACATAAAATAATGAAAAATTACTTTTAATAAAATTTTAGAGAAAATTTCAATCTTATTACTTGTACTCAAAAATTCTATCCTAATAAATGAACCAATGAACTGCCAATATTCGTTATTCAACTATTAGCTTGATATTTTGTATCCTCAATATAGTTAGTTTATATTGAGTTTACACTTCTATATGTGCATGATTATTTGTTATAAATAGGTAATTTGCCTTATTTTAATTTAGGCATCGTAAAAATAAAGAAAAAAATATATCCTTTCCAGAGTGTGATCACGGAACGTTCGGCCATGGATGTCAAGACAAGTGTGGCAACTGTATTAACGGAAGTTGCGCAATTAAAGATGGGAGTTGCTTACATGGTTGCCTAGCTGGATGGCTGGGAGAGACGTGTAAAATCGGTATGGCAAACTTTGTATTATATCACGATTACATTCTTTATGATTTGATTGTGTATAATAATATTTATCAGATAATTGGTATAGTTTTCCTATAGTATGCGCAGTTTCATATTTTGGATATTACCACACGTTAAAATATCACTTTATGTGATTCTGATCGGTGCAAATAAGACCATGACATTTTTGTTCACGATCCCCTTTACTGATTGGCTGGAATAATGGGAAAACATTTTTTAACATCGCCTTCTGGAATGTTTTGTTTTGAATGAACATTTTTAGCGGCCATTTTTAAAATTTGGCTCGCGGAAAGAAATTGAGGACAAATTATCTCGGCTGTCTAAATATGGATATGTTGCCCCATAGGAGTTTGTTATGTCATGTTTAACAATATCATCATAAGAAAAATGGTGTAAAATTACAAGATAAGAACACACACATTATATATTTATACAACACATACAAAAACAAACACATTATATATTTATACAAGACATACAAGACAAGAACACACACACAATATATAATATATATGTAAAACATAAAATAAAAAAAATATGAAGTGTAAACTCAATATAAACTAACTATATTGAGGATACAAGATATATATAATCCATCGTGTATGCATACAAGAGTGGATGAAATTTTAACTTAGATAAATAAACTCAACTATATTAACAGAAGAATCTGGACATAAATGGGTTTCTTAACTGACCGAACTTTATCTAACATAACATATTTACGCAGTATACATGGGATGCAATCTGACTCGAATAGAAATTTGTTTACGTCTTCTATACAATCTATTCTTCCAACTCAAATGCTGCAACTATCCGGTCACAAATGCATTTCAGTAAATGTGGGATTTTTTGCATACTGTAATACTATTTCCACATAAAATCGCAACAATGTAATCTTTAGTTCTGACAGTGACATTTTAGGGAAAACGTGTACTCTATTGTTTGTCTACTGTACTGTGTACCGTATAAAACAATTTGGTAGCATCACATAGCATTGATCATTCTGTTTTGAAAAATGATTTTATCGTTATAAAATGTTCTAATTATTCGGATGGAAGACTTTTCTTTGATTTATAGTTTGTAAAACAATATAATCCACTTTTACCATTTCAGCTTTGTTTGGGACTATATTTTATGCACAACAAAATGAAAGGTGCACCGTTTGTCAAAATAAACAAAATTATTCTTTCTTCTTTCTATCTAAATAATTTTCACTAAAGTAAAAAATATGTGATAGAAAGAATCTTAAATTGGTAACGATTTAATATTAAATTTATGAAACTCGTTGAGCAATGTCCAGCTTTTGCACACCAAGGCTCGCAAAGTTAGACATTATTCAATTTGTTTCATAAATTCAGTATTAAATCATAACCCATTTGAGATGCTCTATATATGATTCAAACGTGACTTTGCTAGTGATAAACAACATTGTAACCCATGATTTTCTTATTTTGTTTGTTAATCTGAGTGGAGTTGAAATTGCATAAGGTCCGGTACACTGTCTTTTGTTTTCACTAAACCATAATTTTCAGTAAGCCATAGTTCTAGTGAAAACACTATAAGAATGATATAAAAGAAAAGTACCAGTTTACGTATTGGAAAACTCTTGTTGTCAGTTAAGTCAATTAATAAAGATATCCTTGTCGTCACTGCATATATTGCTTCTGTTTGGCGGTAATATATTTTGAAACATAACCAATGACATCAACTAGTCAGACATTTGTAAAACACTCAAATGTATTTCTCTCAGACAATTTAACATATAGTGTATCAGAACACGAAAACTAAATATTCAAAGAAGACAATTGCACTTAAATTAACAAAACGCAAATATAAGTAACTCGGCTAAAAAATACACAAATTATATGGAGATTTCTGTACGAAATATAAACATCTTTGTGGCTTCTTTCTCAAATGTAGTCAATATACAGAAAAAGAAATGTCCACAAGTTTAACATTTTTGGGGGTGATCACTTTGACAAATGTAAGAAAATTTGGTTAGTTTGATGTTGCATTATTTGCTTTTCAAAAGATAATAATATTCTCAGTAATACGAAGATATTATAATTTAAATATAACATGGTTTTGGAACAAGTTTAGTCATTAACTTTAGATGAAATTTTGAGTTAGTCTATTGACCTATTTTGAGTTAGTCTATTGACCTATTATTTTGAGTTAGTCTATTGACCTATTTTGAGTTAGTCTATTGACCTATTTTGAGTTAGTCTATTGACCTATTTTGAGTTAGTCTATTGACCTATTTATAGTTAACGCTCCTCCGATGATGTATCTGAACTTTATGGTATCATTTTAATGGGGTTTTTTTAAAAACTATTTACACCTTATGTTTTCACGCAGAAAGTTCTGTAATAATATCTAAATGAAAATATCTTTTTATGCTCTTTTCAAATGCTGCAATGCAAAACCATTTAATACAAACAGGCTACATTTGATTATAATACAGTCAGAAGGACATATATACATACATACATACATACATACATACATACATACATACATACATACATACATACATACATACATACATACATACATACATACATACATGCATGCATGCATGCATGCATGCATGCATGCATGCATACATACATACATACATACATACATACATACATACATACATACATACATACATACATACATACATATTCATACATACATACATACATACATACATACATACATACATACATACATACATACATACATACATACATACATACATACATACATACATACATACATACATACATACATACATACATACATACATACATGATTATATATATATATATATATATATATATATATATATATATATATATATATATATATATATATATATATATATATATATATATTCCTTATATATCAGATAAGAATCCGACTTCCGATGGTGTCAATGTGGCTTCCATAGGTGGTGCAGTTGGTGGTGGGGTTGTGGTTGGCGTCTTGGTTATTGTTACCATTATTATTTTAAAACGGAGGCGGTACGTTCTTTGTACGCTTATTTTATAATTTAACTTTCGTCTTTCTTAATTTGATTGGGAGTTCTTTATACGAACATACGTACGTCATATATAGTATATAGTACATGTATATTTATTTCAACATCATTTGTAGATTTTCTTATACATACGTCATTCAAAGTTAATAGGACATTTATCTTTATCTCAACATCAGCGTATTTGATTCAAGTTTGCTCTCTCTCTCTATCTATCACACACACACACACACACACACACACACACACACACACACACACACACACACAATCATACACACACTGTTTCAAATGTTGCATCTTGTGCATTCGTTGCGGAAGCAAAATAAAATGAAGATACAAATCATAGTGAAACACATGTAGTGATGTGATGTTATTCACTGAGTAAACAAACCTCATTATTCACTACTAAACAGACTTTATTGTTCACTCTTAAACCTTGATCGGTAGTTTTAAACATGTCACTCTTGCATCGTGTTTGCTAATTATATTTCCTGTTTTCTAACTGCAGACGAGACACTACTGATAAAAATAAGCAAATGAAGAACATACATACGCATAACAAAGGTAACTGTTTTATGTTTTATGCTCAATATCACCATTTTAGCCTCAAATGGTGATATATGCAATGATACTGTCTCAGTCTAATAACAGAAATTGACACGTATCGTTAAAATCACGTACCCAGCTTAGTCTTCGAAATGGCAGTACCAGCACATAAAATGGAAGAGACCGTAATAAATTTTATGCCAAGCTACCAATATATAAAGCGGATCGGTTGACAAATATTCCAAGTGAAAGCTTTATAAGCTCATGTACTTGACAAAACAGAAAACATTAAGATATGTTATTCCTCTCGTTTTGTAACCATACGCTTCTCTTATACGCTTTTTCTATGAACGTACCCATAACAAGCTTCTATAAAAGATTATATGCAATATAACACTCAATACAAATTGATAGAATATTCCAAAGAAATTTATTGAGATAGCAAGGATACAACAGAAAACTATGTATATAGATCGATGGATAGATGGATGGATAAATTAGTATATGGATGGGCAGATGAGTGCAGATCTGTAGGCAAATAGAGCTGTATTTAGAAAACATCAGAATAAATTTCAAAGTTATTTAAAAAGGATGTGCTTATGGTGTTCTTGAAAGGCTACTTATATTTAATCATTTTTCATTAAAGATCATGAAAAGTCTGAAAGCTATAGCGAGATTGGGAATTATTCTTCGGCAGGAAAAGCTTCTAATTCGAAGACTTCGCAAGAAAGCCCATCAAACGACAATTATGAGGTATGTCCAGTTTCACTCTTCTATATTATGGATATATACTAGCGTTCTTTTCTGGCAGATAAAAGTACGATTAAAATAAAATTTTTATATTACCGGGTCGCATATTTGCAACAACAAACTTGAGAAAAATATATCTTACTCTATGCAGAATAGCTTTGAATGATATTTTGCACCTCTTGTTTTTTGTACAACTGACTGCCTTAACTAAAACTCCAAAGGTTATATACTTTCGGTCAACAATTACCACATTTTTAAAGGAATGCTAAATATTGCGTAGCAATATGAACTATCCGATGCCAAGATTTTGAAAAGAAAGCTGTTTTCCCGAATGTTATATAAAATAATAGCACGCTTTTCTTTGTACATTTAGTTCGTCAACTTAGTGACTGTTTCAATGACAATTTACAATATGCAATATTTACTACAGATTTACTATCCGACATCCACTTTTTGAGTACTATCCAGCACCGACAGTTTGAGCACTATCCAATACCCACATTTGATATACTATCCTGCACCCTCTTTTGATTACAATCCAATAACCATATTCAATCCAGCTCTTAGGTTTTGATTGATATCGAACACTCATGCATATTATCCAAACACTTTGTGAAGTGTAGAAATTCTCCATACCTACTATTCGAAGAAAAGGGTATGATCTAAAAGAAATGGGTGGGGGGAATCAATAAAGTATAGTATCCAACTCGTCCGACACACTATTTGTCTAATAGCAATGCGCACTGAAATATCAATTATGTAAAGGAAGGATTACAGCACTTTCCTTACACATAATTACAAAGTACAAGATAAATAAATATTAAAATGAACATATTTACAAGGTTTACAACACTCTGGAGCCAGGCAAGACTTCTAATGATCTAATATAGCGTCAATTTGCTATGCACACTTCACTTTTGAGCGAACAGAATGGATATATATTTCTATTTTATATTCGTTTATAGAGTTCTCACCAAATGTTCCACGGAATAGCCAAGACTACAAGACTTTGTTGATGAAGAAAATCCGCGTATAATGGAATAATATCCTTGTAATTTCAAATTATTGAGTTGAGTAGATACATTATTTCTTCTCATAAAGTCAATGATATCTTGCATAGGAGGTAATCCATACGAATACAAATATTCCATACTGTGGTTGCTCTTATTTTGGCCATCTTGACATCATTGCTAATATTATCTCGTTCACTGCTGCTGTTCCGGACAGTAAACATATCGTCTACTATCTCGATAGGCTTGTGTTCTACTTTTCGTTTCTCTCTTAGTCTTGGATCACTTTTCTTAGATTGTTGATTTCCGGAGCATTACTACATCCTGCATAAAATATTAAGTTCTCTGTGTTTGTCAGATGTACTGCAAACTGAAGTTCAACATAAGTTGACATGAGTTGGCAGAGTGTAAAAGTACCTCGTTGCTTCACTTATCTGGAGTCAATCAAAGCCACACAAAGTATAACATTCTGCATAATCGTCATACGAAATTCCGTGGCTGCTGTCGTTATTTAACTCTCCTTTAGCTTTTAACAGTGTGAAATAAGTAATTTTTCTGGACAACGTTAATTTCAAAGTATCTGGTTCATTATACCTGGCCACCTCAGGTCCAAACTATAATGAACACTTTAAAGTGTTAAACCTCGAAAGGATTTTACAAATAATTGTATAACCGAGCATTGCTGTGAATGTCTTATGACTGCGGTTTAATGTTCGTGTTTACCACTAGAATAACAATCAGACTATGCGAAGATCTGATAGATCTTACCCTCATGTGTGATAGTATATGAGCATGTTCTTAAGTGTAGTGGGTGTAAACATCCATTCTGTGTGTGACAGTGTCTTGTGTTATTCTATTCGATTTCAATGTGTATTTGTAAGAATGATTTGCATATTCCTATTTCTCTTCGTTGGATGTTGGATAGTGGACTGGATGTTGGTTTTCCTATCAGCGTATTAGATAGAATTTGCGTGATATTGGTGGCTAAGGTTGCGTTTTATGATATTGCGTGAGTGTTGAACTAAGATTACTGTGAGCTGATATTACCTAACTGGGTGTTGGCATAATCCTAACGGCGTTTAATGGTGTATTGTGGGTTTTGGATGGTATATAACTGTTTGATGAATAGTAGATAGCTGAGTGATGATTACTTTAAAAGGTGTGTTTATCGTATGTTGTGGGTGCTGGCTAGTAGATATATTTACGTCAGAAGTCATAGAGATCCATCTTATATGTAATTATATTAGAGGTCATAGAGATCCCTGATATACGCATTTATATTAGAGGTCGTACTGATCCATGATATATGCATTTACATTAGAGGTCATAGAGATCCATGATATATGCATTTACATTAAAGGTCATAGCGATCCATGATATATGCATTTACATTAGAGGTCATAGAGATCCATGATATATGCATTTGCATTAGGGGACATACAGATCCATGATATATGCATTTATATTAAAGGACATATAATTATTGATATATGTATTTACATCAGAGGTCATAGCGATCCATGATAAATGCCATTACATTAGAGAGTCATAGAGATCCATGATATATGCATTTGCATTAGAGGACATACAGATCCATGATATATGCATTTATATTAAAGGACATATAATTATTGAGATATGTATTTACATCAGAGGTCATAGCGATCCAAAGCTAAAATTTATATAGTTAATGTTAACTTTCCATAACTTTCATTAAATAGTGGTCTAGAACTGACATACCGCATTTAAATATCTGTAAAAAAGATTTTACGCATATCATTTTTAAAATCTATTTTCTGTAGTTACAAGCTCTATAAGGGCTGACACTAACAGAGTTGCCAATATATCTTGTTTATATTTTATTTATATATATATATATATATATATATATATATATATATATATATATATATATATTATTTTACTAGTAATAAACATGTTATTACCAAAATAAGAAAATATTATATTTTGATAAATTGCTTTCATTACTCAGAAAACCTTTATATATGTCTACAATAGATTTTTGTGTAACATGTTTGTATCAATAATGAAATTGCTTTGAGTTTGTAAAATTTGAAAATATACTGTTTGCAATTACGACTCTATAGTCTTAAACTAAGTAACATAAACTAAAGAAAACAGCTTTGCAAAAATTCAATAAATGATTTATTTCTCTAGCATACAAATGAAAACGTAAATTACAGTATTACGAATTAAGTTGCAAATAATCCTAGAATTTTTAAGAAAAGTCCTAATGAATAATGTTCTGAATGAATTTTATTGATATTCCAAATTATTTCCCAGGCTGACGGTGTTGACATGCCTGTAGTGTCATGAAGTCTCTATTGTACTAATAATACCAATGTCCTGAATTGTAAATAATAGCCAACAATGTTTTGATGAATCACAATAATATAATCCATGAAGGTCTTGTTTTGAATTCAATAGAATTCCAAGTTAATGTCTGTCCAAGAACATTATTTAGCGCTTTGTTAGTCCAGAGAATAAATAATTTGAATACATAAATTCCTGCCGATATCAGATAAAGAATACAACAAACGATTCTGGTTCAAGATCTTACATCAAAACAATACATTTTTCAAGTAAACAATACTATATATAAAACCTAAGGAAGATCCAGGATGGAGAACAATAAAGCATTTACATAAATATGGGGGGCATAATAAAAAGGTCTGTCAATACAGTTGTACTACAGAATATAACAAACATAACGTCTTCGAGTCAGAGTAAGATAATAATCTTAATGTTGAACCAAAGCTCACAGAGAAATATAGACTAGGTATTAATTGTTTCCAGTATAAAAATCCCCCTTTGTATATAATAACAATAACAAGGTCAGCTACAAGACCCAATTGTACAGAACCCTTTGTATATAATAACTATAACAAGGTCAGCTACAAGACCCAATTGTACAGAACCCCTAGTATATAATGACTATAACAAGGTCAGATAAAAGATACAATTGTACAGAACCCCTAGTATATAATGACTATAACAAGGTCAGCTAAAAGATACAATTGTACAGATCCCCTAGTTTAAAAGGACTAAAAGAAAATGACAAACAATGCAAATTAAATTCTAAACTCTATAACAATCTTTACTCTCTTTTAAAACAGAAACTTGGGAATTCAGCACCGATTGACGTATCTGTTTATTCTGTGATAGATATCAGCGCCAAAGGTGGGTTCACACACACACACACACACACACACACACACACACACACACACACACACACACACACACACACACGGAAAATATATATATATATATATATATATATATATATATATATATATATATATATATATATATATATATATATATAAACACACACACACACACACAAATATATATATATATATATATATATATATATATATATATATATATATATATATATATATATGATTGAGCATATCTTTTGTTTAAATTTTATATATAAAATTTTAATAAGGTATACCTAATTTTGCTAAAATGAATCATATTCAGGGCCGTAGAGAGCGATCATGGGCCCTTGGGTAAGAAACACATGGACCTCACCCAGTTTTTCTTCAAACATAGAAGTAAAAAGCGTTGGTTTACCTTACGAGACAGGGCCCGGGGAATATATTCCCAGTTTGCCCCCACCCCCTTCTTGTTGACCCTGAGCCTGTAGATGACCCAACCTCTGACTTATCAACTGATTGGTCCATTACCTCCCTTATTGATTCATAGTCATACCAGACATCCTGTCGGAGCCATCACTTATTTTTTTATGCATTAAGTTATTTTAAGTGCAATTAGGCATATGCATACCGCCGTGTGTTTAACTCCCATTTATGTTTGATGTACAACGAATTGTAACAGCCTCTACAGAATAATCTTTATTTCCGGATCTTGGCGTATGGTGATTGTTGAAGGTGAAGGAAGCCGGAGAAACTAAAGCAAACCACCATATTAGGACTTTTATTTAATATTTTGACACACATTCAGATTTCGTGCAAATAGTCTTTTTTGATTTCCAAATGACAAATGCTTATAAGAAGAAAAATTTATCATTACAATGGTGGCGCTCTACAGTTTCGTATTTAGCATAGGGTTAAAATTTTAAAGAAAAAGAGTTTCCCCGGGTTTCCTCACTAGTTATACTGGTGTTTTAAAAGAGACTTTGTATATCTTAGGTATTGTTCAAAGAACCTTTAATTCCCTTTATTTTGATGTATGATTGATGGGTGTAATATGGGTTAGAGAGTATACAGCTTTACCTTACTGCAGATGTGAACCTTTCAAAAAAGTGCTAGCTCTACTTACTCATTTTCACTTCTCGAACTTCAAAGGTAAATTGTAAAAAAAAGAGCCGATAACTTTTTTTACATTTTATGTATTTGGTAATTCAGTCATTGCACTTTTAGAAGCTGGTATTATCTAGTTTGGCAAAATTCATTTTCCATATTTTAATAGCTGCCAAGAATAGTGTACTTTAGACAAATTTTGGTTGATTTTTGGAGCACAAGGGAGCAGCCATTTTAGTTCGCAGTGTCCTAAGCTCATTTTAAATTTTCAAAAGTACAATATCCAAAGAAATTTCATCCACATTACATGAAAGTAGTATATAGGTATGCCAACATTCTCTCCACTGTGCATGTTTAAAATGCAAACAACTTCACCTTACATACATCACTCTCTCAAAAGTACATAATAACTGGTGAGCGCCACCAATACATTTAAGTTAGGTTTCTCTTTATTTATAGAGACTAATAAAAGGGAGACAATCCAACTCAAAGCGGCGGGGTCGAGTGTTGAGTATGCCCAACAGCTCTTGACGCTTGAAACAGAACTGAAAGCAATGGAGGGAAAGAAAAAGGATCTACTTATAAAGAAAAAGAAGCTTCTTAAGAAGCTTGCAAAATCTGAGTCAACTGAACTGTAAAAGACTGTTAAAAAGATCAACATATACACATGATAGTCACATTAATGGAATTTTATGTGTATATAGACTGCTGATGAGGATGGGAACACAACACACACACACACAGAGACACACACACACATACACACACACACACACACACACACACACATATATATATATATATATATATATATATATATATATATATATATATATATATATATATATATATATATATATATATATCACTCTTAATATATTTAAATCCACTCTTAATATATTAAATCAAATAGAAACAACATTTATATAAATATGAAGCAAGAAAATTTTATCATCAAGACTGCAAGGCACGACTGGGACACCTTAAGTGATTAAAAAACATGACGAGCTCGATAATGAACCAGAATAATATAAATATGTGTGCCAGTCAGGCAAACACATGTGTTTCGAGAAACATACGTATGGCATAATATTAGCTTTGTACTTCATAGGAACTTTGCATTAATTACTCATGAATATGGACAGACATTGCTGATGAAATAATTTCACTCACAAACAACAGGAACTAATGAATGGATATTACTAAAGAAAACAGGATCACTGACATAATAATGAAGGGTATGTGTGAAATAAACAATTTTTGTATCA
This sequence comes from Potamilus streckersoni, assembly GCA_016746295.1. Taxonomy (NCBI): domain Eukaryota; kingdom Metazoa; phylum Mollusca; class Bivalvia; order Unionida; family Unionidae; genus Potamilus; species Potamilus streckersoni. The sequence goes on along the minus strand of JAEAOA010000378.1, from coordinate 2,332,400 downwards.
TAAAAGATTACTATATATATATATATATATATATATATATATATATATATATATATAGAGAGAGAGAGAGAGAGAGAGAGAGAGAGAGAGAGAGAGAGAGAGAGAGAGAGAGAGAGAGAGGGAGAGAGAGAGAGAGAGAGAGAGAGAGAGAGAGAGAGAGAGAGAGAGAGAGAGAGAGAGAGAAAGAGAGAGAGAGTTTTCCTGAATTAGAAAGTTTTTCAGTCTTTCAACCGCAAAATGTGCACATTATCCTTGATCAGATGAATGTAAACAAAAAATAATATCATGGTTATTTCTAGTATTACTAATGTAAATTCGGCTTAAAAATGCTCTAATGGAAACAAAGTTGCACACAAAATTGTATTTTATTACAATCAACTGAAAATGTGAGTAATGGAAGGTTTATTTCAAATATCGCCGATAAAGATGGTAGCCGGATTTCACTGTTTATCTGTAACGCATGTTGTTTGAACAGGCCATATACCGAAAAGTTTTCCTCACCAGGACTGAATTTGCCCACTCTCTTGGAATCAGCAATTTCGTAATAACCATTGAAAAATGAACTAGAAACTGAAAGAGATGATGCATTTAGTCTTAAAATTTCCATTTACTTAATGACCTATAATAACGGTATTACCAATCTAGAAGCTCCTGTGCAAACGAAACAATTTGTACAGCCATTATTGTCGTTTTATCAAATCATACTGAAATGAGTAAGGCTCTCGCGGATAACATAATCAAACATATTATGTTATGGAATGAACATAGCAAAATAAAAGGATTAAAGGATCAATGTTGGATATTTATCCATGTATTATTCAAAGTTTTATGAATTGACCGCATGATCTATAATTTGATTGGATGTAAAAGGTCATGTGATATTGATCAGGAAGTTTTACACATCGATAAGTTCTGATTAAAGTGATTGGAAACGTAAGATAATATTCCTGTCATATGAACTTCAAAAAAAAAAAAATTGAAATGTAGGCCCGTTGAGACTGTTTCACGTGTGAATAATTTACAGCGAAGAATGTGGGATGCATATGAAAACTTTATATATAAATATAGTGCTTTGCCAGCCAGAGTTTTAATAAAAGTAAGCGACATTGTGACGCAGAGACTTTTAAATCTATATCCTTACCAATAAAACTCTATCAGAAGGAGCGCCCTTTTGAGGACGTACTGAAATAGGTTCAAACGAATCAGGATATAAGTTACTTAATAATTTAAAGCATTCATGTGGTTAAGAACTTTAAATTAAAGATAAAAATCGAATATGAAATCTTTATTGCCATTTTAGTTCAAGACCACATGCTCGAAAAGGCTAGACCGAAGAGTATGCTAAACTATACTGACTAAATATGGGAATTGTTTTAAAGGTACATCGTATAAACAAGGAAACATACAGATCATGCCCTTCAGTAAATTAAATCAAAGTTAGCAAATGGAACTAGGAATTTAAAAGACGCGTGAACGAAGAAGAAAAGCCTATAGTCACTGTAATTAGCGATTATTGTGGACATTGAAAAAATGTGATTTTGTGTCTGTAGTTAACCATGCATTCAGTTTCCTTTCAAAGCATTTCTGCCACACCCATCTTCTGTTTCGTCGGGAATGTTGTTGTTTGATTACTACTACTACTACTACTACTACTACTACTACTACTACTACTACTAGTAATACTACTAGTACTACTACTACTATTACTATTACTAATCATCATCATCATTATCATCATCATCGTCGTCATCGTTTTTTAACACGCATAATGGCCCATGTCTCAGTCTATTTACATACTTACGCTTAGGACAAATAATGAATGAACACAAGGGTTTGCAAATATCTCCAGAGTATAGAGTAGTAGAGTATGGAAAACACTTGACTGACACTTTAACTTGTTAGGACATGGGTGGCATCAGTTATGTAAGGTCATATTAGTTGTGCCTGAAAAATAAAAATATTTGTTACGGCACTGAGCTGTTATAAAATAGATTTCTTGACGACATAGAAATGGAATGTTGGAAATTTAACTCTTTCGCTATTATTACATGCTCTAGATTTGAATCTTTAAATGCTCTGTTGTTAGATAATTTTATTTATCTTGCATGGATTGTCCAACCGTGGAATATACCATTGTTAGATCGTTCGTCTGAAAATTAGACTACATTTACACATAAGCATTAATTACTGTATAAATTCCAAAATCAATTTTTTACGCTTGATAGATTAGGTAATCCTCTTGTTTGAAGTTCCATGGGTATAGATATTAATACAGACCGTGGATTAATTGAATAAGTAAATGTGCAGATCCCTGACTCTATGTATCCTAAGCGGAAGTATGCAAATAAACTGAGACATAGGCCATTATGCGTGTAAAAAAATGAGTTGTTGATCATTTATCTTAAACAACGTATGTATGAGACAGATACATGGGTTAGTAAAACATTTAAAATACAACTTGTAGAGTGCCAAAGAAAAATAAGAAGTACTAAGGGATGTGCATTGTGAAATTTAGTGAATTGGTAACGTGCTCCAGGTAATAATAAATATGCATTGTAAAATTTAGTCAACCGGTAGAATGTCAAAGCAAAATAAGTATATATTATAAAATAATTTTAAACACAAATAAACACAACTTATGCTGTACATACTGTACATAATTGTGCTTGTTATTCTTTGTCATCATGACACGAGCAGAAATAAAGAGAAATTTATTGATTTGACGTCTGACAAAAAGGCCACAGTCAATACTATATTTAATTCATAAGAATGCACGGATGTCGAAATCAATGACTACGTGATTTTTCTTCGATTCTCATAACAAATCGAAGTTTGCTTGTGTGTGTATGTGTGTGTGTGTGCGTGTGTGTGTGAGAGAGAGATAGAGAGAGAATTGAAGTTGAAATGTATTATACTCATATTTACCTAAGTATTTTGCAGTTTCTATATCTTCATTTTTGAGTAAGTGTTATTGTTTGTACATATTTTATTAATTAGAAATAACACACATTTCATGTCATTCGTTTACTTTTGTGAATGGGGACTTGAACAATTGCGACAAAGGACTGGAATACATTAGCTTCAATGGAAATCCCAGTCAAAAAGGTTGTGGAAATATTTAGTCTCAAATGGGAATTTAACATTCCGAATATTACGCTACTATAGCGTCAAGTGAAAGTTGAACATAGGTTGGGTCTGTATACGGACAAGGGAAATTATATGGATTGGGTCTATAAAGGGACAAGGGAAACTAAACAAAGTGATGTAAAGTGACAGTGAATTGGGACAGTCTAGAGATAATGGAATTTTAACATAGCGAATACAGGACCGACATCTTGGGGGACAATGGGACTTTAACTTGGGAATATTGGGCATGTATACTGACAAGGGAAAGTTGGGACTGTATAGAAAATTAGTAATGGAAAAGATGTGGTGACGTCACGGTACTGGACATTGGCAACAATGTCCGCCAGACTTTATATAAAGTTATATGTACGGCTGTTCATAAGCATTATATCAAGTTCTACGTCCCGCCTTGCCATAGTTATAGCTTTTGTATACAGTGAATTGGGTCTGAATAGCGATAAGAGGAATGGAACAGATGTGGTGACTGTATTGAATTTGTCATAAGCGGAAGTATGTAAAGAGACTGAGACGTAGGTCATTATGCGTGTAAAATAATTGAGTTCTTGATTATTTGTCTTAAACGGACGTATATAAGTGACCGACTCATAGGTGAGTAACACCTTTAAAATGCATTTGTTGTTGACGAATACTTCAAAGACAACAAATGGGCAGGAACCAGTTTTTATGTACAAATTTAATGACGCAATCAGTGACCTAGTACAAAAAATCATAATAAATCAAATACTCAAGTGAGGTCAAGAATGTCCATATGTTGAGGTACCTATATTAAAACAAAGCATAATAGTATTATCGACGTGACCAGAGAAGTCAGGGGCAGTTCATAGCAGAAGAAGTTTATGCACCCTAACCCCAAATTTATACCTGCAATTTTCATGTCCGAAGGTCATTTTCGACACCATGTGGTGCTCATAGTGCAAACACAAACCCTTTTTCCTAGATTACAATTCTGCAAAACAGTGTGTACTAAACAGGCTGATGCAGTTGAAAATAGCTGTCATCCAAGCCGTTTTTGAGATATGCTCCTTGTCCCAAACCCACGTTTTTATTGCTAGGAGAGGCTAGCTCTTCTTCCTAGCCAACTATTGGTATTTCACTATCAACATATGGCAGAGTAACTATGGAAGGTGTACATGCCTGACGTCAATTTCAAGAACAACAAAAGCCTGAAACACCTTGCTCACAAATATATCCATATCTTTAATTAGGAGACAATAATTGCTGAAAAAGTCACACCATAGCCTTAAATTAAGAAATTTGCCAGGAGCCAAATTACGAAACTGTACCCTGCCACCCAAGCAAACTATTGATTCAAATAAAAATGGCGACTTTAGTGCAATGTTATCTGCGGAAAATGAGAAATTAATTGAAGCTATTACCGTTGAAGAAGTACACAACGCAATTCAAAGTTCTAATATTTATAGCGATATATATCATTAATGTACACATTGAATCTGTACATTAAAAACCTTACTCTTTTAATCTTGTTTTTGACAGAAGTATTATGCTATATTTCTTTGGGATCAAAGGAATAAATCAACCAAAATAAAATAATAAATATATTAAAGACCCACCCTAGAGTGCCGAACATCTGAGTTCTGTCAGAAAATTGCTGAACTCTAGTTCAGAAGACTTGCGGATTATTGAGTCACCCTTTACTTGACATGAAAATCAGTCTAGGTTTAGAAAAGGTTCTTCCCCGCTAGATAATATCGTTTCTCCACATGGACTGGTAAAAGCATTAATATCAGGGAAAAAGAGAAGAAAACAATTCTGCATGTTTATATGTTGGTAAGGCATTTGACAACTGTGAACAGTTGTGGTTTAGAAACAATATACTGGTTCTAAGTATTACAAAAATGAAATAATTCATGTCAACAGGAAATATTTGTATTGAAATTAGGTCAATTGGTAAAGTGCTCCGTGAAATAAGGGATATGCATTGTGAAATTAAGGTCGGTCGGTTGGTTGAATGTTTACGGCGCTCCAGCACAAAGAGGCCATTTAGATCCATACAAAAGGTTATATCCTTCATTATATACAAATGATAATAAGGTTCTGTATCGGCCAGCGATACGAAACCAAATAGCTAAAGGTAAAACAATAAAAATGGTAACGGTGATAAAAAATAAAGTTTCCCGATTATCTGGGATGGCAAATAATGTATGACAATGAAAATATATGAAAGATAATTAAAATCTAGCGATATACAATGCCATGTTTGAGCATAAAATATAAGAGGCGATAAAATCCTACAAAATATACTATTCATAACACCACAAAGATACTATCCATCACACCATTATTCTATCCAACATATCATACCCACTATCCAAAATGCCTTGTGTTTACTTAGAATGCACGAGAAGGAGATGAATTCACAAAATACGTATCCCTTACAACACAAAATACTATCCATTGCACACACTATATCATCCATCATATTCGCATTGGGGCCCCGAGTGGCCGAGTGGTCTAAAGCGCTGTCCGTTACGGATCACTGCCATCTCACCTCTGTCTGCGTGGGTTCGAATCTAAGATTCGGCGAATGTGGATATGTGAGAAAGCTTGCCAGTAGCTTTTCGTGGGTCGGTGGTTCTTTCCGGTGATTTCCCGGTTTCTTCCTCCACCATTAATACTGGCCGCCATGAATAGCCTATCATATGCTGAAAAATGGCGTTAAGCCCAACAACAACAACAACAACAACATATTCGCATTATCCTGTGTTCGCTTAGAGTATAAGAGGAGATAAAATCCCACAAAACAGACTATTTCTTACACCACAAAAATATTATCCCTCACAAGTAGCAGTCAATCATTTACATAGCTAATTCTGAATGTTTGTTTGCGACGAATCGACTATCATACAAAGCTCGTGCTCACATGCTCTACTCTTTTATAAAACTAACATAATAATAATAATAATAATTATTATTATTATTATTATGCTAACATAATAATAATAATAATAATAATAATAATAATAATAATAATAATAATAATAATAATAATAATAACAATAATAATGATAATAATAATAATAATTGTTTAGATATATGGACTGTGCAGTCTGAAATAATTAATTCTAATTTTAATAATAATAATAATAATAATAATAATAATAATAATAATAATAATAATAATAATAATAATAAAAAGATTAATAATAATAATAATAAAAATAATAATAATAATAATAATATTAATAATAATAATAATAATAATAATAATAATAATAATAATAATAATAATAATAATAATAATAATAATTATATTCAATAGTATATCAATGAAATAAACCATATATAGAATTATAGCCTTAACTTTTGTGACTATTCTGTTTAAAAACCTTGTATCTATAGCTACAATCCGTAGAATGGCCTATGGAAAACCCAAGTCAATATTTATAGCCTCAAAATATTACAGCTTTAATGATATCACTGTACAGGACAGTAGAGGAGAAATGAAAACAGTATTGCAAGTGGCTGACCTAAATACGAGCTACTGTATGTAGGTAGGTGAAATAAATTGTTTGGGAAAAAGGGAGTTTTATAGGGACAAAAAAAAGACCAACACACACATACACACACACACACACACACTATATTTCGAAATAACTTTTGAGCTGAGGAAGTTAATTTTTATACTGATAAGCAAAAACAAGACGAAAAAACATCTGGTTTGGAAATGTGATGTGATATGTGATGATACCTGTCACATAAACAGTTAAAGTGAACATTAAAATACATAAGTCATATTGGTAAGAAAATTTTAATATAAAAGTTTCATATAAAAAGAGGTTATCCTTACTAGTTGACCTTAATTACATCTTAGGTCTAAGTGTGAAGCATAATGTACAGGTCAATCCCAATAATTCTACTTGTTGCGATAGATTCTAACCAAACACAAGATGATGTTAATACAACGGAACATGGCTTGGATTTACCACTAAATGTAAAGAGCTCCACAAGTTTTACAGTTGGGAATAAAATGTGCAGGCCAGACAACAAGTGCGGATTTCATCACGGCACCACATATTGCTGGTGCTATACTAACCTACAAAGACCATTGGGGTTATTGCAGCACTGGACTTTGCAGTTAACATGGACGAGTATAATAGTGGTTGCCATCTTGAAAGGAATGGGCAGTTTATGTTAGTTTGCTAAAGAACTTATTTATATTCATACTTATTTATATTTATAGACTGTATTCAAACATAAGAATGCATTAACCTCAATTCCAATTTTACAGCTGGGAATACTAAGGGCCTGCCATAAATGAAGTGCGGAAAGAGTATATCGAGTGCTATATGGACTGTAGTGACAATTGGGTTATTGCTGCAATGGACGTTGTAGTTAGAGTATACTAGTGTTGTTCATCTAGAACGAAATGGGGATTTTATGGCAGCTTGCTAAAGACCTTATTTATATTTATAGATTGTATCCAAACATAAGATGCCATTAATCTCAATTCCAGTTTAACAGCTGGAAATGCTAAGTGCCTGCCAGAAAAAAAAACGTTCGGACAAAGTATATCTGGTGCTATAATGACTGCAGTGACAATTGGGTTATTGTAGCACTGGACTTTGCAGTTACATATGGAAGAGCATACTAGGGCTGCCCATCTGGAACGGAATGGGAATTTTATGGTAGTTTGCAAATGAACTTATTTATATTTATAGATTGTATCCAAACAGAAGATGGCATTAACTTCATTTCCAGTTTTACAGCTGAGAGCACTTGGTTCAAGCCAGACAAGAATTGCGGAAATGTATAGCTGGTTCTAAAAGAACGACAGTGACAATTGGGGTTATTGCTGCACTGGACTTTGTAGTTATCATAGAAGAATATACTAGTGGTGTCCATCTGGAACGGAATTAAGACATTATAGCATTTGTATGGTATTTTGATAAAGACCTTATTGATACATATATATTGCATGCATAGAGAAGATGGCATTAACATCGATTCTAGTGTTTCAGCGAGGAATAAAAAGTGCCAGCCAGATAAGAAGTGCAAACAAAGTATATATGGTGATAAACTGACTGCTGTGACAACTAGTATTATTGCTGCACTGGAGTTTGCAGTTATCGTGGAAGAGTATACTAGTGGTGCCTATCTTGAACGGAATGGGGATTTTATGGTAGTTTGCAAAATAACCTATTTATATTTATAGATTGTCTCCAAACAGAAGATAGCATCAACTTCAATTCCAGTTTGATAGCTGGGAACATTTAGATCCTGCCAGACATGAATTGCTGAAAAGTATAGCTGGTGCTATAATGACTGCGGTGACAAGTGGGGTTATTGCTGCACTGGAATTTGTAGTCATCATGGAAGAGTGTGCTGGTGGCGCATATCTGGAACGGAATGAGGATTTTATGGTAGTTTGCTAAAGACCTTGGCTATATTTATAGATTGCTTCTCAACATAAGATGACATCAATTGCGATTGAAGTTTTACAGCTGGGAATACAAAGTTGCTGCCAGACAAGAATTGCGGACAAAGTATATCTGGTGATATAATGACTGTAGTGATAATTGTGGTTATTGTAGCACTGGACGTTGTAAATATCATGGAAGAGTATGCTAGTGGTGTGAATCGGGAACGAAATGGGGATTTTATGGTATTTTGCTAAATACCTTATTTATATTTTAGATTATATACAAACATAAGATGCCATTAACCTCAATTCCACTCTAACAGCTGGAAATGCTAAGTGCCTGCCAGAAAACATGTTCGGACAAAGTATATCTGGTGTCTGCCAGAAAACAAGCTCAGACAAGTTATATCTGGTGCTATAATGACGGCAATGAAAATTGGGGTTATTGTTGAACTGTACATTACAGTTATCATGGAAGAGTATACTAATGGTGCTCATTTTGGAACGGAATGGGGAGAGTATGGCAGTTTGCTAAAGACCTTATTTATATCTATAGATTGTATCCAAACATAAGAATGCATTAACCTCAATTCCAGTTTTACAACTGGGAATATAACGTGCCTGCCAGAAAACAAGTTCGGACAAAGTAAATCTGGTGCCTGCCGGAAAAAGTTTGGACAAAGTATATCTTGTGCTTAAATGACTGCAATGAATAATGGGATTGTTGCACTGGACATTGTAGTTATCATTGAAGAGTATACTAGTGTTGTCCATCTGGAACGGAATGGGGAAGTTGTGAAAGCTTGCTAAAGACCTTATTTATATTTATAGATTGTATCCAAATAGAAGATGGCATTAACATTGACTGCAATTCCAGTTTTGCAGCTGGGAATACTAAGTTCCTGCCAGACAAGAATTGCGGAAAAGTATATCTGGTGCTATAATCACTGCAATGATAACTGGAGTTATTGCTGCACTGGACTTTGACGTTGTTATGGACGAGAATTCTGATAGTCGCCGTCAGGAACGGAATGGGGATTTTATGGCAGTTTGGTAAAGACCTTATTTATATTTATAGATTGTATGGAAACGTACGAGTGCATGAACTTCAATTCCAGTTTTACAGCTGGGAGAACCAAGCATCGGCCAGACAAGAAGTATGGACGATATATAATTGGTGCGATACAGACTGCAGTGAGAAATGGGGTTACTGCTGTATTGGATTTTGTATTTATCATGGAAGAGTATTATAGTGTTGTCCATTTGGAACGAAATGAGGATTTCATGGCAGTTTGCTAAAGAGCCTTATTTTATATTTATAGATTATACGAAACATACGAAGGCATTAACTTCAATTCCAGTTTTACAGCCGCGAATACCAAATGCCTGCCAGAAGACAATTTCGGATAAAGTATATTTGGTGCTATAATGACGGCAGTGGCAATTGTGGTTATTGCTGCACTGGACTTTGCAGTTACCATGGAAGAGTATAGTAGTGGTGTACATTTGGAACAGAATGGGGATAGTATGGCAGTTGCTAAAGAACATATTTATATTTATAGATTGTATCGAAGCATAATAAAGCATTAACCTCAATTCCAGTTTTACAACTGGGAATATAACGTGCCTGCCAGAAAACAAGTTCGGACAAAGTTAATCTGGTGTCTGCCAGGAAACAAGTTTGGACAAAGTATATCTTGTGATAGAATGACGGCAGTGACTAATGGGATTGTTGCACTGGACTTTGTAGTTATCATGGAAGAGTATACTAGTGTTGTCCATATGGAACGGAATGGGGATTTTATGAAAGCTTACTAAAGACCTTATTTATATTTATAGATTGTATCCAAATAGAAGATGGCATTGACTGTAATTCCAGTTTTGCAGCTGGGAATACTAAGTTCCTGCCAGACAAGAATTGCGGAAAAGTATATCTAGTGCTATAATCACTGCAATGATAACTGGAGCTATTGCTGCACTTGATTTTGACGTTGTTATGTAAGAGAATACTGATAGTCTCCATCAGGAACGGAATCGGAATTTTTTGAGAGTTTGGTAAAGACCTTATTTATATTTATATATTGTATGGAAACGTACAAGTGCATGAACTTCAATTCCAGTTTTACAGCTGGGAGAACCAAGCATTGGCCAGAGAAAAAGTGTGGACAATGTATAATTGGTGCGATACAGACTGCATTGAGAAATTTGGTTACTGCTGCACTGCACTTTGTATTTATCATGGAAGAGTATAATAGTGGTGTCCATTTGGAACGAAATGAGGATTTTATGGTAGTTTGCTAAAGAGCCTTATTTATATTTATAGATTATACCAAAGATACTAAAGCATTAACTTCAATTCCAGTTTTACAGCCGCGAATACCAAATGCCTGCCAGAAGACAATTTCGGATAAAGTATATCTGGTGCTATGATGACGACAGTGGCAATTGTGGTTATTGCTGCACTGGACTTTGCAGTTACCATGGAAGAGTATAGTAGTTGTGTACATTTGGAACAGAATGGGGATAGTATGGCAGTTGCTAAAGAACATATTTATATTTATAGATTGTATCGAAGCATAATAAAGCATTAACCTCAATTCCAGTTTTACAGCTGGGAATACTAAGTGCCTGCCAGAAAACAAGTTCGGACAAAGTAAATCTGGTTCCTGCCGGAAAACAAGTTTGGACAAAGTATATCTTGTGCTAAAATGACTGCAGTGACTAATGGGATTGTTGCACTGGACATTGTAGTTATCATTGAAGAGTATACTAGTGTTTTCCATCTGGAACGGAATGGGGAATTTATGAAAGCTTGCTAAAGACCTTATTTACATTTATAGATTGTATCCCAATAGAAGATAGCATTAACATTAACTGCAATTCCAGTTTTGCAGCTGGGGATACTAAGTTCCTGCCAGACAAGAATTGCGGAAAAGTATATCTGGTGCTATAATCACTGCAATGATAACTGGAGTTATTGCTGCACTGGATTTTGACGTTGTTATGGAAGAGAATTCTGATAGTCGGCATCAGGAATGGAATGGGGATTTTATGGCAGTTTGGTAAAAACCTTATTTATATTTATAGATTGTATCGAAACGTACGAGTGCATGAACTTCAATTCCAGTTTTACAGCTGAGAGAACCAAGCATCGACCAGACAAGAAGTATGGACAATGTATAATTGGTGCGATACAGACTGCAGTGAGAAATGGGGTTACTGCTGCATTGGATTTTGTATTTATCATGGAAGAGTATAATAGTGGTGTCCATTTGGAACGAAATGAGGATTTTATGGTAGTTTGCTAAAGAGTCTTATTTATATTTATAGTTTATACCAAACATACTAAAGCATTAACTTCAATTCCAGTTTCACAGCCGCGAATACCAAATGCCTGCCAGAAGACAATTTCGGATAAAGTATATCTGGTGCTATAATGACGGCAGTGGCAACTGTGGTTATTGCTGCACTGGACTTTGCAGTTACCATGGAAGAGTATAGTAGTGGTGTACATTTGGAACAGAATGGGGATAGTATGGCAGTGGCTAAAGAACTTATTTATATTTACAGATTGTATCCAAACATAAGAAAGCATTAACCTCAATTCCAGTTTTACAGCTGGGAATATAAAGTGCCTGCCAGAAAACAAGTTCGGAACAAAGTTAATCTGGTGTCTGCCAGGAAACAAGTTTGGACAAAGTATATCTTGTGATAGAATGACGGCAGTGACTAATGGGATTGTTGCACTGGACTTTGTTGTTATCATGGAAGAGTATACTAGTGTTGTCCATCTGGAGCGGAATGGGGATTTTATGAAAGCTTACTAAAGACCTTATTTATATTTATAGATTGTATCCAAATAGAAGATGGCATTAACTTCATTTCCAGTTTTACAGCTGGGAATAATAAGTTCCTGCCAAACAAGAATTGCGGAAAAGTATATCTGGTACTATAATCACTGCAATGATAACTGGAGTTATGGCTGCACTTGATTTTGACGTTGTTATGGAAGAGAATACTGATAGTCTCCATCAGGAACGGAATCGGAATTTTATGGGAGTTTGGTAAAGACCTTATTTATATTTATAGATTGTATGGAAACGTACAAGTGCATGAACTTCAATTCCAGTTTTACAGTTGGGAGAACCAAGCATTGGCCAGACAAGAAGTGTGGACAATGTCTGTTTGGTGCGATACAGACTGCAGTGAGAATTGGGGTTACTGCTGCATTGCACTTTGTATTTATCATGGAAGAGTATAATAGTTGTGTCCATTTGGAACGAAATGAGGATTTTATGGTAGTTTGCTAAAGAGCCTTATTTATATTTATAGATTATACAAAACATACTAAAGCATTAACTTCAATTCCAGTTTTACAGCCGAGAATACCAAATGCCTGCCAGAAGACAATTTCGGATAAAATATATCTGGTGATATAATGACGGCAGTGGCAATTGTGGTTATTCCTGCACTGGACTTTGCAGTTGCCATGGAAGAGTATAGTAGTGGTGTAAATTTGGAACAGAATGGGGATAGTTTGGCAGTTGCTAAAGAACATATTTATATTTATAGATTGTATCCAAGCATAAGAAAGCATTAACCTCAATTCCAGTTTTACAACTGGGAATATAACGTGCCTGCCAGAAAACAAGTTCGGACAAAGTAAATCTGGTGCCTGCCGGAAAAAGTTTGGACAAAGTATATCTTGTGCTTAAATGACTGCAATGAATAATGGGATTGTTGCACTGGACATTGTAGTTATCATTGAAGAGTATACTAGTGTTGTCCATCTGGAACGGAATGGGGAAGTTGTGAAAGCTTGCTAAAGACCTTATTTATATTTATATAATTTGCGTACAACTGGGAATTTGTCTGCTGCATGCAGTATTTATCTGAAGTAAAGTGTGTCCATTTGGAAGAATGAGGATTTTATGGAGTTGTAGCCTTATTTTATTATAATTACAAAGATACTAAGCATAACTAATCGTTTTACAGCGCGAAACCAAATGCTAGAAGAAATTTCGATAAAGTTATTGGTGCTATGATGACACGTGGAATTTGGTTATTGCTGCATGACTGGTTCGGAAGAGTATAGTAGTTGTTACATTGGAACAGAATGGATGTATGGCGTTGTAAAGACATATTTATATTTATGATTGTATCGAAATATAAGTTAACCTCATTATTTTAATGGAAACTAAGTGCTGCAGAAAACATTCGGAAAAGTAAATTGGTCCTGCGGAAAAAGTTTGGACAGATACTTTGTAAATGACTGAGTGATAATGATTGTGCATGGACATGAGTTATCATGGAGTTACTAGTTTTTATTGGAACGAAGGATTATTGTATCCAAATAGAAGATGGCATTACATTGACTGCAATTCCAGTTTTGCAGCTGGGAATACTAAGTTCCTGCCAGACAAGAATTGCGGAAAAGTATATCTGGTGCTATAATCACTGCAAATGATAAACTGGAGTTATTGCTGCACTGGACTATGACGTTGTTATGGACGAGAATTCTGATAGTCGCCCGTCAGGAACGGAATGGGGATTTATGGCAGTTTGGTAAAGACCTTATTTATATTTATAGATTGTATGGAAACGTAGAGTGCATGAACTTCAATTCCAGTTTTACAGCTGGGAGAACCAAGCATCGGCCAGACAAGAAGTATGGACGATATATAATTGGTGCGATACAGACTGCAGTGAGAAATGGGGTTACTGCTGTATTGGATTTTGTAATTTTATCATGGAAGAGTATTATAGTGTTGTCCATGGAAGAGTATTATAGTGTTGTCATTAACGAATGAGTTTTATGGTAGTTGCTAAAGATTATTATATTTATGTTATCCAACATATAAGATTATTCAATTCCAGTTTCAGCGCGAATCCAATGCCGCCAGAAGAAATTTGGATAAAGTATATCTGTGTATAATGACGCAGTGCATGGTTATTGTGCACTGGACTTGCAGTACCAGAAGGAAGTAGTGGTGTACATTGGAACAATGGGGATAGTATGCAGGGCTAAGAATTATTTTATTACAGATGTATCAAACATAAGAAAGCATTAATCATTCAGTTTTGCTAAATAAGTCCTGCAGAAAACAAGTTCGAACAAATTAATCTGTGTCTGAGGAACAAGTTTGGACAATAATCTTGTGAAGAAGAGGAGTGATAATGGATTGTTGCATGGACTTGTTGTTTCATGGAGAGTATATAGGTTGTATTGGAGCGGAAGGGATTTTATAGCTATAAAGACTTATTTATATTTATAGATTGTATCAATAAAGAGCATTAACTCATTCAGTTTTACAGTGGAATAAAGTTCTGCCAAACAAGAATTCGGAAAGTAATCTGGTTTACATGAATATATGGAGTTATGGCTGCACTGATTTGCGTGTAGGAGAAAATGATGTTCTCAGCGAATGATTTTGGGTTTGTAAGACTATATATTTATGTTAGGAGAGGTGATTAACATTATGAGACTATTCAAGATTAAATGTTGTTACTATCGAAATGGGACTGCTTGCCGAATAATGGAAGTATAATTGTCATTGACAATAATGTGCTACTTTTATTGATATACAACTCTAGATTTTTCATTTAAGCAATATAATTCAAAGACATGATAATATCATTATATGGAATAGATTCCAGGTTCATGCGAGGATAAGTGGAAATTGGAATGATTTTGTTAAAGATATTTTTTGATCAAGATTAGATCTAATTTTTTTATGAATAATGCTGCAAACATTTAAAAGATTGTCGAAATTGAAAATTATTTGTTAATGCGCAGAATGGTTTTGAGACTTGGTTCAGAAGTATTATAGTGTTGCCATTGGAAGTATTGGGAATGAAATTGTAAACTATTTATATTTATTTGTATCCAAAAAGAAGTGTGCTTACATACTGATTCATTCAGTTGGAATATGGTTCCTGCCGAAAGATTGGAAAGTATATTGTTAAATCACTGCAGATAATGGGTTAGGCATGGATTTACTTGTATGACAGAATTTTAGTCCGAGGAATGATGGAATAGCTTGTAAGACCTTATTTAATTATAAGATTGTATGGAGTTAAGGCTGATTAATTCAGTTTTCAGCTGGGAGAATAAGCTCGCAGACAAGAATAGGCGAAAATAATTGGTGCTAAACTCAGTGAACGGGGTTGCATGGATTTTGTTTATGGAAGGTATTATAGTGTGTCCAGAACGAATGGATTTATGGCAGTTTGTAAAGACCTATTTTATATTTATAATTATGAAAATATAGCATTATTTAATCATTTTACAGCCCGAATACCAAATTGCCTGCCAGAAGAAATTTGATAAAGAATTGGTGTTATGAGCAGTGGAATTTGGTTTATTGCATGGATTGGTTACATGGAAGATGTAGTGTGACATTTGGAACAGAAGGGATAGTATGGCAGTTGCTAAAGAACATATTTATATTTATAGATTGTATCAAGCATAATAAAGCATATACCAATTCCAGTTTTACATTGGAAGATATGCTGCATAAATGGCGGAAAAGTTTAATGTGTCTGCTGGATAACAAGTTGCAAGTTGGTTTGAAGAATGGGGTGATAATGGATGTTACTGGATTTTATTATATGGAATGAGTATAATTGCTATATGTTACGAAGGGATTTATGAAGCTAAAACATTGAAATTATTGTTGCAAAAAATTGGCATGACTAATTCGTTGATAGTGATACTAAGAATGTCGCATGATTTTCGGAAAAGTTATTATGATTATCATCTGCAAGATATGGGATTTGATTGATTGACTTTTATATTAAATATGATAATCAAGTCAGGAACTGAATCGATTTTTGAGATAGTAAATCCTATTAATTAAATATATTATGAAATACAAGCTGATAATTCAGTTTTACTGCTGATGATTACAGAGTTATTCAGGAAGAAAAAGGGTTAGTAATGTCATCTATATTTTGAGTAAATTTGTATGAACTCACTTCATTTTATGCGGAAACATGCTGCCATGAAGAAATGAGGATTTTATTGTGCTAAGATGCTTAGATTTTATTTAGATTTACAAGTATAAAGTATAATATATTCTTTTGAAGAAGGATTATGAAGCTTGCTAAAGACATTTGATTTAAATATATCATGATGTAATGATGAACAGTCAATTGTTTACGCTGACTAATTGCAGATACCATGAAGGATAAGTTGTGTAATTTGGAACGAATGGGATTATGGATGCTAAAGACCATTTAATTATAGTTGTACAGATAATAAGGATTAACTCATTCATTTTAAGCTGGAATATAAGTGCCAGAAAACATTGACAATTAATGTTCCCGGAAAACAATTTGGACAAATATTTATATAAATGTTGCAAGATAATGGAGTTACTGGAATTGATTATATGAAGTGATATATGGTTTATTGAAGGAATGGGGATTTATGAAAGTTGTTAAGGACGTATGAATTTAGATTCAATACTTATGATTTATATGTACAAATCATTCATGAACTGCATACAAGTTCGCTGGGAAAAATTGCGAAAAGAATTGGGATATACTTGCAATGATAATGAGTATTGTCTTCCTGGATTTTAGTTGTTATGGAAGAGAATACTGATAGTCTCCATCAGGAACGGAATCGGAATTTTATGGGAGTTTGGTAAAGACCTTATTTATATTTATAGATTGTATGGAAACGTACAAGTGCATGAACTTCAATTCCAGTTTTACAGTTGGGAGAACCAAGCATTGGCCAGACAAGAAGTGTGGACAATGTCTGTTTGGTGCGATACAGACTGCAGTGAGAATTGGGGTTACAGCTGCATTGCACTTTGTATTTATCATGGAAGAGTATAATAGTTGTGTCCATTTGGAACGAAATGAGGATTTTATGGTAGTTTGCTAAAGAGCCTTATTTATATTTATAGATTATACAAAACATACTAAAGCATTAACTTCAATTCCAGTTTTACAGCCGAGAATACCAAATGCCTGCCAGAAGACAATTTCGGATAAAATATATCTGGTGATATAATGACGGCAGTGGCAATGGTGGTTATTGCTGCACTGGACTTTGCAGTTGCCATGGAAGAGTATAGTAGTGGTGTAAATTTGGAACAGAATGGGGATAGTTTGGCAGTTGCTAAAGAACATATTTATATTTATAGATTGTATCCAAGCATAAGAAAGCATTAACCTCAATTCCAGTTTTACAGCTGGGAATACTAAGTGCCTGCCAGAAAACAAGTTCGGACAAAGTAAATCTGGTTCTTGCCGGAAAACAAGTTTGGACAAAGTATATCTTGTGCTAAAATGACTGCAGTGACTAATGGGATTGTTGCACTGGACATTGTAGTTATTATTGAAGAGTATACTAAAAGGAATAAATCAACCAAAATAAAATAATAAATATATTAAAGTAAAATCTGGTGTTATAATGATGGCAGTGATAATTGGGATTATTGATGAACTGGACTTTTTGCAGTTCTCATGGAAGAGTATAATAGTGGTGTTGATCTGAAAAGAAATGGGGAGAGTATGTTAGCTTGCTAAAGAACTTATTTATATATATAGTTTGTATCCAAACATAAGATGGCATTAACCCTTATTTCAGTTTCACAGCCGGAAATACTAAGTGTCTGCCAGAAATGAAGTGCGGAAAAAGTATTTTTGGTGCTATACTGACTTAAGTGATAATTGGGGTTCTTGCTGCACTGGACTATACAGTTATTATGGAAGAGTATGCTGATCGTATCCATCTGGAATGGAATGGGGATAGTATGATAGTTTGCTAAAGACCTTATTTATATTTAGAGATTGTAACCAAATATAAGAGTGCATTAACATCAATTCCAGTTTTACAGCTGGGAATACTAAGTGCCTGCCAAAAACAAGTTCGGACAAAGTATGTCTGGTGCCTGCCAGAAAACAAGTTCGGACAAAGTATATCTGGTGTTATCATGCCTGCAGTGACAATTAAAGTTATTGCTTCACTGCACGTTGCAGTTATCATAGAAAAGTAAATATTGGTGCCCATCTAGAACGAAATGGAACTTTTATGGTAGATTGCTAAAGACCTTATTTACATTTATACACTGAATCCAACTAGAAGATGGCATCAATTGTGATTGATGTTTTACAGCTGGGAATACAAAGTGCCTGCCAGACAAGAAGTGTGGACAAAGAATATCTGGTGACATACTTCCTGGAGCGACAACTGGGAGTATTGCTATTCTGGAAATTTCTGGAAGAAAGTACTTGTGGCGTCCATCTGGAAGTTCATCGCAATATTGTGGTAGTTATGAAAAGAAAGACGTCCAAGAAAGACCTTCCCTTGAAACACATCCATTGGGTACGCACTGAAAAGAAGAGGAAAATGTTTTTCTTGTGCTTTGTAGACTTGGATGTAAATAGGGACTATCGTTGTGCATACACTAGTCAATATGATAAACAAGGTCAGTGCTATTATTGGTGTTATATCAATAATAGTTCCAGTAAAAAAAACTTTGGAAATATTGTACGCCAGATTGGTTTAATTTTAATTAACTGACATACACCATTAAGACATGCTAAGGAAAGTAGATAAAGTAAATACAGTGACCATGAATATCCTATATCTCTTATACAAATAATACTCTAATACAGGTTAGGGAATGTTAAATTCATACTTTACGGAGATTCGAACTTAGGTCCGATGGCAAACCACTCCCATGTAAGCACCAGTCCTAATTCCATCACGACTTAGAATACATCACGAAACAATTTTGCTACTAATTCGTGGTATAATCACTCGTTCGTAAACTACACGCTCGCATGGTGACTTAGTAATTAATTCTCAACTATTTAAACAGTCATTCCTGATTTTTATGAAATAAATTAACTTGTATAGGAATAATTAGAGAATTACAAAATTTAAAATTCTCTAACCTGTGTGACAGGAGTATTTGTATTAAATAATAATTCTGTCCAGATAGCATTCTCCTGTAAGTATCTCTCGCTATCTCGCTATATATATATATATATATATATATATATATATATATATATATATATATATATATATATATATATATATATATATATAAATATAAATATATATATATATAAATAAATATATATATATATATATATATATATATATATATATATATATATATATATATATATATATTCAAGACTTGGAAACATCAATGGGTAGTCCTATGGCGACTTCTTATTATCATTATTTCATTATTCATGTTAGAATTGATAAATTTTGGTTAAGATTTATTGACCATTTTTCTATTATTTTGAGTTACTCATTAGAAGATCTTTATTTTTTATAGATCGTTAAACAAATTACATCCGATGGTAGC
Source organism: Potamilus streckersoni (assembly GCA_016746295.1). Classification (NCBI taxonomy): domain Eukaryota; kingdom Metazoa; phylum Mollusca; class Bivalvia; order Unionida; family Unionidae; genus Potamilus; species Potamilus streckersoni. Next base: position 2,312,528 of record JAEAOA010000378.1, on the reverse strand, counting down.
ATTTATATTCAAAGTGTCTAACATGATTATCAATTTTGAACGTACAGGTCGTGAAAATGAAAGTAATGGCATCACTAATATGGTTCGTGTTAAAAACACAAGATCAAAATCTTGAACATTCCTCGTGTCATCCGAAATCTTGTGGAGTGTTAAATATATTATAATGTTTAGTAACGTAGGGAGACGGAGTGGGGGTTTTGTAGAAGATCAATAGCCAAATGCACAACTATTGCAACAGCGGTGAAATTTGTGAATCTTTATTTGACCAAACGTTAGTAAATTATATATACTATATATAATACATGTGATACATGATCTGTCCAGACCACTTGGTTATAATGCAGAAGACCGGCCGGAATGCTTTGGAGGAGGATGTAGTGAATAGCTTCGATGTTTGCCATGGGAGACATGAGACATTGGAAAGAGCTAAGTACTTGCTAAGTTTGATTAGTTGAGATTTGGGAGCAATTGATGGCTAGTGATAAAGTTTATTTCAGACTTGACCATTAAATTATGTTTTTTGTATTGCTCAACCTTCTCAAATCGTCCAAAGTTTTCCATTTCTGAATATTATTATGTGTCTTGTTAAAACATGAAATCTGAAAAGAGAGGTTATTGAAGATTGTGGACCGTCAACCATTAGCAATATTTTAATTATTTCCCTTGAACTTACTATTATTGCCCTTGTCCTTGATTCTTTTAGAGTCGTCAGTCAACACTGGCGCTGTCGACAGCCAAACCCTTTTAATACTGTGTTCACAAGAGGAACAGACATAATTAAATCAATAAATTAGGTCAAGATAAATATACAAAGAAAGTCTAATGACAGATTTAATAAAATCTTGCATTCTGCACATTTACATATTTCTAATTCCGCTTTTCGTGTTTAGATTTAGTGCGTATGACTTATGCTCCTTGTGTTATCCAAAATGTTTGTTGGCCTTTCATAGGCTAAATTTATGACATCATTTGGTACGAAACTACAAATAAAACACACGAAACAGTAAGAAACTACAAATGATGAGAAATTGTACGGATATGAAATAGTACTGATAGAAAATTGTATTGACTGAAGAATGGTACAGATAGGAAATGGTACTGCAATTAAAGAAGTCTACAGACCATACTAAAATACACAGAGAAATGACAAAAATAGTTCTGCAAGAGACAAAACCGAATTAACATTATGTTATGACTGTATAATTCCAAATTAGTTTTCTGTACAAAAATTATTATTGTATACTTTCTAATTCCAGTGAACAATAATTTGAATACATCCAAATCAAAATCTGAACACAACTATACAAATTATCCTGCTTCGAGTATATTAGCAAGTAAATAATTTGTCAAGTAAACAACATTATACAAAAGCTATAAAGTCAGGATGAGGGTTCAATAACATAATTTGACAAGAATAGTTTGGGAAAAAGTCGATCTAGAAAACACTTCAGGTTGTTGCAAATTCAGTAACATAGCCTGATATCCCTTCTCAGTTGTGAATATTTTTTTGCTGGAGCTAAGTTAATATTTCAAGGAAAAGGCATATTGGACTTTCAAAAAGTTTTTTTTGTCTCTTGCATCAATATTCCACCAAGCTAAAGATAACATGTTTCAACATAGATTTTAAATAAATAACTAAAGATTGAAGTTACATTCATTGTTTTTTTTTATCAAACATTTATACATCTCGTGGTATATCACTGGTACAGCTTATATACGATATCTATCTATCTATCTATCTATCTATCTATCTATCTATCTATCTATCTATCTATCTATCTATCTATCTATCTATCTATCTATCTATCTGTCCCTCTCTCCGTTTTCAGGATCCTCAAATTTCAAAGGTATGAAACAAAATTGAAACTGAAAAAGAATTGAAAAATTCAAACATTACATTCGTTGTACCATCAGATTGCTAGAATTTAATAAATTAATCATTACATTTGTTGAACCTAACAGATTACTAGAATCGAATAAATCAAACGTCACATTCATTGTAACTTAATATTACTAGAAATGAATAAATCAACCGTTAGATTCATTGTACCTGAGATATTATTATTATTATTATTATTATTATTATTATTATTATTATTATTATTATTATTATTATTATTATTATTATTATTATTATTATTATTATTATTATTATCCGGAAGTACGTTTATTGGATTCACACCGTTTTCAGATTAAACTCTAGAGGATGTGCAACTTTGATCAGGTGGTAGGAAACGTATCACTAAGCGCAACTTCAAAATGAAGCATAGCATCTTTTTAAAGAGTAAATTGGCCATAGGAAATTCAAGGAATTCAAAATTTTCAAGGAAATTCCTCATGAGCAACATCTGGAACCACGACCATATAATTATTACAGTCAATAACTAGACACAATAGTTCCTTCTGTAATGACTAGGGGCAATAAAGGATGTATTAATCCATAGACACTGTTATGTAAAAAATACAGATTTGTATATTGATACATACGCTGACTTGCCACTGATTAGTGATGGAATTTTGACAATTGTGGTACAATTCATATGTCCCGATTGAGAAACGGTGTTCCTGCAACAGGGCAATCTCCGAACATTATCGGTGCTGTGCTATTCAACACCTCTTTTGGTAACGAAACAACATTTAGTGAAACATGATCTCAAATTTGTTTTGGATATTTGGAGGTAATTTTATGTTTGATGACCCAGATTATTTAATGTATTGTGACAATAATTATCTGAGGTGGACACAAAACTAAATCATACTGGCAAGTAAACTTAACAAAAACAATTGAAATGTTACTCCAGGAAATAAAATGAACTTTTTTTCATTTGGAAACTTTAGATAAACTTTACTCATAAGCACAGTGTAGCTCCACCGAGAGTTCCAACCAACGGGCTAGAACTGTAACTCTAAGATTATTAAATCCAAGTCCAATGCCAGTACAACTCTATAAGAAGACAATATTTGACTTATATGTGGAAATACCTATCAAAGAACCAAGACTACCACTATGCGATGAACATATTAAGAATGGCTGTGATTAGCGACGAAGACTTTGATATTGACTGGAGTAAAACTTCTGCAGAATAACAAGAAAAATGCAAAATCTTCTGAAGTAATACGATAATATTTTTGCAATGTCTGATGGTTTACGCACCAAGTTCATATTTGTCTTAACATAGGATATACACGGGGACTGGTCTAATAATTAAATACAACATCGTTTCCTTATTATTAATTAAATATAAAATGTCCAAAGGCCTGCCTCTCTCTCTCTCTCTCTCTCTCTCTCTCTCTCTCTCTCTCTCTCTCTCTCTCTCTCTCTCTCTCTCTCTCTCTCTCTCTCTCTCTCTCTCTCTCTCTCTCTCTCTCTCGTCTAGCGTAGCATGATAAGGGCTAAAGACTAAAATCTATGAAATGACGAACGTAGAGGAGTTTCGTGTATGTCATCCCAAGATATCTCTGGACATATAAATGATAGTAAAGCTTAGGTTACACTGACCAAAAGATGAGAGAGAGAGAGAGAGAGAGAGAGAGAGAGAGAGAGAGAGAGAGAGAGAGAGAGAGAGAGAGAGAGAGAGAGAGAGAGAGAGAGAGTGTGTGTGTGTGTGTTTCGTCGGTGGTACTGTTAATAAAGCGGAATAATGACTTAGATCAATTGTAAATATAAAAATATAATAAAATGTTTTAATTACCTCGATGGTTTATCGTTTAGCTTATTTTCTATTCCAAGTTAATTTCCATGTGGATTTAGGAGAATGGCTTAGCTTTCATGTGAATGGCGTAGCTAAGCCAGTGTTCGTAGTGCTCAACTTTTATTATTAAAACATTCTATCATGATTAAATCAAAGTGAATATTATATTGATTTAATCAATGTAAAGTCAAATACAAACTAAAGAAGAAAACAATTAATTTATCAATATGCAAAGAAATTGTGAATAGCCACAAAAGGCACAGAACTACATTTTGTAGCGACACATTCGTTGATGTAAAGTGTTCATTAAATAGGTCAATACACAGCTGCCTGTAGTAAATCTGTTCAAGGGCAAATATATATGTGTATATTTGATATAAATCAAATATATGTACAGTATGTACGCTGTATCAATGAAATACCACGCGTTCTATAAATTTGTCATTAAAAGGTAACTCGGAAAGATTCGTTTCTTTTTAATGAACAATTTATTCATCTCGTGGTATATCACTGATACAGCGTACATACGATATCTATCTATCTATCTATCTCTCTATCTCTCTATCTATCTATCTATCTATCTATCTATCTATCTATCTATCTACCTACCTACCTACCTACCTACCTACCTACCTATCTATCTATCTATCTATCTATCTATCTATCTATCTATCTATCTATCTATCTATCTATCTATCTATCTATCTATCTATCTATCTATCTATCTATCTATCTATCTATCTATCTATCCCTCTCTCTGTTTTCAGGATCCTCAAATTTCACAGGTATGAAACAAAATTGAAACTGAAAACGAATTGAATAAATCAAACGTTACATTCTTTGTACCGCAAGATTACTAGAATTGAATAAATCAAACGTTACATTCTTTGTACCGTCAGATTACTAGAATTGAATAAATCAAACGTCACTTTCATTGTAACTTCAAATTACTAGAATTGAATAAATCAAACGTTACATTCATTCTACCTTCATATTACTAGAATTGATAAATCAAACGTTACATTCATTGTTTCTTTTTAATGAATAATTTAACCATCTCGTGGTATATCACTGATACAGCGTACATACGATATCTATCTATCTATCTATCTATCTATCTATCTATCTATCTATCTATCTATCTATATATATATATATATATATATATATATATATATATATATATATATATATATATATATATATATATATATATATGTTTTCAGCATCCTCAGATTTCATAGGTATTAAACAAAATTGAAACTGAAAAAGAATTGAATACAAACGTTACATTCGTTGTTCCTTCAGATTGCTAGAATCGAATAAGTCAAACGTTATATTCATTGTAACTTCATATTACTTAAAATTAATAAATCAAACGTTACATTCATTGTACCTTCAGAATATTAGAATTGAATAAATCAAACGTTACCTTCATTGTACCTGAAATATTATCAGTATTATCCGGAAGTACATTGATTGGATTGACACCGCTTTTAGATTAATTTCTATAGTACATTGAATCGAACTTCCGTTGATATAAGCAAACCTAAATAAATAAAACTGAATACAATGATAAACATAACCGAGTCTTATAAAAACATTATACGTTTAGCTCTTTAGCTAACAATCATAAACTTTACATAATTAACATTTCCAAATTTATTCTATCTTATGCAATATGCATGCATGGTGATTTAGAGCATCCACTATCTTCATACAATTACCGGATCATCAGCAGAAAACATACGATGCTAATAAAATTGTGGCGTAAGTTTCCATAAAGTGTTCTTATGATTCCTCAAAATCTCATTGTATATTAGCAAGGATGTCAATGTCAAATTCAAGTCAAGGATGCGGAACAGTTGTTTGTGCCCTCCATTTAGATCCGAGATAATCTTTTTCATATGTTTGTAACCATAAGTATGCAGCATCCCCAGGCTAGTTCCTTTCGGTATTATTTGCACAAATCCTTAAAATTACTCATTAATGAAATCTAAATCTCGAATATAGTTAACTAAGAACAGACCAAGGTGTTAAGGTGCTAGAAAGTGTTTAATTGCGTCAAAACTATGTGGCCCAAGTCAAGGTTTTGTTGATGTTTATCGAAAACTTGGTAACGTCACTAACCTGACCTTGCCTCGACCTAATGCATTATTTTGGCTTTTGTGGACAATATTCGCCACCATGGATGGTAGATGACTTTTAGAACAACAAAATATTATGTATAAAGTGTCTACCAAGAAATAAATCTAGATAAATGAACAATGTTACATAGACAAACAAGAAAACTTTAATTTTCAATAACATGACTCAGATATTCATATTCTGAATCCAAGTGATTTTCATAAATTTTATTTTACTTTTACAATTATCAACTGACAGGATTAATTATACAATTAATTTACGTATAAAGTCACCTTATTATGTGCTCCCCTTGTTTCGATCATTTAGAAACAGTGTTTAAATTTGAACAACCTAATTTGATTAAATGACGCTATCTGCAATCTCTGGATCATCAACACAATACAAGCAATACAAAAACAGTTGTGTTATAGGAATCCATAAAATGCCTTCTAATTCCTCAAAATCTCACAGTATATCAGCAAGGAAGCGATGTTTAATTATGGTCAAATATGTTGGATATTTGTTGTGCCCTCCATTTAAATGCGAGACATGCAACAACATTAAGATGGGATTTCATTTCGTTTCATATCGACTATTTTATCATTCTCAGATTAAAAAAAACGCAGCACAATGAAACGGCAAATTAGAACATCATTGTCTGTGGGATCTTTTTCATGTTTTTGTAACCATAAATATATAACTAACAAAGTCTTGTTCATTCGGTATGATTTGCATTGAATAACAGGCCATATGGCTGTTCATATTTTTCTTTAGTCTGACTAAGAAACGGTAATGAACAAAGACAAACTTTTGCAAGATAACAGTAGTCATAATTTTTCAACCCGTAAATAACTATATATATATATATATATATATATATATATATATATATATATATATATATATATATATATATATATATATATATTAGGACAGATTAACGTTGGCTCTCCTACAAAGCTAAAGACACGCTTAGTAGCTTACCTTCTTTCTTCACTTGAAGTTCCGCTGCTGTGTAAATTTCCCAAATATCGACAATTTAAAAGTACTTTGACTAGAATCTTGTGAACTGCGCCAGCATATACTTTGCTATTTTGCTATATGCTGTCTCCGTCATTGAGCGTGGCTCATATTCGGATGACCAGTTTTATGTCTTCAACAATAACATCAGAGTGAAGCGAATAAAAGAAAAGAGAGAGTATAATTTATACAAAGGTCATTGGCTGATGGAAAAATTCCAACTTACAAACCAAGCGATCCTTATGTATAGATGTGAAATAGTCAATAGAAAAAAATGGAATATTTTTGTTATGTTACTATTACCACGAATAATATCGGGACAGAGATATAAGACACACACTGAAAGATATACATGTATACATATATAATACATATATACATAAATACATAATGTTGACGTTCGCAACGTAACAGCTATGACATTTTGTGAAACAATTACCAATTTTTAAATAATTAAGACCAATTTGTACTTTTACTGCGCTATTCGAGTTCATTACTACATCAGTTTAAATTTTTGACACAAACGTTTCATTAATCAAAAGAATTCTCGAAAGCCATATCATACTAGTCCCTTGTGTATCTGTATGACTTAAGTTAGTATGTATTGTTTATAACACATTGCATAGTTACTGTCCGTTATAATAATCGTCACTGTTCACAAATAAAACATCAAGACAAAATAGAGAGGCACTCCAATAAGCCAGTGATAGGACAATGTAATTATAGGTTTAAATATAAGTTAAGTGAAATGGTTTGGTTTTGATTTTGGATATAGTTTGATTTAGCATTAAAAGACTGCTTCACGGCAGTATTTCAGGCAATCTTTATACAACTTTTAGTTTGCCTAACACATTATTTATTGTTATGTCGCTGACGAGTGTGTGTGTGGGGTGGTGGTGGTGGTGGTGGGGCTGGAGTAACTTACATAGAACTGGTAGCGTTGAAAAACGTGCACCTATTTATCTCAATAATCTAAATGTATTTTTATTATTTTCTATACAAGTTATAGCCTTTGTTAATTACATCAGTGTTCATATTTCATTAATAAACTTCATGACAAGACCGAATTGTGCCACCAACGTGTCAGCGATAGACCTTGTGCGTCTTAGTGACGTCACGACTACATAAATCATCATCAATACAGAACATAATTTTAATGATTTGACATTTAAAAATTAGTATTGCACAGTACCTAATTCATATGGACTACACCTTTGTATCAATTAACAAATGCGTGAATGAATAATGGCAATATGATCCTGTGTACAGGTAAATCTTCTGAGACTCGTTGGAATAGAAAAGATACACTGAGCTTGTTTTAGTCATACACATATTTACACAGAAATCTACAGATGCTAAATCCGTAATTTGCTTAAGCCTTTCTATGGCAATTATTTTAAGATAAGAAGTGGTTTCGAACATATATTTTATACCCATATAAGCAACAACTATATGTCAGAGAATAAGCAATATGTGTTTTTGTTTTTTGGCTAAAAAAGTGAAAATGTTTTGACTAAATTAGTGCAAAATTGGACTTCTAAAAATCCGAGATCAAAATTAAAGTTCTCTGATTGTAACCCCAGTTCTCATATTTGCTACTATCTCATTCGGTCAACATTGATTGAACTACTTCTTGAGGCTGATAAGTATTTGTGTTTTGCAATTTGAATCAGTGCTGGATGATTCTCAATTACCACATTTTAATAAAGTTGATAAAAGCCCAACTCAACATGTACATACATATTTTTGGGAGAAAGTGGATAATCTTGTAACTAATTGAAATACTTTCCAATATCCGTTACATATCCTCTGCATTAATAATATCATTTATTTCGGTTACATAATGCCTCTTTTTCTTGTATCGCTTTAAAAAAGACAGGTGTTTACTGATTTATGCTTCATTTAATTTATATTATTGAATGCGACAAATATATTTGTCAACCGTTCAGTTTATACACAGTACTATGGGATGTCTTTGTTTATTTGAACTGCTGGTGACGCCTTTATTTTCATGCTTTATCTGATTTAATTAAAATATTTGTTAGAATCATCGGTGTTTATATACCCTTTGTCAGAGGAAAGTCTATTCCTTGTGTCAACTATTACATCGATCACATTTATAAATGGTAGTATAAGATGGTATTCCATTTGTGCCTTTTCCCTTCGTTTTTTTTTTCACCATAAGCTAAATCATATAGGGTTATATGCTATACTTAAGAGTTTTATTCTTTATCAGTGCTTGAAATTTATCGGTTAAACTGTAGAAACTGTCTCTAATTATACATCCGTTTTCTCCCTAACCGCCATAAAATTTATTTGCACGACAAAGCCTTTAAAAGAATCTTTCTTTTAAACGTAATATTTAAACCTGGAATCAATATTTATATTCTTCAAGGTATTACATTTGCTTCATGTTGGGCAAACACTATTGCCATTGTAGAGAGCCGAAATCCTAACAATTGCGTCATTGCGTTCGGAGACGTAAGATCTCTATGTATGTATGTATGTATGTATGTATGTATGTATGTATGTATGTATGTATGTATGTATGTATGTATGTATGTATGTATGTATGTATGTATGTATGTATGTATGTATGTATGTATGTATGTATGTATGTATGTATGTATGTATGTATGTATGTATGTATGTATGTATGTATGTATGTATGTATGTATGTATGTATGTATGTATGTATGTATGTATGTATGTATGCATGCATGCATGCATGCATGCATGCATGCATGCATGCATGCATGCATGCATGTATGTATGTATGTATGTATGTATGTATGTATGTATGTATGTATGTATGTATGTATGTATGTATGTATGCGTGTGTGTGAGTGCGTACGTGCGTGCGTATGTACGTATCTATCTTGATATGTATGTATGCAGATTGGTTAGCAAGTCAGGAAAAATAGAAAATTTATCTATCACCACCTAAAAGTTCAGTACGCACATTTCGATTTCATTACATCCAATGAAGTTCATGAAGCAGATATTTTGTTTTTACCGAATGATACTGTTAAAACTGGTAGACGTAAATCACGCAGATAAAATACGCGTAAACTCTCGTTGACGTTTTAAGTTGGTATAAAAGAAGCAGAACCGCTATGAAAATAGCAAATGAAGTTGCATCTGCGTTTGAACGAATTTGTCGACGAGAGACATTGCGATGGTCACAGTTGCTACAGGTTGTTCCTGACTAAGAATTTTTTTGTGCGGTGACAGCAAAGATGAAACCGATTCTGTTCGGTTTTCTTTCTATAGTTGTTATTATTTGTTTTAGCGCGTCAGTCAATGAGGTCCCTGTTTTATCCGAAGCTGGTGCTCTAAACGCGTTTTTATTTAAAACTTCGACAACATAAAAATATATCTCTTATTATAGTTAAACGGATCTAGATTTGACATATCAAATAAATCTATCACACAAATGTCCTCATCAGCATTTGCGACAAATTTACATCTCGGAAACATTTTATTTTAGGTTTGTGTAGCTCAACTGCTTGGTCATCATATGTCTCTACCGAGACCAAATTTATATTTTGATCCAATAAAGCCCTGAACCAGCCTTCGGTCAACAAGTTATCGCATATTTACAAGTTTCATTTGACGAAATTAGTCTAACATTACTTTGTCGCAGCTGTGTTTTATTTCGCCACCAGGAAGCTCAATATCTCTATAGCAGAGATCATGACGCATTGCTATTACGTCAACCAGATTGTAAGGTTCTTGACCTGGTAGCGGATTATCATTTTCGCCAAAAGGATCATAGGTCCAGTATATTTATGACCTGGCAATGTCCAACCGCCTTTGATTTATGTATATCTATACCCGTTCCAATTATTTCTCTGCTGTTGCATTTCTGGCAATATGTAGCAATTTTATTTTATTTTGTTCGAGACATACATCTCTATTAGTATCGCAGTTGCATGTCATTATTTTGTTTTCTGGTCGAATTCTGATGTTTAGATTGGTCTTAGCTATTTTGTTTACTCAGACTTCTTATGTCTGAGTGTTTAAACCAACAGGGTATTTCAATATATATTTTATCATTTTTGATATTTTCATACAAAATTAAGCAAAATTGAGTAAGATCAAGCAGTAAGCAAGAAAACATAATTTTATATGAAAAATACTAAAATGTTATCAAATTTATGTTGAAATGGTTTGACACACAAAAACTTAAGAAATATTATTGAATTGTTTCAAAACATTTTCCCCAAAAACATGCATATTGTTTCAGTCGTCTTCTAAAACGATCTTCCTGAAAATGCCAGGCGCGCTGCCCGCTCCGCATAACTTTGCTGCTGATAGTAAAAATATACTTTTTCTTTTTTCCACAGATTGCGCAGATACTTTTCAGTATTTTCTTATTCGTCTTTTTTTCATCATCTCTATTTTGTGTTTTGTTTGCACTTAAACAATATGTTGACATTGTTATATTTGTAAATTAAACAAAATTAATTGCAATCTCATCATTAGCGTAAGAAGTTTATTTGTCAAATTGCAAAATAAACTTTAAAAAAATATGCATTTTTGGTCATCTGCTTATGCAATAATATCCACAAGCGCAAATTCCAATTAGCTGAATATAACTAAAGGAATAATGTATTATTTTGTTTTCACTCATATATGTTTTACTGCGTTACTTAGTGAAATTCCGAAATAGCCCAGTGTGTTATCAAAAACAGCTACCCAATGTGTACCAGATCCGTCATTCAAATCTTGTATATTTTTAACACACGAACCTAGTGAACATTTTTTAATACATTTTTTAGTTAATCAAGTATATCTAAGTTACTCAACGGAACCGACTTTGTCGGCCAGGACGTTATCTCCTTGTTCCTGGCAGCTTTCGTCCTCTTTCTTGTCCTAACAGACCCGGCAATAGACTTCCCGCTAATCCTGCTGGTAATGGAGCTATTGGAAGAAATCCACATTGTCGCTGTCGTGTATTTTGTTCGTCGTTGTCTTTTTACGCACCGTTTTGTTTTTGTTTAGTTATTTTATCTAATCATTAGACAAAAAAATTGCAATGAAAATTTATACGAAAATGTTCTTAATACTACTACCTTTAACTGCCTTTTCTGTTGCGTTAGATACTGCTCCAGACGCTGCTGCTAGCCCTAGTGTACCTAGTACTGGCAAAAGTTTAGGTAGTAAAGTTCTGGCTATTACAGATAGTGCCGTTCCGAAGAAATTGCCATGTTTTGACATTGCAGTTATTTGTGCAGCACTTAAATTTAAGACAAAAGTTGTTTTGCGATCGTATTTATTTACTGGATTTTCGCTTAACAACAAATTTGTTAAAACACCCAAAGCTTTAGGGTTGACCTTCAATGAAACCTGCCTCTGTTTTTCAACAGCAGTTCCTAATTGTATAACTTGGGCATCAGTTAAATGTATTTCGTTTACAATGTATTTTGTCTTATTATATAACAATTACAGATTAAACTTGAAGTTCCTCGAACTTTGAGTAAATCTCTCTAAACTTGTACCGACATTTTACCTCCGACAGAATCAATTGTAATAAGTCTTTCGCTTATCACTAACGCATATACGTATAATGGCACTGGAGTTGCTGGCGGTAATGAAAGTTCGAGTGTCCCAGTAATTTTGACATCAGCAGTTCTGTAAAAATCTCGTTACTAACATTAAAATAAAACATCGGATAAAGTGTACGAAATTTCTCTAATGATATCCGAGTTCCATCTCCAGCATCTTGATTTTTTTGCATTGAATCTGGTAAATGCATGTACGGTCTAGTAATGTTTTTTATAGCATCATCGGCAAAATTGCATACAATCGTTCAATCTGCCTCGGCATGTGTAGTCTATGGTGTTCAGAACTGTTGTTTGATATATTTATGTTGCTGAAAATAAATTCCAGTACTATGTTTTTGAAGCATATCATTTAATTCTGCCATTTTAGTGACTTACTGCGTTATCATTGGCATCCACAGCGCAAGTGTGTTTATGACAACTTGTACATCAGCCCCACCAAATCTTAACAGGCAGTCATTTTGTTCTGCTCGATCTAAAATATGTGTATATTAAACTCAACGAAATACTTTGATATAGTCCCTGCAAAAACCAAATATTATACTTAGTGGCAGCATCATTGTAATTTGAGGTGATAATGCTGAAAATGCATTTCTCTTAGCATAATCCTCATTATAACGTATTGTTCGAAATTCAATTGTGTCAATAGCTAAATTTAACATTGCAACACCGTCTGCTGCTGCCAAGATTATTACAAGCAGTAGTAAGAAAAAGTCTTACAGCGCCTGCGTTAGCCGGAGCAGCTGGAACGGATTTGGCAAAAAGAAAATTTCTTACAATTATAAGATCTGAGGCAGTATCAGCTCCGTGTGCTAAAACACCTTTTTGAATAAATTCTCCAGATTCTTCCATACCACGTCCAGTATCTTTAAACCATATCATATTAGTTGCTGTTGATTCGGAGTAATAATCAGAAAACGAAATAGTATTTAAGATTGTATTTGCAACTTGTAAATGACCATTACTTATAAGAGCTATTTCTGCTCAAGCGGAACGTAGCTGTTGGTGAAACAGCTACTTTCATAATTTGACCACGAACTTCCAACATTGCTTTGTAAGACAGTAGAAATACGTCCTCGTCTCTAGTATTAAATGTTCTGAAGACAGCCTGTTTAGGTTAGTTAGAATTTTCATCAAGATGTTCAACATATTCAAATTCTGTTACTGTGTTGTCTGTGTCATACACTGTCCGCGCAAGTGCAGGTAATAAGTTACAACTTCATTATTCAAATCAAGCTGTTGTCCAGATTTATCTGTCAATTGCATATTTACTTGTTATTTGATTTTCAACATTTAGCGGATGATAAATAATATGACGCGGATTAATTTGCATAAGAGAACTTGGTGGAATTTTCGGTTATAAACTGTATACAGTTTACCCTTTGCTACTTTTAGCTGAATAAGAATGAGAAGCAATATGGCGATTTAACAATATTGTGTTAACTTCAGCTATATTTACTAGAAATTGACCGTCAAACGTTCTGGGACTACCATCTAAAAATGAAATATGTCAAAGTCAAATACAATCAGAGCAGAAATACTTCTTAGTATGAGACGAACATTACCTTTTTTTGTTATTCTAGCCCTTAACATATTATAATTGGTACCAGATCAAAATCGTCTGCAACGCCTTTATGTTGTGTTATAAGTTATTTATTGTTTATTTCTATCATTTATTTTCTAGGTTTCTTGTGGAATTTTACTTGTTATCCCTCGTAAATACAGTGGAGAACGTGGATCACCATCAACAATTGCCAGTTCATCATTTAATCCAGTTCTTTACGTTTGCTTATGGCATTCCAACAAGTGCATGAAACTAATCCAATTTCGTACTGTTTTCCACGATTTAGTTCTGTTGGTAGAATATGATTTACTGAAAAATTTGCGCTAACATCCGATTATCAGATTGGATAGAGTCGACTAATAATGTTGCTAACATTTATTATTATATTTTTATAAAATGTAGCCGCGATTAAGTCTCGGTGCAAAGTATCGTATTCGTCAGATGCTAATAAATTTCTCGATCTCAAATTGTTAAGTATGTCAATAATTTCATTGTCCATTTCAGCACTAACATTTCCTGCTTCTTTTAATGATATCAATAGCATTAAACTGCCAATCATTTCAGTAACTGATGTGAATATTCTGACTCCTGTTCCTGTTTCTCCTCATATTTTTCTACACGACTTTTATCGAGTGTAATAAATTTTCTTTTAAAATTCCACCCCTTACCAAAAGATTTTGCTCTACTGTTTTCTGCTGTTCTTCCAAATGTGAGAGCAATTATTCCATATCTCAATCTATCACAAAGTGGAAGCATTTTTGTCTCTTCTGTGACTGTATTTAACTCATCTATTGATTAATGTGTCATATTCTAGAATGATCTATTTACTTATATTATCAATATCGTCTATACCTTCTTTCTCTAAAAATTCATTATATTCATCATCTATTATCTCATTATTTGCTCTTTTATATACCATCGTTTTAGCTCTCAAAATTCTTCCATAAACTTTAAGTCAACTCGCCAACTCTTTTTTGCTCCTCTTTAATATATTTTATTTCTCCTGATAAAGATTGTATAATATTTCTAATTTCTTGTGTTTTTCATTCTGCTAGTCTTAGTTCAAATTCCAGCGGATTATTTATTAGCCGATCTAGCGCTTCTTGTCTCGCAACAGGATCACCTATATTTGCTACAAGTGCCTCTGCTAATCTTTTGTTTTCATCTTCAGAACTCACTTGTTGTTCTTTAGCTAATCCAATCAGACATGTTTCCTTGTTTTCAAATTTTTCTTCTGATAGTGGCTTACCTTCAGGATGTTTTCCAAGTAAAGCCTCAGTAACTGGTTTGAGAACTGAAGCTGCTGTTTCTGCTGCAGTAAATTGACCACGTAATGTTTACAGTACTATTTGTTTAAAAGGTACTTGAGATTGTGCAAGGTTTTTTTATAGATGTTCTATGTTTTCTTTACCTTGCTTGTTTTTCCATTAATTATATACTATTTTCTATAAAAAGTATTGTAAATATGTTTCAATACAACATCGAAATATTTTACTCGCATCATTCGTTATTTTATGAAACAAGAAAAAGTCATATATATTTTGTCGTTTCTTGACAATATAATTCAATAAATTTTTCTTTTGTTACATCGCCTCATTGTTCGTTCGCGATATTTCTAACATCGTCATTGTCCAGTCCAGGAAATAATATAAAACAACCAGTATTTCGCCTGATAAATCTGTCGACATTTTAATATCGCTGAACGAGATCATAAGAATTACATTTCTTATTTTGCGACAGTGAAAAATTCATCTGATTTTATTCATTTCCTCGTTGTTTAGTGGAATATCATAAAAGACAACTATTTTATGTTTCGACTAATCAAGTTGAGTAGCTGAAACAAGTTCTTCCGGTTGTCTCATAATAAAAAAATCTTCGCCAGCCTCAAGATTGTCTCAAAGTTGTCATTATTATAGTCAAGTAATTCATACTTAACTTATTGCGGATCAATTGTCTAAACTTAAGCGTGATCGTAGTTAAAATTATCTCCGAGAAGTAAATTCATAAGCAAGTTCGTTTTGCCAGATCCAGATCTTCCAACGTTAAGACAATGACAATCTGGAAGCTCATTGTTATGTGTATGCTTCACCAACCACTCTGTATCAAAATTTAATATCGACGATTTTGCCATTATTGTTATACAATTTTATGTTATATAGATTTGTAAATAATAAATTATTAATGAGTTTTTACTCAAAATTTGAAACATCAGAAGGAGATTTATCGTCTGCTCAGCAAGGTGATTTATCTAAATACGCAACTCTTGAACAAAAATGAAATTACCCATTTATTAAATATCACAAGTGTTAATCAAAATGAATTTTGCTTTCCAGATAAGGATAGACGATTAAAAACGAGTAATATACAAATATCAGATGTACTTATACGTATTCCCACTGCGGCTGTTAAAGATATATAGTTACTTTTGCCGATCAAGGTAAAACAGAAGATTTCGGTAAGTCCGTTAATGATTATGTCAAGAAATCTGGCGATGTATTTACTAGTAATATTATTATGTCTGGAAAAAATACATATCTTGGAAACATATGCAGCAGCGAAAAAATTTGCCGAGTTTAAACAATCTAATAAGCGATGGCATTATGTGTTCATTTCTCAATATGAACAATCATGGTATTAGTAATCTCGGAGCACCAGAAATAGGTTTCGACGCTGCAACTAAAAAAATACGTCGACGATAAGGAAATTCCAGTAACATCTTCGTTAACAACAATCAATGATGGAATTGCAGCTTTTATGACTGAATATAGTAATCACGCACAGGACTATTAATTATTTTTTTTGAACGCTACCAACTGTTGATATTAAACTCCCAGACAATAAAGCAAGACTTAACGATAGTGTCAGTGGCATTCATAATATAGCTCAGAAACCTAATCTTGTAAAAATTCCACACAGACGCGATAACAATATCGAGTACACAGTAGCATCAGGGAAAAGCAACATGATCGCAGCAAAATAACACTCTTAAACACACCACAGAGGTCACTGGCTCTCCGAGTTTAGCAGTGAAAAGGTTAGTACATTTACCACATTTCTATGGCGTCATTTAACCGATTATTTTTCTGGAACTGTGTCTTTAATGTTAAAAAAGATACCGAAGAAACGTTTATGCTGATAGCAGATAATAAAAACTTAACCACCGCAGCTACTTACTGGTGGTGAATTGTATTTGTAGCTGAAACTCCTGAATTAGTTACTTAAATGACGGTATAAATATGTACGCACATATTATATAATGAAAAAATATAAGTCGATTTTAATCATATTTCAGAAAACATTCCAAAACAAGATGTTGATGGTCCGGTGCAATATAATTACAGATAATATGATAAAAAATCTTTGGTGCGTCAAAAATGTTACAAATACTATACAAATTTACTTCGAGAGATATCATCTTTACGGCTGATAATGACCGGCTTTTGCATAATTTCAAGTGGCGCATTATTAAATCTGTTTTTTGTTAATAATGCCTGGTGTTGGTATTTCTCTTGCAGCAGCGTGTACAAAAGTTAAACCTCGACTCACGACTAACAAAATCCTTGCGAAACAGCAAGTATCACCTATAAAATGTTACTTGATCAGATTTGATCTTTTTTACGTGGCATAAAATATTATATGGACGATTTTATGCGAGAGTTCCATATTATTGATAGTATGTTAACAGATATTCTGCCAATGAGAGTTAGCAAATACGAAAATGATGATAAAAAGTTGATGTTTAATTTTGCGAGGCTTCAAAAATATCCTTTTCAAATGATATATGGACCATATTATCAATAAATATCATCACATGATCTGTCCAACCCGCTATTCGCTCATCATTTTCAGTCGCGAAGAACCATGATGACCCATATTTTGGTGATATATGATAGCCTACTTTTAATACAATTGCTTATTTTTTTTAGGTTTCATACCAGTATAACCTGACGCTGATTTGATTAAATTAAATCTCTTGCAAAATATGTTTGTTAAATCAAATCCAACATGTCGTACTCAGAAGGACATTATAAACAAATCTACTGAGTTGGAATACGCCTCTTATTTAAAAACAAATTTATATTATCTGAAATAAGAGGGGCCTGTGATAAAATGAATATATTTATTTTGAAGTGGGCGGTGTCAAAATATATTTGTTTTGAGAATCTTTGAGGAACATCATTAAGTCTTAATACTACTGTTAATTTTTAACTGTAATACTCAAAGACAAAGTAAAAAACAACACGATGGTAAAGAAAACATGCGATGCTACCTGTCACATTCGTAGTCATGGAAAGTGAAAATTGAACAGATATATTAAAATATGCAAGTAATGTGGATAAGGAAACTTTATAATAGAATTTTTATATAAAAAGCCCCTTTTGGGGATTATTTGGAGTATTGCTGCTTTGGACCAAGCAGTCCTGCTGGAAGCGATTCCTTGTGGTGCCCATCTGGAACTTTATTTCAATATTATGGTAAAATTCTAAAGAACGATGTCCAAGAAAGACCATGCCTTGAAACGCATCCATGTAGAATGCACTTTGAAGATCAAAATCATTTCAATTGGTTTTATGTAGAGTTGAATGTAAACTGGGACTATTGTTTTGCAGCGGATATGTCGTGTGATAAATATGATGAGATCTGTTATTTTATATGGTTTTATATCTCTAGTCTACCAAATGTCCATGATCGGTGGTATTGTACAAACAATTATTGAAAATGAAAAGTTTAATCAGTTTCATCAACCAACATACACCTGTGAGACATACCAAACTAAGGCAATTGTACCGGCCACGAAAACCATACATACATATATATCTATAACTATCATAAAAGTTTGAGAATTTAAATGCCTTATCTACGGAGATTCAACCCATGGTTCCAGGGTAAATGGTACCCGTTCCTATACGCACCAATCCATCTTCCATCACAACTAAGCACACATCGCACAAAGCATGCTGCTAACATCTCGGCGCTATATGCACTCTTGTGCAGCAGATATTCTCGAATGGTGAAAGAGTAATTCATTCCCATATATGTGCACAATCATTACAATCATCTAACATTTATGATAGCATTATTTATATACGTTTCCTTAGTAGTATCAAGCGTTCACCTGTAGAATCCAGGTTTATCATATTCAGTTTTGTTAGGTGCACATATATAATCCTCTATATGGTTCTCTCTACCTATCTCTGTCTCTATTTCTCTCCCTCCCTATGTCTCTGTCTCTCCCTCTCACTGTTTCTTTGATCTGTTTGTCAATCGGTCTGTCTCTTTGTCACATTCTCATTCTCTGTCTCTCTCCCTGTCTGTGTGTGTATATGTGTATATGAGTATATGTGTATATATATATATATATATATATATATATATATATATATATATATCCTTTCTATTTGGTGTATACTTCTAATTATCTTTATAACTGTTTTTTTTCTCCCTCTGTCTCTCTGATCTTTTTGTCAGTCTACCTGTCTCTTTCTCTCTGTCAATTTCTCTCTCTCTCTCTCTCTCTCTCTCTCTCTCTCTCTCTCTCTCTCTCTCTCTATATATATATATATATATATATATATATATATATATATATATATATATATATATATATATATATATATATATATATATCAGGGTTCAAATTAAACACAAATTTATTTGTTGCCAGAAGAACTAGTATGCTGAGAAATTTACTAATCCTGCCAAATCTTTACTATTCCTGTCCACAAAAGAATATCACCACACTTTTATTTAGATTAATCATATTGTTCATAAGTAGCATTATCACATGAAATGCAGAAGTCTATAATTATAAATCATTGCCTTCTTCAAATCATTAATCAGTCAATTCACATTTTTTGTTTCTCAAGATATCTGGATCCAATTCCAGAATCGGATTCAGGTGTCATTTCTCGTCCTCCACCTAAACTGTGGGTCCAAATGGGGTTTGTTCAGGTCTCCTTACCTGATTCACTGAAACTTTCCACAAATTTATTGCTGGTGATGGATTATTTTTTGGAATATCATTTGTCTGGAACAATATAAAGAGTACGTCAGACAGTACCCAAGATCTCAAGTCACTCTTGACCATTTTGGTCTCCTGAGAAATCCCTCTCAGCATCAGCAGAGTGGGCCGGAATTGTTGGATAAGGTCAATAAATGCCAGAATATTCTTGCAGTCAACAGCACATCATTTTACAACTGTGGACCAAGTCAAAGCACAGCTGCTTTTGTAATTGCAAGATAACAGAGTACATTAAGAACATACTAATCTGAATAAATTTACATAAAGAAAATGTAAAATCAGTACTTAAATAATGTTTATATTAAGCTGTTTTTCAAAGCTTTATTTAAATGGTTACCTTTTGCAATTAAGAGACTATTCTAAATAAAGAATGTTTAACAAATCTGATTCTGTTTGTTCTATATAAAAGTTCCAATTAGGATCTCATTATTAATAGCGAAAGTTTGATAATTGTTCCTAATTAATGTGACTTCAGTGTATTGTTAAAATTAATTATAAGGCGGAACATTTTCAAATCGTAGATGCCCATACTCAGAAATTTTAATTTCTAACAAATGTGCAGCATTCTGCTTGACATCTCCACGTGTATTCAATTATATGTTCATTCTTCTAAGAGAAAAATTATAAAATCTATTATCATCATAAAAAAGTAGTTATATGGAAAGATGTGTCAATAAAGTTATCATAGTAAATTGATCTAAATTTTATAATTATTTCGACGCAACTGAAAAATATATAGATTCCCGTTTGTGACTGTTGGAGTGTTTGGCTGGCGAACAACCTCCAAACCCATTAATCAAACAAATATGCAAACTTTAGTTTCTTCTAATAGCTTTTGCGGTGTTCTTTTGTGTTGTATACCATTCTGTAATTTATTCCTGTGGTCGAGTGAATAAAGTGTGATACCACATCATTTTGCATTTAATTCGTTATCAGATTAATTAGGATGAATTATCAAACTTCCGTTGTTAATGACGGTACCATAGTTGGCGCTTTTAAGCGAAATGCACAAATCGAATGGCTTCTTGTCATAGAAACGCACCTTTCCAAGGCCGATATTGACTTCATCTTCTCATGCTAATATTTTATGACTGTTGACAAATTGTTACTGCTCTGATTCTACAGGACATGTGATGAAGTCAATGGAATGGCATAAACAAATGTTGACTGTTGATAATCGAAACTTACTAGCCAGTCGGACTATTAACACCATGAAAATTTCTAGTCCGACAGGAAATATACTAGCCGCAGACCCCTTCTTCTTTAGAAAATATAAATCCTTTGAATGTGTGCACCTTTTGTTGATTATTAATTCTTAATTAATTAATTATTAATTATTAATTAACAGACCTTTACTTTTTGGAATACTTTTTCTACCATCTCATGACTATTGATTTTTTCCTTCTTAGTTTATCTAATAATAGAACGAAAGAACAAATTGATGGCAATGGTACCTTGCAAAAAATAGCTTAATTAGAATGCCATGTTTCTTAAATAAAATTAATTTAATATATTCTGCAATAAGACGAACTATTGTTTCTTTCTACTTCGATGTAATTATATTCCTTTTTAAATACGGTCGTTGGCTGCGTTAATTGTAATCAAAGGTCGTTGAATTTTGGTCTCGATTCAGCGTTTTTTTAAAATCCCATTAAAACATGTTAATTGTCACATGTCAGTATATTATCGTGATTAATAATGAATTATGAACAAAATATAAATTGCTTTTGACTGAGCGAGGGTAAAAGTATGATCAAAAAGTATTTGTAATGCCGTAAAAAATTCTCTGCAAAAGCACACCATGATCCACATACAAGATTAAACTAAATATCGCAAATCTACATTCCGTAAGTGGCCAATTTGTCTATTCTATATTAAATGCGAGGTGGCCAAACTCATTTGTGTATTATTCAAGATGCAGTAAAACATTTGGACAATATTTATATTTTACCAATAATGTCGAAGATGAAGAAAAGGATGAGACTAAAAACATGACAGTTACGTTTTCTTGATTATTACAACCACATAAGTCACTTCTATTACTATTACAACTACAAATTCTACTATTACTACTAATATTATTACTACCTATGCTCTTACTCACACTATTGTTATCATTACTCCTATTATTACTAAAATATAATACAACTAATATTATTGCTGCTACTACTGTAACTACTACTATAACTATCACTGTTACTATTATAATCAAGTCTATTATTATTATTATTATTATTACTATTATTATTATTATTATTATTATTATTATTATTATTATTATTATTATTATTATTATTATTATTATTATTACAACTGCTACTTCTGCTATTACTACTACTATTACTCTTACTACTATTAGTACTACTACAATTACTACAACTATTACTATTTCTCATGTTGTTACTACTGTAACTATTTTTATTACTAATACTATTAGTATTACTACTACTATTATTACTACTACTATTATTTATATTAATTCTGCTGTTACTATTTCAATTAATACTATTATCATTAGTACAACTATTATTATTAT
>JAEAOA010000378.1:2260000-2285000 GCA_016746295.1 Potamilus streckersoni | reverse complement strand
AATTTGTTTGTTTAAACGTGAGTATGCTTTCCACCTGACAGCTCTGTTTTAATCTCAACCGAAATTCCATTTCTATTTTTTTTTCGTTTTTTTCTCTCCATCTGTAGTTTTCTCTCTTCATTTTCTATTTCCTTTTGTATTAGCCTATCTTCAAATTCTGTTTCTCTCTACTTTTCATGAAAGACTCAACCACCTCTTAGGGTACTAGTCAAAACAAGGTTCTATGCTGTAGATGACACTTGAAGGAAACCTTGTTGGATTTTGTAATGATTTATAATATATGTTAAATAAAAATTACAAAATTCCAGACCAAGGTAAATTTAAATTTCAAAGACAACGTTTTCTAAGATAGATTATAAAAGTTCGTATCAATGACGAGTCAACAAAATTCTGTACACATTCGTGTACACATAGAGATTTACCATATTTAGGCAATTTTGCGTTACACAGAGAATTGCCACCTTCAATCAACGATGCCCTTTCAGAGAGGAATTGCCATCTTCATTCAACATTCATATCACCGCCATAAACCACATTCGTTTGGAGAAGCATTCAGCGATAGAAAAAATAACAACTTCAATCAATGATAGAAAATTACCATTTTTAATCAATGAAGAAGAATATTACTATTTTGAATCAATGAAGTGATCAGGCAGAAAATTATTAAGTATAATCTATTTTATTTCATACGAATTAACATTTTTTCTCCAATATTCATTAAGGTGCTTTCAGTCAACGACGCTATCAGAGAGAACAGTAGCTTCTTCAACCAATGAAGCATTTCGACTTAAAATTACCATCATGAATCAATGTTGAGTTCAGTTAGAAAACTACAATCTCTAATAAATTGTCCGTTTATGCAGAAAATTACTATCCTGAACCATTGATGTGGTCAGGCAGAACATTATCATCCATAATCTGTGATTCGTTTTATCTGATTTGACATGATCTGTCTTTCCTCGAAGTGACAAGTTTGCTTTTCTTGACACACAAAATGCTGCACACGATATGAGTTGGACAAATTATGAATGACCTAAAATACATGAACTGATATGACATAAAACAGTTTATTTGTTTAAATAAAAACGAAGAAATGCTGCGTTCAAATAGAGAAATACCATTTTCGGTCAAAGATGCGTTCAAATAGAGAAATACCGTTTTCTGTCAATGATGCGTTAAAAAGGAAATTACCATCTTCCAGGCAATTAGAGAATTGCCATGTTCTGCAAGCAATTATTGGGATAGAGAAATACCATCTTCAATCAATGATACGTTCAGGAAGGCAGTTACCATCTTCAAAAAGCGATCGCTGAGATAGAGCTTTGTCATCTTCAATAAATGCGGCATAAATTATAATTATCATAACACCGTCAAGGTAACAAGTAATTCCAGAATGCTCACTTATGCATGACTATTTCCGTAGTAGTTACAGTTGTAGTAACAGTTGTATTGGTAGTAGTAGTAGTTGTTGTTGTTGAAGTTGTGAGGTTGTTAATGGTAGTATTATACGTTTTGCTATCATAAGAGAATGAGAGATAGAGAGAAAAACTTCTTATTACATCATCCTAAGGGTGCCAAGCGCCAGACTCGCAATCTAATGTTTTAAGTTTCGATATTTGTCTATGACGAACCTGTTCTAATGCCTTAGTATATCACAGTTAAGGGGACTTCGCTCTCATTTCCATTGTAAGTTCTAACCAAATATACGCTAAAAAGTGAAGTAAAAAAATCCAATCAGCGAACATCATCATAATATAGTCATTACTATAATTAGCAGTAGTAATAGTAGTAGTAGAAGAGATAATAGTAGTAGTTGTAGTGCAAACAGTATTAATAATAGTAGCAGTAGTAGTAGCAGTAATAGTATTAGTAGTGGCAGTAGCTGTGCTGTTAGCAGTTGCAGAAGTAGTGAGATTGTTGGTGGTAGTATTATGTATTGTTTGCTATCGTAAGCTCATAGATTCAAAGGAAAGGACAAGCCGATACGTCACGGCACCAGCGACGTCGCAGGAGTTGCCGAGATGTCACTAAAAGCAGTGAGACATCGCCTTAGGGACTCCGTCTCCGGAGTGGAGAGGGAGAATCAGTTGCATGGGAAACAGCTGATTCTCCATATAACCCTG
This sequence comes from Potamilus streckersoni, assembly GCA_016746295.1. Taxonomy (NCBI): domain Eukaryota; kingdom Metazoa; phylum Mollusca; class Bivalvia; order Unionida; family Unionidae; genus Potamilus; species Potamilus streckersoni. Next base: position 2,282,877 of record JAEAOA010000378.1, on the reverse strand, counting down.
CCAAGGCTTGCGCCCTGGAGAGGACACTCCAACTTCGCTTCACAGCATTGACACAACACGGGAAGCAACAGTTGCCGGTTAGAAGTCACCACTCGATTGGCTTAGAGTTAGACGCCAGGGGTTGCTTCCGACGGTGGGAGAGACCAACAGGTCTCATTGGACAGCTATCGCCCGCCTCAAGCTGTACAGCCCCCAGCCAATAAGGTGCCGTCCCGCCACAGCTCGCCTGCCTTGCTGGATGCGCAGGGCTTAAAATACGTGAGTTCCTGACAAGCGGGCTGCAACTACAGCACCAAGAAAAAACAAAAGAAAAGCAAGAAGAAAATCAACAATCCTCAAGCTAGGTACCTGGAACGTCCGGACTATGCTGACTGGGCTCTCAGATGATCTACAGGCAATCAGTCATGTTTGAAAGACTTCAGTCATCAACTACGAACTCGCAAGACTTCATGTCGATATCGCCTCACTTCAAGAGACACGGCTACCAGATTATGAGTCCCTCAGAGAAAAGAACTACACGTTATTCTGGCAAGGAATGAGCACGGACGAAGTTAGGGAGTATGGTGTTGGTTTTGCTGTCAGAAAATCTCTGCTGGCTATGATAGAACCCTGCCAACAAGAGAACGAAAGACTGCTATCTCTTCGCCTCCACACCATAACCGCGCTAGTTAATCTAATCCGTGTTTACGCTCCCACACTCAGTGCCACCACAGATACCAAGGATGCATTTTACAACGAGCTCGACTCGCTCATCGACAAAATTCCAAAGGAAAAGAACTTAATATTAATGGGCGATATCAACGCTAGGGTGGGTGCCGCTCACGACTCCTAGCCTTTGTGTCTCGGCAAGTTTGGCATTGGGTAGATGAATGAAAACGGGCAACGTCTACTAAAAATGTGCTCGAACCACAACCTCAGCATCATCAATTCATTTTCTCAGACAAAACCACAGCAAAAAGTGTCTTGGAGGCATCCCCGATCCAAACACTGGCATCAGCTGAACTTGATCATCACAAAACGTGAAGCCATGAAGGGTGTGCAGCTTACTCGTACATTCCACAGCGCTGACTAAGACACCGATCACTCACTAGTTTGCTGTAAATTTAAGCTTCAACCAAAGAAGAACCACCACTCTAGGCAAAAGGGTAAACCACACATTGATGTGAGCAAGACGTCATATCGGAACAAGGCTGAAGAATTCACTTACACCCTATCCAAGGCGTTCAGTTCAGAACCTCCCTACAGCAGTGCCAAAGAGAGATGGGACAACATCAGAGATACTGTATACAGCACAGCCACAAGAATCTTTGGTAAGAATCAGACAAAGAACAATGACTGGTTTGACGTCAATTCTGCCACACTCATGCCAGCAATAGAAGAGCGTCGCAGTGCCCACCTGGAATACAAGCGTTCATCCTGCCAGAGGACACTACATGCATATTGGTCTACCAGAAGCAAAGGGCAGAGGTTAGCACGGCAGTGCGCCAATGAATACCGGCTTCTGCTCTGTCAGAGCATCCAGTCAGCAGTAGACAACGGAAACATCAGAGGCATTACAATGGCATAAAGAAAGCAATGGGTCCAACGAAGAAAGTGATAGCTCAACTGAAGTCTTCTGCACGCGACATCATTCACGACAAGGGCAAACAGATGGAGCGCTGGTTGGAGTACTACTCCGAACTGTATTCCAGAGAGAACAACGTGACCAACGATGCCCTTAAAGCCATTGAAAACCTTCCTTGTTTGACCAAACTGGATGAGAAACCTACTGCGGCAGAACTAAAGTTGGCCTTAGGGAAACTGACCACAAGTAAAGCCACAGGAAAGGATGGCATCCCAGCAGAAGTCATCAAGTGTGGCGTCAGTGTGCTGTTCACATACCTTTATGATCTTCAATGCCAGTGCTGGGATGAAGGTGCAGTGCCTCAGGACATGAGAGATGCCAACATCATAACTCTGTATAAGAACAAGGGCGACAGAAGTGACTGCAACAACTACAGGGGCATATTACTTCTCAGCATCGTGGGTAAAGTCTTCGCTAGAATCGTCTTGAACAGACTGCAAACGCTTGCTGACAGAGTGTATGCAGATTCTCAGTGTGGGTTCCGCGCAGAGAGGTCCATAATCGACATGATCTTCTCCATCAGGCAACTGCAGGAGAAGTGCATGGAACAACACAGACCCCTCTTCCTGGCTTTTATAGACCTCACCAAAGCATTCGATCTGGTCAGCAGAGACGGACTCTTCAAAATCCTGACGAAAGCTTGTAAGCATGGTCCAGTCCTTCCATGACATGAAAGGCACAGTGCAGTACGATGGCTCATCGTCCGAACCATTCAACCTCCACAGCGGAGTGAAACAAGGCTGTGTCCTTGCCTCAACGCTCGTTGGCATCTTCTTTGATGTCCTGCTTAAGTACGCCTTTGGGACGTCCACAGAAGGGATCTACCTTCACACGCGTTCAGACGGCAGGCGGTTCAACCTGGCACGACTGAAGGCAATGAGCAAAGTAAGGAAAGCAACCATTAGGGACATGCTCTTTGCATATGATGCTGCTATAGTCACTCACACAGAAGCCGCACAACAGCGCCTGATGGACCGCTTTGTTAAAGCATGTGATGAATTTGGGTTGACCGTCAGCCTAAAGAACACCAACGTGGTGGCTCAGGACGCGGACCCTCCCAGAATAATCATCAACAACTACAAACTAGAAGTAGTCAGTGTGTTCACTTACCTTGGCTCTACCATAACCAACAACCTCTCACTCTTGGAAAGGCGTCAACAACTCTCTCTAGGTTGTCGCAGAGTGTGTGGAACAACAGTATGCTGACATTGAACACTAAAATCTCGTTATACCGTGCCTGCGTGTTTTGCACTCTCCTGTACACCAGCGAAACTTGGACCCTGTATGCCTCTCAGGAGAAAAGACTGAGCGCTTTTCACATGCGTTGTCTCCGTCGCATACTCTGGATCACCTGGAGCGATCGTGTGACAAACAACGAGGTGCTTCAACAAGCCAAAATTCCCACCATGGTCACACTCCTCCGCCAACGTCGCATCAGATGGCTGGGCCATGTGCGTCGAATGGATGATGGACGGATCTAAAGACCTTCTCTACTCTAAGCTTGCCTCGGGCAAAAGACCAGTCGGACGGCCACATCTTCACTTCAAGGATGTCTGCAAGCACGATATGAAAGCCCTTGGGATCGAGGTCAACACCTGGGAAGAGCTTGTCCTCGACAAGTCCAGCTGGCGATATGCTCTGTTCACAGGTCTGAAAGCCAGTGAGGAAAAGTTACAACAGCTCGCTGATGCGAAAATATCTCAGAGGAAGAGGATGCAGTTCCAACCAAGACCTGACTCAGCTTTCAAGTGCAGCAACTGCAGCAAGGATTGCCACTCCCGTGTGGGGCTTTATCGCCACAGAAGACGCTGCACAACTACAAACTGGGACACCTTTCATGGGCGCATTTCCATCGTCTCTCGAGACTAACGGAAGCCAACACGCTATCGTAAGGCAATGACATACATAAAATTGTATTATTGGAGCCAGCAAAACATCTTACGCTCAATCCTTCTTACAAATTCTTCCTGAGAGAGCCGATACAGGCCAAATACTAGAGTATAGTGCAACGTAATCCAATGGTTTAGGGTTCGATACTCGTTAAGGAATGACCTAGTCTGGTACTTTAGTAAATCACTGTTATTAGGACTATGTTTTCATTTCCTTAAAAATGACCTACCCAATTAAAGGCTAGAAGGTGACGCTAAAAGCCAATCTGCCAAGATCAGCAGATATAGCCATTATTAGTAAGAATAAGAGTAATAGTAGTAGTTATAGTATTAAAAGTAATAGTAATTGTAGTAGTAGTGGTAATAGTAGTAGTAGTTTTAGTAGTAATTATAGTAATAGTACCAGTAGTAATATTAGCAGTAGTAATAGCAACAGTAGTAGTGGCAATGGTTGTAGCAGTAACAATAGTAGTACTAGTAGTAGCAGTAATAATAGTAGTAGTAATAGTAGTAGTAGTAGTGGTAATAGTAGTTGTAATAATAGTAGCAGTAGTAATAATAATAGTAATAGTAGTAGTATTAGTAATATTGACATTCATTGTAATAAAAGTAGTTTGGTCTTTAAATGATTATTTAACAAAATATATCATAGCTGTTATGTTGCAAACATAAACATTTATCTCTCTCTCTCCCTCTCTCTCTCTCTCTCTCTCTCTCTCTCTATATATATATATATATATATATATATATATATATATATATATATATATATATATATATATATATCTGTGTGTGTGTGTGTGGATGCTTAATTATTCTCTTACGCTTTTACGCTATTCTTTGAAGTAATCGAAACGCTACCAATATACACTCTTTTCTTTATCAGCTATTTCACATATATGCATAAAGAGCACTTGCTTTATAAGTTGGAATATTTCCATCGGCCAATGACCATAGGATAACTTATCTGCGCCCTTTTCCTTTATTCGCTTCTAATGGATGTCACAAATGGGCGATACAAAGCAAGTCAGGCTCATATGACACATTCAACGACCGTGACAGCACCTAGCATCTTGTAAAGTACTTGCTGGCGTTGTTGTCAAGATTGTATCTAATGTCCTTTCAAGCTGTCATCATTTAGAAAACTTACACAGCAGTGGAACATCAAGTGAAGAGGGAAGGTAAATTATTATTTTTACTTGAGCCATCTCCTAATATCAAGGTCCTAATAAATATATGTATTTGTTTAAGCATTATGACTAATATTATTCTCCAGAAACATTATAGTCTAATCAAAATTAGGTTGTTCAAATTTATACACTGTTTCTAAATTATCGAGAAAAGGGAAGCAGACGATAAGGTGACGTAAATTAATTATATAATGAACCCTGTCAGTTAATAATTGTGAAACTAAAATAAAATTTATGAAAATCACATTGATTTAGAACATGAATATCTGACTCATGTTATTGAAAATTAACGTTTTCTTGTTTGTCTATATATCCATGTTCAATTTCAAATTTATTTCTTGGTGGACACTTTATACAAAATGTTTTGTCGTCCTAAACGTAATCTACTATCCATGGATAAGAGTGTTGTCCACAAAAGCCAAAACAAAAAAGTGCATTAAGTCGCGGAAAGGTCAGGTTAATGACGTTACCAAAAATTAAATAAACATCAACTCTTTGTCTTTGACTTATTTAAACACTTTGAAGCAGCTTAACACATTGTCTGTTAGTATTTAACCATATTCAATATTTAGATTTTATTAATGAGTGATTTTAAGGATTGGTGCAAATAATACCGAAAGGAACAAACTTGGGGATGCTGCATACATATGGTTACAAAGATATGAAATAGATTCTCTCGGATTTAAATGGAGGGCACAACAAATATTCTGCATCTTTGACCAGAATTTGACGTCGCCATCCTTGTTGATATATAGTAAGATTTTTAGAAATCCTAAGAACACTTTAGAGATTCTTAGACCACTATTGCCTTAGTTTCGTTTGTTTTGTGAATATGAACCGGTAATTGTTTGTCGACAGCTGATGGTCTACATTACCGTTTGATACGTTCCATGCATAATCTATCAGATAGAATACATTTGGAAAAAAATATTTATACAAAATTTATAACTTTTAGCCAAAGAGTTAAAAGCAGAAACATTCATTTAAATAGGGTTATTTTTGCACATAATTGTACACAGTTTTACTATTTAGGTCTTGCTTATTCTACCAGAAGTTGGATTCAATGTGATATACTGAAAAACCTGAAACGGAGTCCATTCAATAATGTTCCTTCCTAATAATAATAATAATAATACACTGTCAGTACAATTCATGTAACGTTATATCTATTCAATTCTCATATTCTGGTGGGTTTAATGAGAGTAACGTCTGATTTATTCAATTCTCATATTCTGGTGGGTTCAATGAGAGTAACGTCTGATTTATTCAATTCTCATAATCTAGTCGGTACAATGCATGTAACGTTAGATCTATTCAATTCTCATAATATGTCAGTTAAAATAAGAGTAACGTCTGATTTATTCAATTCTCATATTCTGGTGGGTTCAATGAGAGTAACGTTAGATTTATTCAATTCTCATAATCTGTCAGTTACAATGAATGTAACATTTCATATATTCAATTCTCATATTCTGTGATGTACCATGAATGTAACGTCAAATTCATTCAGTTCTCATAATGTTAGGCACAATGATTGTAACGTTTGATTTATTCAAATCACATTATCTGTCAGATACAATGAATGTAACGTTTGACTTATTCAGTTCACATTATCTGTCAGGTACAATGAACATAAATTGTAATTTATTCAACTCGCATAATCTGTCATATACAATGAATGTAAAGTTCGATTTATGCAATCGTTATAATTTGTCATGTACAATAAATCTAACGTTTGATTCATTCAATTATATATATATATATATATATATATATATATATATATATATATATATATATATATATATATATATATATATATATATATATATAATCAGCTTAAAATGTGTTCATATATATATATATATATATATATATATATATATATATATATATATATATATGTATATATATATGTATATATATATATATATGTATGTATATATATATATATATATATATATATATATATATATATATATGTATGTATATATATATATATATATATATATATATATATATATATATATATATATATATGAACATATTTTAAGCTGATAATAAGGGTATTGTGTGACGATATTTTAGATACAAATGAAGTCAGTGCCGTATGTCTCTAGTTATGGACTGTTACAAAGTGCAGTATCTTACATATTGTCATCAGGGACAAACGTTAATCGCGACTCATTTACTGGCTATTTATTTTTCCATTTAAACATATACTGCAATTGATGTGTCGCATGTAATAGAATATATCATGTTGAAATAAAACGAAGTCTCATGCATATTACAAAATAAAAGCATGATGCATGATTTAATGGGTTTACAGCATTGCAAATCTGACTACAACCACAGTTTGCAAATTAATTAAATATATTCAAGCAGGTGTTCGTAAATAAGCATATATGTACACATAGGCATAAACAGACTTAAACAGACTGACACGCAGACACACACACACACAACCACACACACACACACACACACATATATATATATATATATATATATATATATATATATATATATATATATATATATATATATATATATATATATATATATATAGATGCAATAAACTGACGACGAACAGTACGAAACTAGTAACTAACTAGCCTAAGCGCTTTCGACTCTTAATGAGTCTTTTTCAAAGGCAAATACAAAACATAGTTACGACAAACAAATAAACACAAAAACGTTGCGTTTGTAAACCTCTACATTTCTATCTTCACATGTGCTAAAACTATAAATACAACCAGCTTGTATAGACTAGTTGCGGAAACTGAAAACGTTGTATAATTCCCTAAAAGTCTACAAGCCAAAGCGACATCTATTTTTACTTTGTGTGCATATGTAACGCAGATTATATCCCGGGTATTTGGTTCTATACCGGTTATTCTTATAGTAAAAATTGAAGGATAAGAAGATTTAGAAAATGTTAAATTCTACTAGTGCATAGTTTTCATTTTCTAGACTTCTTGGTTTAGACCGCTTGGTTTCAATGTTCTAAGGCGGCGTATCCAGTATGATTCCTTTTCCTTCCTGGTTTCGGAACTCCAGCTGTGGTTGTTGGCAATAGCGATAAGTATTATATCACTGAAAGTGTGGCCAGGGGAGGAGAAGTGTTCTGCGACCGGGCTTCTGTGCAGCTTTTTTGTCATCCAATCAGATCTATGAAGGTTTATCCTTATGTGTAGCTTTTCAGTTTCTCCCACGTACTGAAGGCCACAGATCTTACATGTGATGAGATAAATCACATTCTCTGTTTTGCACGTTTTGTTTGGACCATGTATGTTTAGTTTTTCTTTAGTCACTGTGCTAGTGAAAGTCTTGGTCTCTATCATATGTTGACAGGTTTTACATCTTTTATCGCCACAGGGTCCAGATTGACTAGGTTGGTTTTGACTAGCGATTGTTGTTAGCTTGGCCCTGACTAGGATGTCCTTTAGGTTTTTTGGTCTCCGGTAAGCTACTACAGGTTTGTTCGGGAGTATTAGGTTTAGTATGTCTAACGATTGCACGGTTAGCCAGTGGTGTGCGATGATTTTACCTACTTTGGGATTGTCTGGGTGATAGGTCAGAATAAATGGTATCCTATCAACCTTTTCGTTCTGTCCATATCTGAGTAGGTCATCACGGTTTGTTTGTTTGGCCCTTTGGATTGCCTCCGCAATCAGGTCTTTGTCGTAGCCTCGGTAAATTAAATGTTTAGCCAGCTCTTCAGACCTTTCTAGGAATCTTTCATCGTCGGAGCAAATTCTGCGTATCCTCAGTGCCTGGCTATATGGAATGTTCTTAATGCAGTGTTTTGGATGCAATCGTCAAACATACTAAACCTAATACTCCCGAACAAACCTGTAGTAGCTTACCGGAGACCAAAAAACCTAAAGGACATCCTAGTCAGGGCCAAGCTAACAACAATCGCTAGTCAAAACCAACCTAGTCAATCTGGACCCTGTGGCGATAAAAGATGTAAAACCTGTCAACATATGATAGAGACCAAGACATTCACTAGCACAGTGACTAAAGAAAAACTAAACATACATGGTCCAAACAAAACGTGCAAAACAGAGAATGTGATTTATCTCATCACATGTAAGATCTGTGGCCTTCAGTACGTGGGAGAAACTGAAAAGCTACACATAAGGATAAACCTTCATAAATCTGATTGGATGACAAAAAAGCTGTACAGAAGCCCGGTTGCAGAACACTTCTCCTCCCCTGGCCACACTTTCAGTGATATAATACTTATCGCTATTGCCAACAACCACAGCTGGAGTTCCGAAACCAGGAAGGAAAAGGAATCATACTGGATACGCCGCCTTAGAACATTGAAACCAAGCGGTCTAAACCAAGAAGACTAGAAAATGAAAACTATGCACTAGTAGAATTTAACATTTTCTAAATCTTCTTATCCTTCAATTTTTACTATAAGAATAACCGGTATAGAACCAAATATCCGGGATATAATCTGCGTTACATATGTACACAAATTAAAAATAGATGTCGCTTTGGCTTGTAGACTTTTAGGGAATTATACGTTTTCAGTTTCCGCAACTAGTCTATACAAGCTGGTTGTATTTATAGTTTTAGCACATGTGAAGATAGAAATGTAGAGGTTTACAAACGCAACGTTTTTGTGTTTATTTGTTTGTCGTAACTACGTTTTGTATTTGCCTTTGAAAAAGACTCATTAAGAGTCGAAAGCGCTTAGGCTAGTTAGTTACTAGTTTCGTACTGTTCGTCGTCAGTTTATTGCATCTATTTTAATTAATCCCTGACAAACGTGATCACTTGGTGGATCCAGTACGCTTGAGAGGGTTGTTATTCGCCATATGATTTGTATTCTTTATATATATATATATATATATATATATATATATATATATATATATATATATATATATATATATATATATATATATATATATATATATATATATAAATTAAAAAATAGCATGCATTTAAAGTGTTTATATAAAGCGTCTTGATATACCAATAGTACTGGTACATCAAATTGTGATTTGCCCATTGCTTATGAATACGCATAAGGATCATATTTAAATAGATATACTCTCTAAAGATGGGTATGAATTCCTTGGAATGTCACATCAAAAGAAAAGACAAAATAACAAGAAAATGATTTTCATGTAAAATATTTGTTGATAGAAATTAATATTTCTACACAAAATATCATCCCTACTCAATCCTGGAAATAAATATTATTGAGCTCCACCTTGTCATGTCTGCTCTCATCTCTTGTCAATACTGATTGCTTACAGTCTCTCCCTCTTTTAAGAATCAAACACGGTGCAACACGATAAAAAACGGAAACAATTGTCATCAGATAAGGAGGAACATAATGGAGCAACATTTAATCTACTAAACTTTGAGTTAATTAGAAGAGTTTGATAGAGACAAGGCTAAGACATTTGTATATGAAAATGACCATTCTTTGGCCAAATAGAGCCTATTAAGGAATACAGATTTATACACCATAACCTTATGATGCACTAAAATTTATAGAAAGTAAGCAGAATGCAAACACTTTAAAAAGACACTATTGGATGTAAGGGTAGTGACAGCATTCTTGAAGTAAAAAAATGACAATTTTTTTTTTTTACATAAAATATACCTATATGAATTGGATAAGCACCTGACTGGTTTTATGCTTAGTGTTAGGAAAAAAGATGGAACTGAGTTTTAACCAAACAGCTTAATAATCATGATCAGCACCTTAAAATCAAGAGTTATATTCCATATCAATCAGGAAATGACACAAATTTTGCATTAACAAGCAAACATTTAAAATCTAATAAAATAATGAAATAAACCCAATCGAAGTCATCCGAGCACAGATGAAGAAATACGTGTCTTGCATAGCAAAAATCTAATGGGGATGGAAACACTGCGAGCCATTGTTAACACAATGTTGTGCAACAATTATGTGCATTTTGTTCTGAGGGGGGGGTGACTGAACATTACAATCTGAAATGGGGGATATTATACTAAAGAGAGATGTGAAATAAATTTTCAGGTTACAGAAGTGTACAGTCTATAAATAGCTATTCAAAAATTAGTGACAAACAACAACAGACTTACTCCAATTACCTTTGAAAACCCGGCCACCCAAGTAAAATTGATCTTGTCATTCCCCACCCAAAAAAACAAAACAATTTCAAATTGCACAGCAACAGACTGCAATAAAAAAAGTTCTCAAACTCGCTGCATAACTTTTTCATTAGAAGGAAACTCGCCAAGCTTCGTTTCCTTTTACTGAAAAATTTATACATCTCGTGGTATATCACTGACACAGCGTACATACTAATACATAGTATTGTATATATATATATATATATATATATATATATATATATATATATATATATATATATATATATATATATATATATTTGTGTGTGTGTGTTGTTAATGTCTGCATGTAAGTCGGTTTGAGTCTTTGAGTAACATAATATATTCTAAAAAATGTGATACATCAAATGCAGTCTAAATGGAAAAATAAATGTAACCAGTCAATGAGTCACCATTAACATTTGTCCCTGATGACAATATATAAGATACTACACCTTTTATCAGTCCATAACTAGAGCAATACCAGCTAGCTGTTGGACACTGACTTCATTTGGGTACAAAGGATCGTCACACATGACCTTATAATCCGCTTTAAGTGTGGGTCTTTAACAGGTTATTGATGCAGATCGTTTCCGGTTATTTACACAAACATAGTTGTAAATCTGGTTCAATGTATTGTAATATGTTCATTCGTAAATTTTATATTTTGTCATCTATACTAACAACAAACCCTAGTTGTACTCTGTCTTCCCTTTATTTTCATGAGAATTTCAAACACTGTACTTTGTTAATGTCCTCTTGAATTTACGGACACCATCTGGCTAACCTCTGGCTCTTAGGTCTCAATCCCATGTCATTTTAATGAATTGTATAGAAGCTATGACCAACATATATTTTCTAAAAGTGTATATTATCCATACTATTGCAAACGTATGGATATCAATTATAGATACACTTTTCACAGCTGTATTTTATTATCGTCTAGCATATTTCATTCCAATTAGATTGTTATGTTATCACTTGAGCAAAAACATCTCGTAAGGCAACTCTAGAAGCATCACAATACAGGGTGAATACTCTGGATTCTTTAATTTCCCTCTTTCATTTTTAATATGTGCATCATATAGTGACCACATTGATTTGTTGCTAGGTATTTCCACATATAAGTCAACTAGCTAATTACTATTAAATACATTAAATTATTTGGGACATCAAAAACAATGTTGTCTCCAAATATCCATTCCAAATTTGACAAAATAATTTCACTAAATATCTTTCGTTACCAACAAAGTTGTTGAAAGGCACAACACCGATAATGTCCAGAGATTGTTGGTGCTAGGACAAAATACCCGGGGACAAAATGGCATGAGCAAAATGTCATGTGGACACAATGTCACGAACAACATGTCATGCGGACAAAATGTCATTGGTACCATAACTGGCGGGACAAATAAGATGAAATAAGCAATAAAAAAATTCACTAATATATTTATTCAAATTGATTCTAACTTTATTATAATAATTATATCTAGCCTATTTAAGAAATAGTGAAGTCAAACAACATTAATGTTTAAAACACGTGCAATGTCTCCTAAATATGTGGCTGGATCTCGATCGTTGTAATCGGTCACCATGGTGTGCAACGCCTCGTTGACGCGGATATGTTTTCTTTTTTCCCCCAGCCGTTGATCCCAGTTCCAATTAACGACGAAGAAGCTGAATGTGTTATGTTGTTCCTGCTGTAGTTTCCGTGCAAGTTTGGTCCCGGTCGGATGCGCGAACCGACAACGTTGTTGAATGCATTGTGCCAACCTTCGATTGCATTGTTGCTGAGAGGCATATTGTTGACTACTCTAGAAAATTGACTCCAAAGTTGAATTGAAAATCTGGGTGGCGTTCTTCTTGCTCTTCTTAACCTACCAATGAAGTTATCTTCCATGTAATCACAGATAACATATGTCACGATAAGCTGGATCTTCGATTAAATGTTCAAACAAATCAATAATATCCTGTGGTGGAACAAATGCCAGAGAAAGAAGTCGTTTGACGAGAAGTGCGAAATCCGGTTCATTTCTGTAATCCTTCCGCTTGCGATTTCCTCCAAACGCACTGACCGAGGTGAAACATGCATCCGGTGAGTGTTGCTGCAGGAAATTTGTTCTGGAATACTCTAATTGCTGCTAGTTCGAAATCAACCATAATTGAATATAAATTCAGACCTGCTTTCAATATCAGAATTTCCTGAAGATGTTGATATGCTTCTTCTGTTCTTGAATACTTTAGTGCATATACTAGCGGGTAAAATTTTGCCATTAAAGAACCATGAATCGTGTATAGTTGGTCATATCTATTTGGACTCACTCTAAATGTTCCATCTTCAAACCAGTGCTGACATCTGGAAAGGAATTCCAAATCATCATCAGCTGCAAAGATGATCATGTCGTCTCCTAATACGAATGAAAGGTGTGTTGTTCTTCTTCAAAGAATATCTCATCATGTCATCTTAGTCGTTTGGTCGCACCCTCTGGAAATGACATCGTACATCTCGTGCCAATTTTATTCGTTTTGGAAGTAGATGCGCTGCTGAAACTTGAACATTCATCAATTCATTCTGAACAATTGATCGTGTTGTTTCTTCAGTTGTTTCACCTCTTCTTTTCATACCGGCTCGTGCTCTTTTGACCTCTACTTGACCATGAGTTACCGCGTAGTTGTGAGTTGCAACTTGATGGACAATTTCATCATCTTTTGTGTGCACCCTCGCTGTGCAAGTTCTTTTGTCACAGCACCAATGCTTTTTTTCCATTGTATTTCGCCGAATGCTTTGTAAAAAAGTAACCTTGAAATATAAGCTTACGATTTCCTTTCTATGATGTAATGAATTCTAACTTTGTGTTAATATTTTAAATTGTAGTTTCTGGAAGTGTTTATATATAGTGTAACGTTATTCATGGGGCTGCTGGCAGATTTGAATTTTGAAGCCATATTGTTTTTATTGGTCTATGCACGTTACTAATCCAACTCGCTGAATTCTTCTCCTAGCAGAGCAGTGAATCCGCCTTTACATCTGGAGTTTATTGTTTCTAGAATCTAGATAAAAGGTACTCAACAGATCAATGAATCCGCCTTTACATCTGGCGTTTATTGTTTCTAGAATCTAGATAAAAGGTACTCAACAGATCAATGAATCCGCCTTTACATCTGGCGTTTTTTGTTTCTAGAATCTAGATAACAGGTACTCAACAGATCAATGAATCCGCCTTTACATCTGGAGTTTATTGTTTCTAGAATCTAGATACCAGGTTCTCAACCCATAAACAATAATCGTTACGCTCCTGCCTCAGACAATTATTTAATCTAAACTAAACATGGTAATGAAGCGTTGTTTACATTCGATGGGTGATAAAACATTTGGTTATTCACGGAATAATGTTTTCTAACCGGAATAGTTTTCTCCATGCCATTATGTCCACTGAAATTTTGTCCCTGCTCTTTTGTATTTGACATTTTGTCCGTGTCATTTTGTCTGCGGACATTTTGTCCACATGTCATTTTGCCCATGCCATTTTGTCCGCGAACATGTTGTCCACATGACATTTGTCCGTGCCATTTTTTTCTGCGAACATTTTGGTCGGCCACCAAGATTGTCCTGTTGCAGAAACATCATTTCTAATTTGGACATAACTTGTTGTATCACAATTTTCAAAAATTTCAGCACTCATCAGCGATGACGCAGCGCTAGTATCAATATAAAGATTAGTGTTTTGACATAATTGTGTCTATGGATTAATACGTCATTTATTGCCCCTAGTCATTACTGAAGGAAATACTGCATCCGGTTTATGGTGTAATAATCATAGGTAGCACTAAAGCTTTCAGATCATTTTCTTGAGGAATTTCCCTGAGAGCTTAGGGCTAATTTACTCTCTAAGAAAGATGTCATGTTTCGTTTCGAGGTTGCACATACTTATACGTTTCGAAACATTTTTTTCCAAATTGGCCTATCAGCTGATAAAAGTTCAATATTGTTACACCCTCTGTCTGTTGTTTTCATTTCTGTCGTAGGTATCACGATCCCGACCAATGAAGGTTCTCGTGTACATCCTACATCTGGCTACACATGTGGGAGTCAGAGTTCTTAGGGAAGCGCTATCACTTGCGAAAACGGAACGTTTTCAGTTAAGGTTTGAATGTTGTACCACTTCTTATATCACGATGCTTGAATTGTACTCCATTATAGTCCCTTAAGAATTTTATTATGGTACTCACGTGTTCTATTCTGATTGCCTGTTCTAAAGGTTTGGGATCACGTATCACAGCAATTCGTTTTCTCTGTGGCCTCGGTCTTTCAATGAAGTGTTCCACTGTATTCTAACTGTTTCGGTATCACGAGGCTTCCTTCGTTGCATTTTATATTCTTGTATAATTTTTTATTCTATAAATTCAGAGAAATGCATTCTCTCTAAATCCTCTGGTCAAAATCTTTCCTTCATTTTATGCAAAGTGCAACAAAATATTTCTTTCATTCATCTTCGTGGTCTTCATATTAATTAGCCTTTTAAGTGTACCTAAACAATCTCTAATTTGCTAGAACTATTCCATCTGTTCCTCTGATGATATCCTCTCAAATGATTGATGCAATCTTTCAATGCTGTATTTCGTATCTCAATGAATCATTTTAGTCGTTTAAATCTCTTTGTATATCACTGCTAACATTAGTAATTTTGAGGGCTCCATATTTTTCATATATATGCTGTTCCTTGTGACATCATAATAGTATATTCTTACGTTTCTTTTAGTTTCCATTTAGTATTGTTATTTAAATCTATATTGTGTATTTTGATGGCAAGGTCATTTGTATACACCGTATTACAGATTCCTTTTTTATGATCGTAGAATATTTTTTAAGAGAATTATTATTTGTAGATAAACATGCCTACTTGTATCGGAGTTCAGGACTTGTTTTCCAGTGATAAATTGTGTTAATCGGAGCATCGAATTTCTTTTTTACCAGACCAGTTTACTTTTCACACTGATAATGAAAAATTAAGTCACAACATTCCGCTGTGAAAGATGAAATGTTCTTTTACCAGTCACATGCATTGACACTGGAGTTCAAAAACAGACATATTAAATATGCAATATTTCATGCCTTGGTTTAAGCACAAAGCAAAAAATAACCATGAATAATTGTCATTATTTATATTTTAGGTCTGAAGAATGATGAACATGTCTTTTGTATTAATGGCTATTGTTGCGATACACTGTGTCCAATCACAAGTTCACACCAATATAAGGGAACATAGTCTCAATTCTCAACACTATTCACCTTACGATTGTACCACGCCTTTCCCTCCAACTCCGAATACGTTTACCACCGGGCGTACAAGGTGTCGGCCAAACGAACAGTGCGGATATAATCAACACGCAACATATAATTGGTGTTATACTGACTACAGCGACAATTGGGATTATTGCTGTGTTGGATCGTGCGATTTTTATGGAGATTCATACTTGTGGTGTTCAGTTGGAAGTACATGGCAGTATTGTGGAAATTGTCTAGCGCATGATATCAACGCAAGACCATGTCTTTCAACATTTCCGTGTGGCTTGCATACCAATGAAGTCAACGAAGGAGAGAGATTTTATTGGTGCTATGTCGATTTGGCTAGAAACTGGGACTATTGTTGTGCACCGCATAGTAAATGCAGTAAAGGTGCTAAGAGTTTTTTTTGGTGCTATATCATTGATGATACAAAGAACGACGCCTGGAGGAAATGTCGTCCATAAGAATAAAAACGAACAGTTCAATAACTGACAAAGAACCCTAAAACATACCAAGGCAAAGTATTTACACCGACCATGTGTGTACGTGTGTGTGATTAATTCGCTAGTTTCTCCCACTCCCACTTACTTATTTTGACTGCTTACTTTTACGCTTATCGTATCTACGTTAAATTTATAATGCTTTTCTATTATTGATTTCTTGGTTTTATCCATAAAAGGAAGTGATAGACAAATTAATTATTTGCAAATAGTATATTATTTAGAACAAACATGTATGTATTTAAACTTTAATGGTGAAAGTTTGGAACAAATAAATTTTGCTTTCGATTTCCATTTAATTAATTCATTTTCAGATACATTGTCATGTGTAGCCAAATTATTTTGAACTTTACACTCGATTTAAGATTGCTTTAAAATGCCGTTCACACGATGCTAAACTTAATTATCTCATTACTTTTAATCTGATTATTTTGGTCAACAAATGAACAAATGAATTATGAGCAGAAAGAATGCGTTGATTTCTCTAATTAATGCAACCAAATATAATGTTTTTGCGGTAAATATATTCCTTGGGTTGAATGACTTGATGATATATTGCGTAATATAACTGAATATCACCAATCTACCTTTTCTTGCTCAGGCGACACAACCATCTAGCTGTTCTGCTAATCTTACTTTTCAAATCTGTCTGGTCGTCTCAGGTCATCTTGGTCATGGTGTCCATCGCGCTAGGAACTACTTTTAAAAGGAAGAAATCCTTCTTGTTTTCTGCTATGATTGACAGAGTTGTTCTAAATCAAACAACAAAACAAAAACAAAGTATATTTAACACAAATTTCCCATTTAGGATAAAAATGTCTCTCCAACTCTTAAAACTCACTTAAAAAAATTACAGAGAGAGAGAGAGAGAGAGAGAGGAAGAGAGATTCAGACACGCATACGTACGTAATTTGCTATATATGTTTTGTTCCACACAACATGATGATCCTTTATCCATAAGTAGGCCTAACTCAATAACTTTTCATGTCAGTGCCATTAAATGTAGCTAACCGTACATAATTCGTTTTAGATATACGTATGAAATGAATAAGATAGTGTTAGCGACATTTAAAGACCCAAACCTGATCCTGGATGGAACGAATAATGACAGAAAACATTCTTCTCAGCACACAGACTACCACACTGATAATAAAATTACGAAAATGAATGTTCCAAATTATCTGAGCTTCTAACGGAAAAACCGCAACAAATATAAGTTTGTTATCACAGCCTTGCCTTCCTCAAAATTTTTCAAACACTCACAAGCTGTGTTTGTTAAATAACTTTTTTTGTAAAGAAATGAAAATTCGTGTACTTCCTAATAAGTGTTAATTTATCAGTTCACTCTCAGTTTCGCAAGAAGAATTCCAAACAGCATATGATAATTGCACTAATAATAGCAACACTGGACATAATTACGAAAGACATAATTACTTTCCAAGAATATCTTGAATTAGAAATTCCCGTCACAACACACGCTGCTAGATCTCTACGGTGGTATGTATCCATAATGTTAACTCAGTGAACTCAGTGTCACCGTTACCAACCACAGACAATTTTTCAAATTAGAAGTTAAAAGTTATCCATATAAATTATATCGATTATTTTTTTCTTATTTTCAAACGACACTCATCGATTAAATGTGATAATACAGGGAAAATATCACCTGTTTTAATGTTTATATTTTCACCTAAGTTTAATCTGTTTTACTTGGAATCAACCGTTTGCCGCATTGCTCACATTGACATATAGATATAATTACGTGGTATTGTATGTTTAAACAACAATAACACGTGGCTAGAGACGCTTAATTCGCAATAATTCTAACAACTAACAATTATAATTTTTCATGACCTTTCCCTCTACTAAGTTCGACACATATAGCTAGATTCAACTTTAATAATTTTTCATAAACGAATACGATGATATTAGAGAAGCTTGCAAAGAAATAATAATTCCAGGGAAATAATACTGTGTTTTGAAGCAGTTAACCAAATTGCAAAACTGCACTTTTATTTCATTTTAACTGAAATAAATTTGGTGAGAAATACAATCAATGTCGGTGTTTCTAGCAAGACAAGGAAACTCATGAGGTTGCATTGGTTGTTTTCCCTGGGAGATCAATGACGTAACTGGAAATTCCTGGTCTTGGTGAAATCTCCAAGAGTGTTTCTCCTAAACTACATGACCAAGTAACATTTTAAATGTGAGATCAATTCATATGTTTATTATTCAAGAGGCAGTAAGGTATTAGACATATTGATATTATTGATTCTTTAACGATTAGGAGATCATAACGATGATTTATTGTATAGATCTCTAATTATGTTAGCACTCTCATTTTGATATTGTAGTGTTCCTTGATTTAACGCATATAACTTAAATCAGTTTATGCGAACTGACATTGAGAATTAAGACATAGACAGAAAATTACTACACAACATCTCAGTCAGTAATCCCTTCATAGAAAAGATCTTTTCAAGAAATAAAATGTTACATTTTAGTACTTTTTCTGTCAGAAATGAGAAGATTAATAATATAAGATTACAGTATCACTAATAATTTTGCAAATTATAGTAATATTGCTCTCATAACTTGTCAGAGCAACATCTACTGTTTGTGTGTTTGTTTTCTTTTTTCTTAAATTATTTTTTCACTAGTATAATGGAAGCCATTTAATGTTAAACTAATGTGTAGGACCTATACAAATTGCATGTGTTTGCTTGTTTTAAATTATTTACCCTTTTATTTCAGATGGATATGCACATTGTTTAACCTAAAGTTTTGATGCGGTTAGGGGACACAACATACCATTACCAATGTATTTGCATTGTCATGTTTTGGTACAGCCTCCACATACTGACCCAATGTAAGTCTAATATACTTTCTATTCTCTGTTTTCTATTCATTGTTGTTTTCATATGCGATTCCTTTGATATAAGGTACATTTTCCTTTTGGAAACTCACTGTCCTCCTGTTTTTAATTCACTTGGAATTTCTTATCATTTTCCTGTTCTTCATTCCCCAAAATTATTATAAAAGTCCATACCAGAATGCTTATAAATTGTAATGTACAAGTTATGATCACAGATTGGCTTCTTTCATAAATATTAGTCACTTATTAAGGGACGGAAGTTTGTTGTTTATGTTACAGAAGCGATGAGGGTGGCTGAACTGTATGAAAGGACTGGGGTAATTGACATCATTCATTGGTTTTAATAGCCTAGACTCTCTTTTAAGATTGGGTCATGTGCTTTTGTCGCTGATGTTAAGTTCTGTTATGAAACAAATATAAAGTCCTTTAGTTTAGATGAAAATGTCATTTTAAGAGTAGAACGGGTACATGCTAATAAGGGCATTGACCTTTAACCTTGCTATTACATATCGCCAAAGTGAAGTTAGATAAGCACTGACATAAATAAGACACAACTCCTAGGTAAACGAATTCATTTTATTTAAAAAGATGATTTTTCTAAACAAAAGTATGAAAATTAGCATTAAACAGCTCAATAACATTTCTATAAATAATCATATAGGACATAAATAATACCTCATAAAATTGTTTTTGACATGCGAGACTATGTATATTTGTTACTTATACAGTCATGAAAAATATCACACATTATTATATGCTCATATTTTTTCTCCGTTAACTTTACATTGTCAGAATC
Source organism: Potamilus streckersoni (assembly GCA_016746295.1). Taxonomy (NCBI): domain Eukaryota; kingdom Metazoa; phylum Mollusca; class Bivalvia; order Unionida; family Unionidae; genus Potamilus; species Potamilus streckersoni. The sequence continues at coordinate 2,262,584 of JAEAOA010000378.1, read as the reverse complement.
GTTCAATATCCGGCGATATTGAACACCTTCATATTGCACTCTCACGTGACTGATGCACGTGAATGAAGAACTATTTTCTATAGTAAACAAACAATGGACGCAGACGCCAGTACTTTAGTTTTATTGTGTTTGTCGGTGAATAAAGTAAACCAACTGTTTGAACCATTTGAAAGTAGAGATGCCAAAGTTGAGAATAAGGATGAATTCATAGATTCATAGAAGAAATTTTCAACGAAGCTGGCGACTGAACGTGATATCAGAAATGTTCAGCGATGGCTGTATGAAATATAAACAAAGAAAAAAGGAGTAACAATTTTTTTTAGACAATGCAAAGAATGAATGAAAATAAAATTACATAACATAAAACAAAAAATATGGGGAAAATATGTAATGAATTGTATAATCTGCACATACCAAACCGTTTTCACAATGAAATACATTAATCAACATTGCCAAATATAAGAAAACTGGTTTTTATGTCAGGTGCATTAGATTATTGAATTAAATATAACATATTCGCGATGAAAATGTTAAAAATTGCTGGTATTATCCGAGAACAATGGGGGTTAATCAGCTTGGAACTCTGATGAAACGAGCAGCCGAAAGGACACAAATCCAGGAGAGAATTACCAATCATTCTGTAAGGAAGACTACTGTGACAAACCTGTCAAAAGCTGGGGTCCCTCCAACAAATATAATGCAAGTGACTGGGCATACAAATATGGCATCTATAACTGGTAATAGCAATGAGAATAAATCTACTTGCCTTTTTGCCTCTTTAACCTCCTCAAAATGTACTTTGTACTTTGTGGACTCTTTCTGCTAATAAGAATTACGTATTTCCAAACACTGTTACACATCTGTGTACTATAATATATAGGCCTATAGAATCCAGACTACATTGTTGAAATCGAAATCACATTCCATAATAGACTGTACGGAACTCCGCAACAAATGAATCTGTTGTTCACAAAAAATAAACAATATTGAAACAAGTATCTTCTTAAGAATTTATGTTTAAAAACTTTCATATTTTTCCAGTTTACGATTCTAAACTATCCATGGCAGAACAGAAACAGTTATGCAGATTGTTGTCATCGCCAGTCCCTAAAATCACACGTACATCGTGCGGAAAACACACAGACGGAGATAATCAGAATTTGGCTGTATTGACAGAGAAACAAAATCTCTCAATTCCTGACCAGCTGGGAACTTTGTTCAATGGCGCAGTCATTCATAATATGACTTTAAATTTCAATTTCAGATAGACCAAAATGGGATTTCTTTTTTAAATGAGCGAGCGCGCGGTACGCTATGAAGTCAAGAGGTCGATTGGCGGAGCTATATGCGCATAAATACTATTATTGTGTATTGAAGGAGAATTTACGATCGTCAACGTATTTATTTTAATAATAAAATAATAAATTTTATTATTAAATATATTTTGCTGTGAATTGTATTATTAAGTCTTTGGTAATGAAACAAAAATGAGCATATAATAAAAGGTTACTGCATTTGAATGGGAAAATATGAACTCGTTTTTTTCGGATGGCTATACTGCACTCCCAAGGTCGTGCAGTATAGCTATCCAAAAAACTCGTTCATATTTTTCCATACAAATGCAGTAACCTATAAGACTTGGAAATATCTATTACGATTTGCTTTAGGTATAACGGTACCAGTTACGCAAGTCCAGGTGGGTGGAGCTTAAGTAGTAGGGAACTTTGCATTCGGTTACAAACAACATTAGCTGTGATTGGTGCATTATGTAAGAGTTGTACTTTCTGTTAGGCTTAAAAAAAAGTTGAGCCATTTGGCAACCTTGGCATCATGTTAATTCATATCTAAATCATATTTTATATTTTTATGATTTTTGTAAAATGTGGTACACATGAATGAAAATTTCTCTGTTGTGACTAAATAGCTCATGCCCATGTCTAGTTCCAGCAGAGTTGTCTCTCTTAAATGCAATGGAGTACCTGGTTCTTTCATCGTCTTATTGACAACCTAACACTGCTCTCTAGAAAAGTGTGTGACGTGCATGCACATTTAGGATAGAAAATATATTTATTTCCTCAAACATTAGCATTAAGGTATATGGAAAAACAATTGGTACCGTGATACCATAAGTTGTGTACAGTATAAAATTGGCAACACTTTTAGTCTATACCAATCATTCACGAACATAACCAGCTTGAATTAAAATATCTTCGAGGGATTCTTCCAAATTAGCCATTTACGTCGACATCAGAAGAAGCCATTTTCTATTCTTTAAGTAACATTTATTAATAAAACGCATATGCATATTGACTGCATTAAGCGCTTTATAAGCAAATGTTTTTTTAACTGACCAGAGTTTCCAGTCCTCAAGAAATCAAAGTCAAGTTAATTAAATTTCCACCAACACAATGTTACTTTCTCTCCATAATTCCATTCTTTGTTATTAGTCCGGTAACACATTGAAACCTGAGATGGCTTATTCCGTTTGTAACCGTTTAGCAGATGATCTGTATTTTCACTATGCTGACTCCTTTAGATACCCTTCCGCTTTGAATCCGAAAGCACAGGGTAACACCTGATACTT
>JAEAOA010000378.1:2147500-2255000 GCA_016746295.1 Potamilus streckersoni | reverse complement strand
GGACCCAACAATGAATTGGATGAACTTGATTTACGGGTGTACATACATACATACATACATACATACATACATACATACATACATACATACATACATACATACATACATACATACATACATACATACATACATACATACATACATACATACATACATACATACATACATACATACATACATACATACATACAACCATCCATCCAACCATACATACATACATACATACAACCAACCATACATACAACCAACCAACCAACCAACCAACCAACCAACCAACCAACCATACATACATACATACATACATACATACATACATACATACATACATACATACATACATACATACATACATACATACACACACACACACACACACATACATACATACATACATACATACATACATACATACATACATACATACATACATACATACATACATACATACATACATACATACATACATACATACATACATACATACATACATACACATCACACACACATGTTTTACCTACCAGAATACGAAGACCCACTGCTCGGGATTGCTACTATAGATAGTGACAATAGTCTTTGCCAAGCATGAAGCAAATGTAACACTTTTAAGAAAATAAAATTTGATTGGGTTAAACAGAAAATTATTTCAAAGTCCTTGTCGTGAAAATGGATTTTATTTCGCAAGATCACGGTGTTGGGATAGAGAAACCGCTGTATAGCAGCACTAGCAGTTCAAATAAACAAATATCTTACAGTACTTTTTATGACCTGAATGAATGTGTACCGTTCGCATGGAAAGAAAAGCGGTACTAGCAGTTCAAATAAACGAACATCCTATAGTACTGTTTATGACCTGAATGAATGTGTACGGTTCGCATGGAAAGAAAAGCGGTACTAGCAGTTCAAATAAACAAACATCCTACAGTACTGTTTATGACTTGAATGGATGTGTACGGTTTGCATGGAAAGAAAAGCGGTACTAGCAGTTCAGAGGAACATCCTATAGTACTGTTTATGACCTGAACGAATGTGTACGGTTCGCATTAAAAGAAAAGCGGTACTAGCAGTTCAAATAAACAGACATCCTAGACGACTGTTTACGACATGAATGTTTGATAGATATATATATATATATATATATATATATATAGATATATATATATATATATATATATATATATATATATATATATATATATATATATATATATATATATATCATAAAATAATATAAATTAAATGAACCATATATCGGTAAATAGTTATTTCTATTACGGATGCAAAGAAACGAGGCATTTTTCAACCCAAAGAAACACTATTTTTAAAGCAGAGAATATAGAACGGGTACGTGGAAATATTGCGAGCAGTTACAAAATCTTAAACTTTCTCCCAACAAATATGTATGTATATAATGAATTGGGCTGTTATCCAGTTTATTTAAATAGGTATTTGCATCATCCAACAATATTTCAAATGGCAAAACACAAATAATTATAAACTTTAAGTGATATTCCAATTAATGTCTACCGAATTAGATTGTAAGAATTATGATAACTGGTGTTATAATATGAGAAATCTATTTTGAACTGGGGTTTAAAGAAGTTAAGTAGTACAATAATTTAGTCAACACATTTTTTCACAAAGAACAAAAGACATGTTTCATTCTGTCTGATATTAATTTGTTGCTTGAAAGATTCATAATATATTAAGGTATAAAATATTTGTTGTAAATCATGTCTTATCTTAATATAATTGTCATAAACGTTTAAAGCAAATCACTGGTGTCATCGCAACCAAACCTATATACATATAGGAAGCAAGCGACACGATCGGCGCTACGACCTTTGTGTAAATATTATTAGTATAGTCGAGTATAGGCATTTGTTTTTGTTTGAATCTGACGTTTAAAAGTACTACAAATTAAAATTCTGCCTCCGCAGCATATCTCTGTAAATATTTGCATATTTCAAATAAATTTATGTCCTGCACTGAAGATGATTTATGTAGTTGTGACGTCACTTAGTAGCAACATGTCTTTCGCTGGCACATTGGTGTAGCGGTTCGATCTTGTCATTAACTTTATTCTGACGAAAGAACACAATCGTAATTAAGAAAGATTATATACTATATAGCAAAGAATACGAATAAATTTAGATTACTGGGATAAATTGATGCACGTTTCTCAAGGCTATCAGCTAAAATACTGCTGTGAAGCAGTATTTTAATGCGAAATCAAACTATATCCAAAGTCAAATCCAAACCATTTCACTTAGCTTATATTTAAACCTACAATTACCTTGTCCAGGTTTACGTTGTCATATTGGAGTGTAAGTCTACTTTGACATGAGATTTATTTGTGAACTGAAAAGATTATTATAATAGTGATTTTTTAATATGTTGAAAACAATAACGAATAATTTAAATCAGATACACAAGAAACTGGCTTTATACAACTTTCAAAAATTCTTTTGATTGATAAATTTATGTCAACTGTTTAAACTGATATAACGACATTCGAGTACCGCACTAAAGGTATAAATTCGTCTTATTCTAAAATTGATAATTCTTTTTACAAAATATATAATAGCTGTCACGTTGAGAGTCAAAAAGTGTATTTATGATATATATATATATATATATATATATATATATATATATATATATATATATATATATATATATATATATATATATATATATATATATATATATATATCTGTGTTTGTGTGCATGTCTTATTTCTCTAACGCTATTCTTCTTCGTAATAGAAACGCAACCAATATATTGTATCACATCTATGCATAAAGAGCACGTGCTCTAAAAGCCAACGACCATTGGATAAATTAATGATGATGTCATCATTTGAGGATATAAAGCTGGTGATGCGAATATGATATACTCAAAGACAGAGACAGCATACAACACCTTCTAAAGTACATGCTGGCGTTGTTCCCAAGATTGTAGCTAAGGTCCTTTTAAGCTGTCAAGATATAGAAAACTTACTCAGCAGCGGAACATCAAGTGAAGAAGGGAGGTAAGCTACTAATCTTGCTATAGTCTTTAGGTGAGTTAATGTCATATTGTCCAAATAAATATATTTACGAGTTCAAGCAATAAGACAAAAGCTATTGTAAAAGGATTTGACTAAATGGATGCTCGGAGTGAATGATAACATCACAATCACAATGTAATTAAAGATGCAAGTTTATGAAATGAATTATGAAACGGAATTATTCTTTCACGTTTCTAACACACGACTCATTCGATAACTAAGGCATTCACAAATGGAAAAGAAACAAAATTTAAATTGAAATTCAATTATTCAAAATGAAAGAGATTCGCATAATCTCATGCAAGTTAAATGAAAATGAGATTAACATAATCTCATGTATTTTAAATGAATTTGAGATTCACACAATCTAATGTAAGTCAAATAATTTCATATGATGATAACATAACTCAAATGTATTCAATTAAAGTGTCATCAATTGAAACAAATACTTTCAATGGTCAACAATACCAAACATATGGTTCGTTACCTTATCATACGATAATTATTTGTAAAAGCGTGCATTCGAAACCATTTGACTTGGTTTATGAGTCCATTTGTCAAAACCACACAATTCTCCGGAATGACTGAGTCGGCTCACACTTATTTTTGCTCCATCCACCCCTCATAGATTCACCATGCGCACAAGTTTATACATCATGTAGATCCTTCCTTGTATGGACTTGATTGCACTCCAAACAGATATACAGACAATCAGACCATCAGTCTGATGTATCTATACACATACCCACAGCTATAAATCTATGCATCCACACAGCTACAATATTAAAACCAAACTGGTCATAATAAAAGGTACATAATTACAATATATAGAGACATGCTAGTCATAATGAAGGATACACAATTACAAGATATAGATACATGCTAGTCATAATGAAGGGTACACAATTACAATATAGGTACATGCTTGTCATAATGAAGGGTACACATTTACAATATATAAATACATGCTAGTCATAATGAAGGGTACACAAGTATAATATATAGATACATGCTAGTCATAATGAAGGGTACATAATTACAATATATAGATACATGCTAGTCATAATGAAGGGTACACAATTACAATATATAGATACATGCTAGTCATAATAAAGGGTACACAATTACAATATATATACATGCTAGTCATAATGAAGGGTACACAATTACAATATATAGATGCATGCTAGTCATAATGAAGGGTACATAATTACAATCTATAGATACATGCTAGTCATAATGAAGGGTACACAATTACAATATGTAGATATATACTACTAAATTAAGGGCTTAATAGGAACTTGTAACAATTCAAAGGTTCATTTCAAATCTACGTAGTGGTAAAGAAAACATTTCACACCACGACATTAAAAACTGAATATGCTTCACATATCAAATAAAAATGTAACTCTGACCTCTATGGCTGTAAACAAAAATGAAGAACATACGCTTCTCGACAAGATCCAAAAGAACAATATGTCAATTAAATAGTAACGTTGTCATAAATCTCCATGGAAATGACTCTTAGTAAGGGTAAAATACCCCTATATGCCGTGCTTTTAGTGTCTCTCGCGCAAGCGAACTACGAAAAGATACATGCAAGTTCAGTAACTTAACTAGAGAAATGATTACCCACCCTAGGTAATGTTGTACGCATGTAGGACGACAATTATCAAATCGATGAAAATAATCAAATCGTTCTACGGAGAAACTAATTATTTCTTGCCTGATTCTGTGACAACTATCTTAATAAAACCGTCTCTCTTTATTTCTGTTCCTGCTTCTTGGTCAGATTAAAAAATATTGTCAAAGTATTCACAGCCTCCTAGTGAATAACCTACTACTGAAAGCAAATTATACCCAAGACTGGGAAAGTTAAATATATATGGTTACAAAAATATGAAAAAGATTCCAGAGATAATGACATCCTTTTTTCTTTCTGGTTTCGGTTTTGCGTCGTATGAAGATATGAAACAAATGAATATTTAGCAGGTCGAATAGCAATACTATCTTAATGCTGATATATCTCTCGGATTTAAATTGAGGGTACAAAAAATATCTTGCACCTTTGGCCAGGATTTGACATCGTCATCCTTGCTGATATACACATACATTTCAAATCTATGCATAAAGATCACTTGGAGTATAAGCTAGAAACATTCTATCAACCAATGACCTTTGGACAAATTATCTCCGCCCTTTTCTTTTATTCCCTTCATTATGATGTCATTATTTGCCGATATAAAGCTGGTGATGCGAATATGAGACACAATCAACGACAGAGATAAAACCTGGAAAAGTACTTGTTGGCGTTTTCCTCAAGATTGTAGCTAATATTCTTTTACGCTGTCAAGATATAGAAAACTTACACAGCAGCGGAACATCAAGTGAAGAAGGAAGGTAAGCTATCAAGCGTGGCTGTCGTGTTTGCGTGAGTCAAAGTTGTTATGTTCTAATACTAAGGTCCTAATAAATATATTTATGGGTTGAAGGTTTATGGCTAATATTATCCTCCATAAATATTATCATCTAATCAAAATTAGGTTGTTCAAATTTGAAAACTGTTTCTAAATGATCGAAACAAGGGGAGCACATAATAAGGTGACTATATATGTAAATTAATTGTATGATTAATCCTGTCAGTTGATAATTGTAAAAGTAAAATAAAATATATGAAAATCACTTGGATTCAGATTATGAATATCTGAGTCATGTTAATGAAAATTAAAGTTTTCTTGTTTGTCTATGTAACATTGTTCACTTTTTAGATCTATTTCTTGGTTGATACTTGATACACAATTTTATGTCGTTACAAAAGTCATCTAACATCCTTGACTGCGAGTGTTGTCCACAAAAGCCAAAGCAATGCATTAGGTCGCGAAAGGGTCAGGTTAGTGACGTTACCAAATTTTCGATAAACATCAACAAAACCTTGCCTTGAGCCACATGGTTTTGACTCACATAAACACTTTCTAGCACCTTAACACTTTGGTCTGTTCTTTAGTAACCTTAATCGAGATGTAGATTTAATTAATGAATCTGATTTTTAGGATTGGTGCAAATAATACCGAAAGGAACTAGCCTGGTGAAGCTACATACTTATAGCTACAATGTATGATAAAGATTTTCTCAGATTTAAATGGAGGGCACAACAAAAATCCTGCATAAATGACCAGAATTGGACATCGCCATCCTTGCTGATATATACTGAGATTTTGAGGAATATTAAGAACACATTATGGATTCTTCCACCACAATTATCTTAGTGTCGTTTGCTTTGGGCTGATGATACGGTGATTGTTTATAGATAGTGGATGGTCTATACCACGATTTGATACGTTGCATTGAATCAGAGAGGATAAGTTTGGAATATACATACTTTATAATTGTTAGCTCAAGAGTCAAAAGCAAATCATTTCATTAAAATACGGTTATGTAATTCCTATCATAGTACACAATTTTATTTATTTAGGTTTTGTTAGTTTTAACGGAAGTTCAATTTGATGTGTTATAGAGATTAATCTAAAAACATTGCCAATCCAATAAATGTACTTCCGGATAATACTAATAATATGTCAGGTACAATGAATGAAACGTTTGATTTATTAAATTCTAATAATATGTCAGGTACAATGAATGTAATGTTTGTTTTATTCAATTCTTTTAGAGTTTCAATTTTGATTTATAGCTGTGAAATTTGAGGATCGTAAAAACAGAAACTAGAGAACAGGTACATAGAAAATATTGCAAGCGGTCACTGTATGTAAATTTTTCTATCGACATAGAGATGTTCGCATCATATATGACTGAATGTAAATTTTTCTGAATCATATTACCAAATGCAAAACATTATATGCCTTAAGAAATGCAATAAATAATTTTTAACAATGGCAATAAATATAGGATCTGGAATTAAAATGTGAGAAATATACTGCAAACCTCAGAATTTGGAGAATATATATATATATATATATATATATATATATATATATATATATATATATATATATATATATATATATATATATATATATATATATATATATATACGAACACTAGGTTAGCTACACCATTCACATGAACGATTAACCTTTTATCTAGTGGCTCATGGAAATTAGCCTGTAAGCGATATGACAAACCATCAAGCCAATTAAAATATGTTAATATATTTACAATTGATCTAAGTCATTATTTTGCTTTAGTAACAGTATCACGGACCATACATACGTTCCTTTCTCCATCTCTCTCTTTCATCCTTTGGTCAAAGAAACTTAAGTTTTGCCTTCATTCATATACCCACAGATATATTGGGATGACAAATATGAAACTTTTCTACGTAGAGAGAGAGAGAGAGAGAGAGAGAGAGAGAGAGAGAGAGAGAGAGAGAGAGAGAGAGAGAGAGAGAGAGAGAGAGAGAGAGAGAGAGAGAGAGAGAGAGAGAGAGACCTTTGGACATTTTCATATTTAATTAATAATAAGGAAACGGGGATATATTTAATTAGTAGACCAGTCCCCGTGTATATTTTATATTAAGGCAAATCTGAATTTGGAGCGTCCCTATCAGAGTTTGCAAGAATATTATTGTACCGCAGAAGATTTTGCATTTTTCTGGTTATTCTGCCAAAGATTTCTTTCAGTCAATATCAAAGTCTTGGTCGATGATTCCAGCCTTTCTTAATATATTCATCGCATAGTGGTAACCTTGATTGGTTGCTATGTATTTCCTCATATAAGCCAACTGTTCTGATCGTAAAGAGTTGTAATGGCTTCGGACTTGGATTTAATAATCTTGGAGTTCCAGTTCTAACCCGTTGGTTGGAACTCTCGATGGAGCTACAATTTTATCATAAGTAAACTTTTATCTAAAGTTTTCAAATGAAACAAAGTTCATTTTATTTCCTGGAGTAACGTTTCAATTGTTTTTTTTTTATTAAGTTTACATGCCAGGATGATTTAGTTTTGGATTGGTTGTTTGGTTGAATTTTTACCGCACCAGCACAATGAGGCCACTTAGCGCCGTACAAAAGGTTGTATCTTTCATTATATACAAATGGTGAAAAGGATCTCTATCGGCCAGCGATAATGAACCAAATACCTAAAGGTAAAACGATAAAAATAGTAACGGTGTTAAAAAACATAAAGTTTTTCGATCAACGGGGATTGCAAATAATGTATGACAACGAAAACATATGAAAGGTAATTACAATCTAGCGACCATACATATATAGCATATAAAAATGTTTAAGATGACAACATAAAAGTTATAACATTTTTTCTACCCCTCACATGATTATTATTGCAAAGCATGAATTATCTGGGATATTAAACACAAAATTACCTCTAAATATCCATTCCAATTTTGAGATCATGTTTCCTTAAATGTTGTTTCTATACCAACATAGGTGTTGAATGGCACAACACCGATAATGTCCTGAGATTGCAATGTTGCAGAAACACCATTTCTCATTCGGGTCATATGAATTGATGTACAACAATTGCACAAAATTCCATCACTCATCACTGGAAAGTCAGCGAACGTATCAATATAAAAGTTTGTTATTTGACAGAACAGTGTCTCTGAATTAATACATCTTTTATTGCGACTAGTCATGACAGAAGGAACTATTGTGTCTGGTTAATGGCTGTAATAAGGAAGATTATTGGTACTGGTTCCAGATGATATTCATGAGGAATTTCTCTGAGAGCCAATGACCCATTTACTCTTTAAGAAATATGCCATGTTTTGTTTCGAGATTGCGCTTAGTTATACATTTTGTAACATTATTTTTTATTTTGTCCTACCAGCTGATAAGAATCAAATATTGGCACCCCCTCTGTCTGTTGTTTTCTTTTTTGTCGTATGTATCACTATACCAAGCAATGAAGGTTCTAGTGTAGCTCCTACATAGGCCTCGAAGTGTGTGGTTCAGATTTCTTAGGGAGCACTATCGCTGGCAAACACTGAACTCTTTCAGTTAAGGATCGAACATTGTATCGCTTTTCGCATCATCATGCATGGATTGTATTCTGTTAAGGTCCATTAAGAATTTCGCAATGTTCCTCATATCTTTTCGTCTGATTACCTGTTCAAAATCTTTGGGAATACTTACCACACAAATTTATTATAGCTGTGGCCTAGATTTTTCAATGGAGAGTTCCAATATATTCTAACTGTTTGGGTAGCCTGAAGCTACGTTTTATTTTTATATTTTTTTCATATTTTTATCATTCGGTTGTGTTCTATGAATTCAGAAACATAATCAAATAAAATAGAGTCCAACAGTCATACACACATTTATATTGTTATAAAGGAAATACAATTTAACAATTGAAAATAAAATTATTCAATTTTATATATTACATTGGTATTAAGGCAATTAGGATACAAAGTATTTAATTATGAATCCAATAAGTTTCTGTTATGAGTCTATTGATGTCTCCATGCACAATATCTATTACATTTACATGACGAGAATTGTATTTTCTATTATTTTCTTTATGTTTAGTTCTAATTAAAAAAATCTTAAAATTCTTGGGTTTTCTATAAGCAGGAATAGGTTTATTTTTGTAAAGTGATTTTACGCTGTTTTGTTTGATAAGTTTAGGAAGCTCCAATATTTATTAGTTATAAGACCCATATTAGGTAATGTAGTAAGGTATTGTATTGTAAAAAGAAAAATATTTTTTTCCAATGTACAATTTGCTGTATTTAAAGCCTCATGTTGAGTAAGATTGCGTGCTTTGTTCAGCGCAGAATCAATGATATGTGTTGGATAATTTCTGTTTTGGAAATATGTTTTTAAATCATTCAACGAATTTTGTAATTAAAAATCATCTGAAATAATGCGTCGGTATCATTAAGCCTGGCTATATGGTATACCGTTTTTACATGCTGGTGGATATTAGTTTCCTTGACATGAATATTTGCAGAAATAGTATTATCAATATTTTTAATTATATTTACGTCTAAAAATCAAAGATGATCACTTGATGCAGTATAAGTAAATTTAATTGTCGGATGAAAATGATTTAGGCGATTAATGAATTTATCCAGTTCTTCAGTTGAATGGTTCCAGATCATAAATAAGTCAGCTAAAATCTAAACCAGAGAGATGGATTAAACTTTTCTTTTTGAAGGAAAACTTTTTTCTAATTTACACATGAAAAGAGAAGCGTATGAAGGAGCCATAGGACTACCTATTGCTGTACCCATTAACTGAATGTAATTTTTATTAATAAATTGAAAATAATTTTTTTCCAGGATAACTTTTGCTAATTTACAAATATCTTCACTAGACAGTGTGCTATTATTAGGATTGTTATCAAGAAAATATTTATACGCTTCAATACCATCTGTTTTGAGAATGTTAGTATACAGTGATGCTACATCTAATGATACCAAGATTGAGTTATCAGATAGCTGTAGAACAGACTTCATCATTTTAATGAAATCAGTAGTATATTTAATGGATGGAGGAAGTATTGTTATCAAAGGTTGTAAAATGCTATTGATAAATTTGGACAGGTTTTTAGTATATGAGTAATTGAGGTGTGCATATGATAAGAGGAAATTGTCAAATTCTTTATATATGGAATTATTAAGATATCAATTTTGAAACAAAATAATAACATCTAAGTTGTGTTAGACTATGTTAAAACTACTAGATATTAGAAGAGAAAAATGTCTGCTCATATGTGCTGAATTGACCTGTCCGTCACATTCTTGTATATTGCCCGCAGTGACAGGTTTGGTAGATAGGATAATAAGATGGCCTCAGTTGAAAAGTTCATAGCGCGAATGGAACAATAAAAGGTCAGATATATAACTGTCTGGTTTAAAAAGTTTATGCTATGAATGGCCTCACTTGCAACAAAATTTCAAGGTTGTAAACAACGTGTGACATTAAAGGTCATTCGTTTAAGAGACAATTATTGAACACAAACCCCTCTGGTCTGAGACAAAGGGGCAAGGGCGTCCTTGACTTTTACACAAAGACATGCGTGACTTTTAAACAAGGTCATGCGTGATACCTATATGTTGCACTAAATACTCGGAGTATATAAATGCAGAACCCCTTGTGAATCTTTAACTTGTTGTGTCCAGACCTAGAGTCAGTGTCTGTATTTTACAGGTAAGACTTTTCTGTTTCGGTAATCATCCTTAAAAGTTAAAGATTTCTGTAGTAACTAGTAGTTGCAATATTCTTGTGAGTTCTCTTTTTAATTTACTATTATAATGTAGCGGATTATGGAATTCCTTTTAAGATTTGATGTTCATTTGTATTTGTATGAATTTACTACTACTTTCATGCTAAAATTTAGTTGCGAATAAAAATATTAAACGAAATAAAATACATTTCTTTAAAATGTTTTTGGCATCAATCGCAACTATTGAATTTTAGGCTCTCTGAATAATAGCAATATTTAATCACATGTATGGTATTCTAATATGCAGAAATCCTTACAAGCACATAAAGTTGTAGTTCATATGAAAATTATTTTATTTGTATTGTAATATGTATTGAATGTATTTTTCAATATATAGGTTTTTATAAGTTGTATCTTTAAAATGTAGTTTATATATCAACAACACATGTTAGGTCCAGATCAAGAGTAAGAGTCTGTATTTTACAGCGATCTCCGCTACCTCTCGTTGCCAAAGCTTTCCCCACAAAAAGATGTAACCGTATATACAACATTATAAGATGACTCTATATCTTTAAGAGCGCCGACACCCAACAGTTTTCTGTCATAACAATTATTTTTTTAGCGATCTCATTAATGCATGTTGAAAATTTTTATTTAATTTCCATTAACGGGTCTTCTTTAATTTGTTGGTAGTATTTTTTTTTAGAGCATAATAAAAGACAATTCTCGTCATCTGAATGTAATAGACACCGGTACTCTCAATATGCAAACATAAGAGAAAATAGTTATTTGAGTAGCACCAATACAAAAGTGATATTTTCTCTACGTTATAACACCAACTGTGTATCAACTGACGTGATTTATTTGATAACCACTAAAAAATGTAATGTAAAATATGTTGAAAACCACTTTAACAATTTTTTAAGAGAATGAGTAATCATCGCTTTCATATTAAAAATTAAAAAGATCCTCAGTTTTCGTCTAATATTTCTACACATTTTAATACAAATAATCACTGCGCGATTTTTCTTTAATGACAATGGATATTGTGCATGTAGACATGAATAGACTCATACAAGAAAATTACTGAATTCATAAATTAGATACTTTGTATCCAAATGGCCTTAATACCAATGCACTACATAAAATTGTATAATTTTCTTTTAAATTATTATATTGTATATCCCTTATAACAATATAATTTTATGCATGACTGTCTCTATTTTATTTTATTATTTTACTGATTTAGGGTTAATTAGAGACTCGTGTATCTTTTAGATTATGTTATATATATATATATATATATATATATATATATATATATATATATATATATATATATATATATATATATATATATATATATATATATATATATATATATATATATATGAAATTCCCTTGTACCAGAGCAGGATAATTTTAACACTGATAAGGAAATATTAAGTTACAAACAATCTGCTGTGGCAGATGAAATGTTATTTTACCCGTCACATGCAATGAAACATAGAGGTGAAACGTAGACATAAAACATATGTAATATGCAACACCTTGGGTAAGTACAATTTCATACAAAAACAAAAAGCCCTGAAAATTGGCATTATTTTTATTTTAGATCTGAAGAATGATGAACAGGACTCTTATATTAATGGTAGTTGTTGCGATACATTGTATCCTAACACAAGGTTATATTAATACAACAGAGAAGAGTCTCCATTCTCCACAGCTTTCACCTTACGATTGTGAATTTGCACCTATTCCATTTCCGACTGTGTTTACCGCTGGGCGTACATTGTGTCGGCCAAACCAAGTTTGCGGGGCTAAACAGCAGACAACTTACAGTTGGTGTTTTACTGACTACAGCAACAATTGGGATTATTGCTGCACTGGACCGTGCAATTATTATGGAAAGTCATACTTGTGGTGTTCAGTTGGAAGTACATGGCAATATTGTGGAAATTGTCTAAAGAAAGATATCCAAGGAAGACCTTGTCTAACAACATTCCCGTGTGGCTTGCATACCAACGAAGTCCAAAAAGGAGAGAGATTTTATTGGTGCTATGTAGATTTGGCTAAAAACTGGGACTATTGTTGTGCCCCGCAGCGCAATTGCAGTAAGGGTACTTCGGACTATTTTTGGTGCTATATCGTTAATGATAAAAATAGCGAGAACACGAGGGAATGTGTACCATAAGAATAAAAACAAACAGTTCAATAACTGACAAAGAACCATAGGACATACCAAGGCAAAGTACTTACACCGACCATGTGTGTGCGTGTGTGTGATTAATTCAATAGTTTCTCCCACTCAAATATGTATATTTTTACTGTCTAAACCTTTAAGTTTGTCGTATCTATGTTGAAATTATAATCCTTTCTTGTTATTGATTTCCTGATTTTATCCATAAAAGGAAGTGAAAGACAAATTCAGTATGGTTTTAAAATAGAAGAATAATTAGATGAAGCATTCATGTATTTAAATTAAATAATTTTTATGATTAATTTTTGCAGTAAAGCAATTTTTGCTTTCTATTTGCATTTAGTTAATTCTTGTTAGATACATTGTCATGTGTAGACAAATTATTTTGAACTTTACATTCGACTCTTCTTTGCTTTAAACTACCTTGAATTATGAGAAAACAACTGTAATCTTTTCTCTGATTGAAATGACAAATGTAGAACAAACAAAAAATGTTTCAGTTCTGCTGTAGATATATTCCGTGAGTTGATTGACTTGATGATCTATTGCGTAATACACCAATATACTTTTTCTTGCTCAGTTGACAGAACCATCTAGCTGTTCTGCTAATCTTACTTTTCAAATCTGTCATCTCACTTATGGTGTCCACGCGCTATGAACTGCTTTTAAAAGAGAATAAATCTTTTTGTTTTCTGCTGTTGTTGAGGGAGTTGTTCTAAAATCAAACAACTAAACAAGAAATTTTATTTCACACAAAAATCCCATTAAGAAAATAAAAGTCTCTCCACCTTTTCAAACTCACTTCATAAAACATTTTCAGAGAGAGAGAGAGAGAGAGAGAGAGAGGCAAAGAGTGGATATATTTTGTAGTTTGCTAGATATTTTGGTTTGTTCCACACTCCATGTTGGCCCTATCTCAATATTTAGGCCTAACTCAGTAGCTTTTAATGTCAGCGCCATAAACTGTAGCTATCAGTGCCTAATTGGTTTTAAATACCCCGTGTGAACCGAATAAAATACTGTTGGCTACTTATAAAGTCACAAACATGAAAACCTACTGAGCTAAATGTGGAATAAAATTCGAAAGTTAAAAGTTAACATTATAAAAGATATTGATTTTTTTTCTTCTTATTTTCATGACTGCCATTTAGCAAATGTGAAATACACTAATAATATCAACTGTTTTATGTTTCTATTTCCGTTTACATGGAATCCACCCTCTTGCTCCTATCTAGCCTGTTAAGAATAACATAGAATGAAAGAAACAAACCAATAAGTACGATTTGAAAGACATTGCATACCATTTCATTTGTAAGATACATGAAGGTAATCAGGGTTTGATTCTCGCATGGAAAATAAGTGGATGTGTCTTCCATGATCTGGAATAATTATCCATTTCAGCGAGAAACTCAACACCTATTGTTATAATTACCCATTATGACAACAATGGTGTTCAATAGGTTATTCCAGCAATTTGATTGCACCTATCACTGTGCTACGATGTCAGAAAGTTTCACAATTATGGTGATTACCATATGTCATAAAATGAATCGACAGACTACAGGAAGAGATTTAGAGAAGGAATGGTGCAATGTTGATGTGTGTAAGTAATATTGAAAATATGCTGATAAGTCTAACTGGTATGGTAATGACAGGCTAGCTGGTATGGTTATGATAGTCTAACTGCTATGGTTATGATAGTCTAGCTGGTAAGTAGAATATGGGGGCACTTTGGCATCAAATGGAATATATATATATATATATATATATATATATATATATATATATATATATATATATATATATATATATATAACTGCGGCACTTTGGCGTCAAGGTTTTTGGCGAAAAATGGCACACCCTGGAGAACTATAGCATGAAGGGAAATTTTGTATCAGCACACACACCCTGGGCCTGTATAGCGTCAAGAGGAATGGCACAGGTGGCATGACATCACGGTAATGTACACTTGGCAACAGTCTAGCAAATAGCTGACCTAGTTGACCTAAATACACGCAGCTAGCACTACGACTTTAGGGAGGGACATATATATATATATATATATATATATATATATATATATATATATATATATATATATATATATATATATATATATATATATATATATATATATATATAAATATATATATATATATATATATATATATATATATATATATATATATAAATGTATAAATATATATATATATATATATATATATATATTTATATATATATATATATATTTATATATATATATATATATATATATATGTATATATACAACACAGACACATAGAGTTATAGAACACAGAGATAGTGATATGGCAATTATTTTGTTGAAAAGTATAATTTTTTGAGGCATGGATAGTGGCCCTGAAAAGGACCTTGGTTTTCTTCTAACTTCTCCACTTTTTCCACCAGCTACTTACTTTCCCTAAAATTCCAGTCTGGATGACCTATGGCTCTAAACTTGGCTTGTATCTTCATCCAGTTTTGATTTAATTTCTCAGTCTTCATTCGTTTTGGGGTTTTCTTTATCCTCCCTCTCTTTTGCTCAGGTCTCCTTAATTTTCTTGACCTCTTCTTCCAATATTTTTGTTTATTTTGTCTTCGCCATTCTTTATATTATCTACACCTTTTTTCACAAAAGGCCACTCTGCTAAATGGAAGATATCTTCCATATAGCATTTCGCTTGGATAACATCATCCAGAATCTGCTTCAAGATTCCCACTTTGAAGTATTTTAGATTGATGATTCCTCGTATTTTGTATGCTTTTTCTATGGTTATCAATTGTTACTGATAACTGGTTGCTCTTAGTTTCTTTATCAAGTTCTGACTACTTGTTAACTTCCATTCTTGTTTAAGTTTGTCCAGTTTGTAGGCTCCATCCACGATCCAATACCATATATCTCTTAATTGATTAAATAAATCTAGACTTCCAGTCATTTTGTATTCTGTGTATAATGGCGCGAATGGTGAATTGATTGACTTTGGATTATAGTCGCTTATTGCCTGATCGGCATTCGTGCGACTGTTTGAGGCCCTGGGCTGGGCGTATGTCCCCTTAAGAGGGCGCTTGGCCCCGAGCTGGGCCTTCTGGAACTTTGAAGAGGAAGGACGCGCCCCCCGGAACCACCGGGGAAGAACAAAGAACAAGAAAAAAGACAGGCGGCGAAGAACAACGATGGACAAAGGAAAGGAACGCTAGGTCTGCTGGAACTTTATGAAATCTGGTCAAATTATATCCAGTTTTTCCTACGGGAGTCCTTATGCCAATATTGTGTTAGCCACTTTTGCAATTTGTCGAATGCCTCTGAGTTGTGACTTTTGAATATGTTAATGTTTGAATTTTGTGTACTTGGCGTACTTATAAGGGCCTAAAATTTCCTTCAATCTGTTGGGTGGATATCACCCATTGTGTTTTTTACCACCGCATAATTTGTCTTGTTATATTGTCCGCTGAATACTTTTAATTAATTAAATGCTATACTTTTTACAACTATTAATAAATATTTCCTATTCACATTCTTTATGTTGAAGTTATTATTAATTTATCCTAAGTTTTTTGTTATCATTATTGTAACTTTTGTATAGTAGTAGCAATTATTATTTGATTTATTTAGTTTTTACAGATTGTGGCTAGATTAATTTGTTCTATTACTGATATTTATTTATTATTATTGTTTTTTGTGTAAGCCTTAATGATTTCAATTCTGATTGGCTGGTTTGTGTCTGCATTTCAATCTATTCCTAGCCCATTATTGTTTTCCAATTAGATAACGTATGCGCCAAAAATTCGGCCAATCAGCTGCGGCCTTATATAATATGCTTATTTAAAGAGAGGTTCCGTTTTTGTAACGCGCTTCTATATTTATCCTGGTATGTCAGACGGACTTTGTAGAGTAAGACAAAGAAATGTTGTTTCGATCAGGTATGAAATGATTCTTGAAGTAGAATAATGTTTATCCCAATTTAGATAGGATTTAATTATTATTATATGTATACCTCCGTTTTAGTTCGTTCTGTTATGGCAATAAAGTGTTTAATGTTGTTATTTGTAACAGTGGGAGTGTATTTGTTTTATAATGAAATAATGAATTTAATATTATTTAGGAGGGTAATGAGATAATTGAATTTATAAGCGAGTGATAGTTAGGATTATATTTTGGGATAATCAATTATTCCTATTTTTAATCTATTCTACCTTACTTTAGGTTTACATTATCGTTACCGCCTTTTATATTGTTAGTCCGTCTGAAGGCAATGGGATAATTGAATTTATAAGCAAGTGATCTTTAGGAATAAGTTTACATTATCCTTACCTCCTTTTATATTGTTAGTCCGTCTGAAGAGAATCACTAACATAATCCAAATCCAGTTCCGAATTGCCATCATTTCTTCTGTCCATCGTTGTTCCCCCCAATAGTTGATGAGAGCGCCAAGAATCCACTCTGTCTTCCTTCTTCCCTCTGTTTCCCTTCCTCCTCCCCGAGCTCCTAGAAGCACGTTCTTTCTCTTCAAAGGCTAGTACAGGAATGTGTCAGACTGCATCACATCTGTTATTATAATCATTCATAAACTTTTGTGTTTTATGACTGGTTAAAGCCCTAAGAAGGGCTAGAGCCCCCTTCCCTCCTTCCGAGGCAGAGCTCTCCAATGTCCCAGTGCTGGACACATTGTTTGACTCAGCGCATGGGCCTTGTTAAGCCCCTAGGATGGCTTACCGCCATAACCGGATGTCACTATTCAGTTGCATTGATATCCATGGAGATGCTTAGCCCTTGTGCTGGGCTTTTAGCCGTTTGGCTTGGCCTTTTGATCGAGACCTTGAGACCTTTGTTATTCATCATTGTCACGATCCAGAGCGCTCCAACACTCCGCTGGAAAAGGCAAAGGAAAGGGAGAGGAAAGGTCGGTGCCCCCATTGTCACCTCAAGTACAGGTCTCTGTAGCTTTCTAACCCAGGTCCACACCCACCTTTCCTGGCTACTGAAGAGTTATAATCTTTTCTTATGGCAATATTAAAAGTAACTCTTTGTAGGGCGGTGTAGCCCGGGGCGCTTTCCCTTACTTTGGTTCCCTCTGTTGCTGGTTCTCTTCCCTCTTGCGAAGCAATGGATGCCGTGTTTTTGTTTTTGTTTTATTTTTCGAGTGTATTCCCGTTGCCTAGTTGGTAGTCCCTATTCTGAGCCAAACATGTGTAGGCCACATGCGTTTCAAATGTAACTTGGTTGTGAAATTTCCTATTTTCCTTTTCCTTTGGTTTTTGTTGTCTTGGTGTACTTTGCGTACGTTTGAGACACAATTCAAGTGACCAAGGTTTTTATACATTTTTTCTTTGGTGGTTAAGTCGACGACGGGGACGTGTACACGACAAGTCCTCCGTCTTGGCACCAGTTGTGAAACAGATGGGTACGAAATCGCAAATAATCGGGGGTAGTAGGTTTTAAATCCACGAGTAAATAGGCTTGTGGAGTTGAGTGGCATTTTAGTAGACATGAGTTAGTCAAGGTGTTCCTAACTATTTGGCTAAGACTTGCACTTGCGATTTATCTCTAGGACTTTTAAACAAGACCACGTAATGGGCATTGAGACTGATGGTACGATGGGTTTTACTTTGTTGAGACAAATTTTGAGTAATGTAAATGACACTAGCATTACGCTGATACCCTTTGCGTGTAAACCACATTTTAATTTCTTCTTCGTCTTCTCCTAACATGTCATCAAAAATAACCAAATGGGTTTGACTGGGGTCAGACACGATGCCGTCGTCTTCGACCGGAATGCCTTCCACAAAGACAATGTATTCACCTTGACTTTCTCGTAGAAGGCTGTACGCTGATTGCAACTCTTTGTAACACCACACGATGCGTTGAGGTGGACGATCGATCAAATGACGTTTATGTTCGATCAAACGTTTGACAAATTCGGTTTTGCCTGAACCGCTAGGTCCAGCAATGAGCATGTTAAAAGGATGTCGAAGATACAAGGCCTCCCAACTAGCACGGTCTAAATGTTCGTCAATGACTTTGAAACTGACGGAAGAGGGAGCAGAGACAGTAGTGGTAGCCATAGTAGTGTCAGGAATGTCACCTTTCTTGTAACACGAAGACAGTCAAGACAACATATTTTATACTTTTGTCAGGACACGTTTATTGCAAACTTTAAAATGAAATAACACGAAAGACATAAATACATAATAGCCAAATGGTTAAGTATATGACGAAAAGACACATCAACACAACCATAGTAGAATATAAACATGTTTCTAATTTATAACATGTTTTTGTTATTCAAATGTAGTCTTAGGGACAGTGTGTAATGTTCTAAACGTTTGTACATCGCTTGGTACTGTCACACAAAGGTTCTCCTGGAATGGTCTTTCGGGAATGTCAAGGACTGTCATGTCCTGAAGAGAATGTTTTCCTTGATGACCGACTGTACTTCTTCTTCTTCTTCCTCTGGTACTGTCACTAACACAGGATTTAAAGTGACTTTTTTCACGGAACGTTTTAATGTTTTAGGATTACAAATCTCGGTCATAGTCAACCACTTCTTTAGTCCAAGCCTCAAAACCCACACTTTTCTAGTCACGTACATCTGTCCAGTGAGGGTGTAAGTCACAAGCTACACACACATCCTCATACACCTCTTCAGTACCTAAAAGTTGACGTATCTTGTTTTCTGGTAAAGGTCGAGAAGTATCCAGATGAAAGCGCAAAGCTTTCAGGAGAATGAGTCTCTCGTGAGCATTTAAAGGGATCACTTTCACACTTTTTGGAGTAATAGGTACTGTTCGTAATGTGTCCACAAATCATCGGACGGTAAACGAAATCCCAGAAAGCAAGTCACTAAGACACACATGACACGTCGACCCCAATTCAATGGACACAATTCTCGTAAAAGGCAATGGTAATCCTCCACTGTTTGAATATGGTCATGAATCTTCTTCCACGGAATCTGTTAAATCACCAATGATAAAGGTTTAGGCATGGTAGAACGTTTTTATAGTCTCTTTCTTCGGCAACTATTCATGAACTCTGTACAAAGGTGGTCGTATTATACCGTTCTCCAACAATTCAAATTTTCTAGGCACTAGCTGACATATGACAAGTCGATCAGACGTTTCGTCTTCATCTTCCGTTATGAATGCATTCCATTTACAATTTGTGTAAATCTTTGACTCTTCTTCTGGAATTCGATTCAGTAAGTGTACCTGGTAGTAAAAATAATCACTATCCATACCACAATCCACACAATTCACACTCTCCTTGTTCATGAATAGCTGATCAATGTCTGACCACCTGAACACTTTCTCCAGAATGAAACATCTTATAGCATTGAGGTACCAGTGGTTCAAACGTCGGTGACATAACGGATGAAAGTTTTCCTTGCATTTGTTTTGTAATTTAACCAACTCTCGGTAAATGCGTTCTCTCAACTCCACAGGTAAACCACGAATATTCTCTTGTAAAGGATCCATGACCATGTATCAGTCAAACACTTCTCTTAGAGCGAAAGTAATGAACGTAGTGAATTATTTCATTCCACTGCCATTCAGGATAATGGTCAAGAATGTCAATAAAATCTTCCATTGTAAATGGTCTAAAGCGAAAAAAAAAAGAATGAATACAACCTTGATCCAGTGACATCGAACTTGTTGGTTGACTTCTCCTCTTGTGAATTTCTCGACACAAAAGTTCTACAGTCACCAATTGAGATTTGGCTCTAGCAAGACCCTACCAAATGTCCTTGCAATTCGAGTGGTAATATTTGAAGATTAATTTTGATGTCGGGTTTAAATACTTGTCGTGGGTCCGTCCAAGTATAGACTCCTGACCATGTCTCTACTTTCTTACTCGACATGGTTGATTTTGCATAAAGGACGAGATCCCACTATAGGTAGGTAATGACAATCTGGAGACCAACGAGTATGTTCCAGGTAAGCGGAATCTTTCTGTTCCAACTCGTAGAGTGGCACGCCACAACTAAAGCACCTGACCTTATCCCCTTCGCCCAAGTAGAAAAATCCGGCTCTGGCAAATTCTTCGGGGGTAGGTCCTCCCAGATATTTTTGCCATTTGCTTCGGAAGGTTTGGATCCGACTTTCATAATCAGAGTATTCTGGCAAACGCACAGGGAACGAATATTCGTATTGTGCAGATTCACCTCGATGAGGGTATGGTGAGATATGCAGAAGTTTGCTCAGTTTTACGTGACATCCGTAGGGTGGTAGCCGAAGGTATTGTTGTGGAGGATGATATCCACAAATAATGTGAAAAGGTGTACAATGACCAGTAGCATCACTTTCATGCCCGTCATGTTTGTCACGTATACCATCATCATCATTTTGCTCATAAGCAACCCGATGGAAGAACCCACACAAATCGAACTTCTGATTAGAGCTTTACGAGGTGTCATACGAAAGTTTTCTTCAGACAATCCAACGGACTATTCTTCTTCTTTTCGAGATAAAAGTCAGGATACTTGCTATATCTGTAAGAATAATGGACATTGGGCTACAGAATGTCCAGACCATCCAAAAACCAGTGTCATCATTGTCAAGAGAGAGGATATTGGTCTTCAGAGTGCCCTAAGAAACAACAGAAGCAGGAGAAGGGGGAAGCAGATTAAAAGGAAGAACTCCGAGACGCTAAGAAAGAGAAGAAAAGAATTAGATAAAAAAGTGATGCAGAGAAGAAAACTGTGAAAGGGAAGAAATAAAAAAAAACAGAGAGTGAACCAAACACAGACACAGAAGATGTTTATGAACTTTTTAAAAAAAGTGTCGTGTTTAGTTGTGAATTGAATAGTAAATAGTTGTTTCAGAATAGACCAGATTAAAAACCGTAAGTCTCTCCTGGTTTTAAATAAGAGTCTACATTCACGCACTCACACCCATATATACATACTAGGGTTATACAAGGGATTTTAAGTTTTCATTGATTTTTGGCAAAATGGATATTATTTCCTTTCGCAAGTAGTGGGTGGCACTAAAAAGGACCGCTGAGAGTTTTGTTTCCTGAGAATAAACTCAAGAACGTAAAGCAATTCGCTTTAACTGCCTTAAGCCTTTGCCACACCCAAGGCCAACTTGTGGACTTGCTCTTGTCAATGATTGAGTTGAAATCACTAATGGTGTAGTCACTGGGTTAGGCTGTTTGGCTCGGAAAGGTCTTTTTCTCTTGGGTCGTAATAAAGAAGTCTGATACATTTCTTTCAGACTTCTTAACTCAGCTAAAATATCCAAAAGTATCGTGACCTTTTGACTTTCACTGTTCTCATTCTCTCCTGGACTTGGTTTATTTTCTACTGCTTCTTCTTTTTCCTGTCGTTTCCTTCTCGCCTCTTCTTCTCGCTGAAGCTGTTCAAGGAGAAATGCTTCTTCTGCCTCTTTCGGTTGCTGTAAACATTTATCAATTTCTTCCTTTTGTCTTTGTCTAAAATCGTCGACGCGTGGTAAAGAAGGAGAAATTGGTGAAGGTACTGGTGCCGGTACAAATTCTTGCGAAGAGAGAAAATCTACTAAATCCCAGTTGAAATCAACCTCTTCGGTAATTGGTACTGTGTTCACATTTGTAGCCGTTGCTATGCCATCGCTTTTCGTCTCCGCAGCCGGTGCACCCCAAGTCATTATCTTCTTAGGTTGCGTCATGTTTGTCCCAAAAATGTCGCATCAATTCACTGCGCACAAAACGCTAGTGAACGTATATAGGAAATATGACGTCACAGGTAGCTCTCTTCGGATTGGAAAACAAATTCCACGAAGTGACCGAGTTTTGTAACGCGTATTGGGATTGGTCAACCATTTCAATCCGTTTCGATCCACTCTTTCCCTATAAATACACGCTGTCCACTTCATTCCCTTTACTTGTTCTCGTCACACACACACACACACACACACACACACACACACAAAGATGTGAACCAACATAGAATCATCTACCCTCGTATCATCGATGCTGTTTAACCCGGACTATCCCATGTATGTCAGATCATCATGGGCTATTACCCAGATTACTGATACAACCCTTTGGAAAAAAAAGAATTTATTTGGAGAGAAAAGGGTGTCTAAAGAGAGTCCTCATCTACGAATCAGAAGTGAGATGTAGTTTGAGAAAGAGAAGAACATCAGTGAGATGCCCTGTATGTTAACGTAATGGTGCTAACATAACAAACCAAGGCCCTTTTCAGGGCCACTTTCCATGCCTCAAAAGATACTTTTCAAACAAAAAAAAATTGCCATATCTCTATCTCTGTGTTTTATGTCTCTATGTGTCTGTATTGTATATGTATGTATATGTATACGTCCCTCCCTAGAGTCGTAGTGCTAGCTGCGCGTATTTAGGCCAACTAGGTCAGCTCCTTGCTACACTGTTGTCAAGTGAACAGTACCGTGATATCATGCCACCTGTGCCATTCCTCTTGACGCTATATAGGCCCAGAGTGTGCTAATACAAAAGATCCCTTGACGCTGTAGTGCCCTAGGGTGTTCCGTTTTTCGCCAAAAACCTTGACGCCAAAGTGACGAGGGGTGTTTTTTTAATAACTCCCATTGACGCCAAAGTGCCACCATATACTGCTGTGGTATGGTTATAATAGTCCAACTGGTATGGTTATCATAGTCTAGCTGGTATGTTATCATAGTCAAACTGGTATGGTTATCATAGTCTAGCTGGTATGTTATCATAGTCAAACTGGTAAGGTTATCATAGTCTAGCTGGTATGCTATCATAGTCAAACTGGTATGGTTATCATAGTCTAAAAGAGTAACATGAGACAATAAATGGAGGTGACCAGTATGTTTGTCATGGTCTAACTGGCATGAGTATCTTACGGTCTTATCTAACCTTTTTCTTTGATCATGCCTTTCGTCTTTAGCTCTTTCCTTTTTCTTGCATCCCTTACTCTATTTTGATGGTTGCTTGTATTAGCTCTTTCTTTTGTCTCGTCTTCATTTCTAAATGACTATCCTTTCTCCGTTTAACCAGTTGCTCTCTAATCGACTCCTTAATGTCATCGCATGTGCATTACAACTTCACACTCCTTACGTAAATTTTGGATGCACCTAATTTCAAACAAGTGGAATGTTTTCTCAGACTACAGCTAGCTGGGTTTCACGGAAATATGGAATCACTGTATCAATGGAGAAATGCAAGGATAATCACTCAAAATAAAGCATAACACACCGATGATGTAAGGAAACAGGAACGAAATAAATATATTATATCTGTTATAAACTAATTCTAAAATCAGTATCAAGGCGCATGGCAAGAAAATTGCTTCTATCTGAAAGATAAATCCTTCAAATATTTAAAGTACAAAGCTGGCATTTGAAACGATTCTCAATGCAATTTTAAACTTAAATAAACTCAGAAAAAACTATTTTGCTGTATCACTCTATCAATGGTCGGTTATGAGTAGGGTAAGAGGGGACAAGACCGTTACAATTAAACGAAATTTAATGCGTTTGGATATAACTTTGTCTTTTTTATTATCCGTATCAGTAAATTGTGTTTGGCACAAATCATTGACAATGTCTCGTCATGTAGGACGAGACCCCATCCTCAATGTAACGTGACAATAATCAAGCATACGGTGATAACGGACGTGTGCAAGTCAAGTGGTTTCAATACTTCCGTTGAGTAAATTATGCAGAAACTCAATGTTCTTGTTGATACTGAACCGTAATCTCATATAATTCAAAGATTCATTTATTGTTTAACTTATTAAATATTAATGGTTTCCTAGAGTGAAAATGACGCATGAATAAATTAGTTGCTATTTGCCAATGATAGCTAAATTCTGAGGATTCCGATTTTGAAGATGCCAGTCAGATTTTGGATGAAATTTATACTCAATACAGCATCATTGATGTTCTTTATGGTCAGCAGTAGTCAGACAGTGTGCTGTAAGTATGCGGTTTATTTACTATGATTATACCAGGGATGTCCTACTAATCATTTTGCATGAGTTTTTTGTGTATATGCATGTGTAGCTTGTGTCTGAGAGTGTGAGAGAGAGAGAGAATAACGAAAATGTATTACACGTATCAATATTGATCATTTTTTTCAAACAATAATACCAGATTTAAATATTTTGACCAGAATAAAACGGTAATGAATATCAGTAACAAAATTGTAAATGAGCCCACATTTTTGGATCATAATGTGGCACATAGAAATTGTAAAATATTCTCTAAATGATCAAACTTGCAACAAAATTATAAATGTACCATAATCATGGCGAAAGATAATTTACTATACACTTCACTCTACAAGCTTTTCTATTTATGTTATCTTTTAACTTTCACTTTTGAAATCTTGGCATAGCCTTTTGAAGGCGTGTGAAAAATAAGATTTGAAGCGTGGATAATGGAACTGAACTTCTTCAATTAATGTTTCCGAGAGAGAGAGAGAGAGAGAGAGAGAGAGAGAGAGAGAGAGAGAGAGAGAGAGAGAGAGAGAGAGAGAGAGAGAGAGAGAGAGAGAGAGAGAGAGAGAGAGAGAAGTCAATTATTATCATCGAATTCAAACATTTCCACATACAATTTTAACTCTTAGGATTCTTCTAATAATACTAGCTTTGGCTTATTCATTTACTATTTTTCACAACTGAGAATAATTTAATGAGGGATAATGTTTGTGTCCAATTGAGTATTTCGTATTAGCTATTGCAGGTACAAGGTATGAAGCTAGGAGATAATTTACACGCACAGGATATGTGGATCTGTGATAAATTACACGTACAGAATATGTGGATCTGTGATAAATTACATCTACAGACTATGTGGATCTGTAATAAATTACACGTACCGAATATGTCAATCTGTATAAATTATACATACAGAATATGTAGCTCTGTTGTAAATTACACGTACAGAATATGTGAATATGTAATAAGTAACACGTACAAATTATGTGAATATGGGATAAATTATACGTACAAGATATGTGGTTCTATTGTAAATTACACGTACAGGGTACGTAACAGTGATAAATTACACATACATAATATGTGTATTTGTGATAAATTACACGTGCAAACTAATACTTGCTAGTGAAGAGTAGGTTTTGTTTGACTAAGCCTCTTCGATGTTATAAAAAAATTATTTTTCATATCTGAAGGGAAATATTATTTTCAAGAGCAATATATACATTTCCAAGAAAAGTGTTGATAAGTGAAAATTGAAAATAAGGAAAAGAAGGGTTTTGAAATATAATAACCTCGTCATAAATCTGAAATTAAGAACAAAATGATGGAGGTGAATTAGAAACTAAGTTAACTTAATATAGATCATACTCGAGTGTACCGCATGAACTTTTAAAGGAGTTAATAAATATATTTAGCTAAACCATGGTGGAATACTAAATAGAAAAACCATAAATAACATATTTGGATGTTTTCCAAAGGAATCTTACGAACATACATTATCATGTCACAGACAGATCAAAACATATTTTAAATTAATGAAAACTGAGTTTCATAAATTCAATAATTTTATCACAAGATACAGTTTGTGTTATTAAAACAAAAGGATATTAAAACAATTTTTTTCTTGTCTAAAGTGCTTGAGTAAGCCGTAAACTAATCCAGCATTGTACATTTCCGTTTTCTCAAAGACATGATGCTAGATGAGCACAGTCCACATTCATCTTCTAATAACGAACGATAATATGATCTAACCTATAAGTTAAAGCAACTCCCAAAGCCTAGTTACAGTTTATATGCTAAGGCACGTTTTGAGGCAGATTCAGTTATATTATCAACGTTACTTAACCAGGAAGGATTGGATTTACAGTATCATCCAAAGTGTCTTTACACCGCTTTACGTGCCATTACAACTTTGTACCTTCCTGGGTCGTATGCTCCATAGCTGTACGTAAAGAAATCCAGATTTTTGCGTGCTGCGTATTCGGTAGCATTCTGCAATTAAGCCAATGTAGGGAAATGATTGCATCAATAACACTCTAACTTGAGTGAAATGCAGTTATCATAGCGTACTGTTTTTTTTCTTTCTTTTTTAAGTTGCATTTTACCACCAACTTTTCAGAGCTGTGGGAGAGGTGTGGTATTATCATAACCATGGGATATAACACTGTGGGAGTGGAGTGGTTTTATCATAACCATGGGATATAACACTGTGGGAGTGGAGTGGTATTATCATAACCATGGGATATAACTCTGTGGGAGTGGAGTGGTATTATCATAACCATGGGATATAACCCATGGTTAGGATTGTGATAGAGTATTTAGCATCACTTCAGTTTAACTAACATGCCAAGGTCAATCTCCAACACGCACCCCACCCTCTTAGGGATTACATCAATATCCAGGTTTCATTATACGTCATTGACAGATCTGAAACTTTTATTTGAGCCGTGCTTGCGCGATTCGTTAGATACCATCCCAAATAAAATATATTTATTCTCAGTATTTAAAAGTGAATACATGATTATCAATTGGCCATAAAAAATGTACACATACATGTAACTCTCTCGGATTGTGTACCGCGTTTGCACTTGTACATCGAATGCACACTATGAACCGATTTTTGATAAACAAGTTAAGATGGTACATACCACTCTAAATTCACATCCTTTTTTACTTAAATCAAGTATGCGTCCGTTTCTCATTGCACTCACATATAGCTGTCTAGATAACTTTGTGCTTAGTTTGAGTCACAGTAACGATAAAATAATAATTTAATCACAGTTTGAATTATAATATAAACTGAGAAGTACAGTAAACAGAAACAAAGCTATCCAAAAATAATACCATACCGGAAACTGTGACCTGTGAATCAGTAATGACGTTGTCGAAGAACAAGCGGTGGCGTCAAGTGCTGACCTTCTATTTGGGTCATTGCATATATGCAATAAAAATATTAATGGACTTGACAGGGTGCATTTTGGAACTATCATGTATTAACTGCACACAGATCAAAGTAGTGTTGTACGGAAAATATATTCATGATACGGTTGAAAAAAATAATGTATCATAGGAAAAAGATGACTTGTTTGTGGCACATATTTTCATGTTTGATACCACATCGTGCTGAATAAATAATGTATCATAGGGAAAACATGACTTGGTTGTGGCATATATTTACATGTTTGAGATAAAATCATGCTGACTAAATAAATAATGTATCATAGGGAAAACATGACTTGTTTGTGGCACATATTTACATGTTTGAGACCACATCATGCTGATTAATAATGTATCATAGGGAAAACATGACTTGTTTGTGGCACATATTTTCATGTTTGAGACCACATCATGCTGAATAAATAATGTATCATAGGGAAAACATGACTTGTTTGTGGCACATATTTACATGTTTGAGACCAAATCATGCTGACTAAATAAATAATGTATCATAGGGAAAACATGACTTGTTTGTGGCACATATTTTCATGTTTGAGATCAAATCATGCTGACTAAATAAATAATGTGTCATAGGGAAAACATGACTTGTTTGTGGCACATATTTGCATGTTTGAGACCAAATCATGCTAACTAAATAATGTATCTAAGGGAAAACATGACTTATTTGTGGCACATATTTACATGTCTGAGACCACATCATGCTAACTAAATAATGTATCATAGGGAAAACATGACTTATTTGTGGCACATATTTACATGTTTGATACCAAATCATGCTGACTAAATAAATAATGTATCATAGGGAAAACATGACTTGTTTGTGGCACATATTTGCATGTTTGAGACCAAATCATGCTGACTAAATAAATAATGTATCCTAGGGAAAACATGACTTGTTTGTGGCACATATTTACATGTTTGAGACCAAATCATGCTGACTAAATAAATAATGTATCTTAGGGAAAACATGACTTGTTTCTTGCACATATTTACATGTTTGAGACCACATCATGCTGAATAAATAATGTATCATAGGGAAAACATGACTTGTTTGTGGCACATATTTACATGTTTGAGACCAAATCATGCTGACTAAATAAATAATGTATCATAGGGAAAACATGACTTGTTTGTGGCACATATTTACATGTTTGAGATCAAATCATGCTGACTAAATAATGTATCATAGGGGAAACATGACTTATTTGTGGCACATATTTACATGTTTGAGACCAAATCATGCTGACTAAATAAATAATGTATCATAGGGAAAACATGACTTGTTTGTGGCACATATTTACATGTTTGAGACCAAATCATGCTGACTATATATGTATAAATATGATATAATAGCATATAAAACTGACCACCTTATTAGAAATTCGCAGAGAGCAACAGTCTAGACATTCCGAACTTTATAAATCCAACCATTTGGCCTTTAATTCTGCCAGTTTACGCCGCAGTTATTACATAGTAACGATGAACCTATTGATTTTAGTCATTCAGAGAAACTGGCAATGATAAAAGGAACGTGGTGTATAATTTCCTCGCGTAATATCTGTTTCACAATTATATAAGTTATGCATACGAACTGAAAGTGACCTCGCCATCAGACTTATAACGGCAAAGAAAATGGGCTGTTTCTACAATTATTAGGTTTTGTTTCTTGTAGAAACTAGCGCGTGTGTAAGTGTGTGTGTGTGTGTGTGTACGTGTGTGTGTACCAAGATTTATATTCTGTTTTTTTTTTTAATCCAATGATGCGTATTTTTTCAGAATTCCAGCTGCAGGGTTCAACAATATGCATTTCAGGATCAAACCATTCCATCATTGATTTAGCTGTGATTATATAATGTCTTGATGATTATTCTCTGACGTCCTGCTTGATTTTAGAAGATTACTTGTTATGTATACTTATACTTTTGTAATGCTTTGTACATGACTGTGTCAATTTTGTAGTGTAAGCCTTAATCTAATTAGCTTTGAAATATCACTTGAGAGTAAATGTAATCAGATATTCCACAAGGGTTTGGAAATGATACAGTTGGCTTATGTTAGATGTTCATTAGGGTTTAAGTTTCATGGGAGAAAATACTTTCAGAGCAGTCTTTATTCCGTTCCGAGCTGAACTGATATCGTGTATTTAATAAATAGTATTGAACGCCTTCTGCAGTTATTCTTCAATAAAATATAACATTACATGGTGGCAGCAATAAAAACCCATTTTTAAATCACCAGAGTTGAAAATGGCTTTCAAATACTGCTAAATTTGACATCTCGAGACCTGAAACTTTGGGAAGGTGGCTTCAGCGCTTTGAACGCTATCGTCAATCGTCTGGACTTAGTGAAAAAGAGGAACAAATTCAAGTAAATACCTTAATTTATTTCATGGGAAGTGAGGCTGATGACATTTTGTCTTCATTAAACCAGAGAGAGAGGAAGATCAAAAGAAGTGGAAGCCAGTGACAGATAGATTTGTGCGATACTTCATTCCAAAGAAGATTGTAATTTTTGAAAGAGCAAAATTTAATCCAAGAAAAGAGGAAGAGGGAGAAACGGTGAACAGTTTATCACAACTATCTATGTGTTAGCAGACAATTGTAAGTTCGGGCCACTTCATGATGAAATGATCAGAGACAGACTTGTAGTTGGACTGCGAGATTCAAAACTCTCGACATAATTGCAGTTAGATGCAAATATAATTCTAGAGTCTGCCATTAGTCAAGCTAGACCAAACAAGGTTGTGAAAAAGCAACAATCAACTATACGAGCAACTGGAGAACGAAGTAGTGCAATGGATGCAGCAAAATCATCTCACTGAAACATGGGAAGCAGAAACATAAAATCCCAAAAGTTCAACATAATAATGTCAGCAGAAAAGAATGCTTGAGAAACAAAGTTGATCTTTCTCGGGACCAATGTCGAGCTAATGAAGCAGAATGCGACAAGTGTAAGAAAAGGGAACACTATAAAGTATGCTGTCTGTCAAAATCAGCAGTTCGCACCATAGAATCGAGAGCGTAACCCGACTTCTAAGGACTATTAGAACACACAAGGTCAGTCGTGGATAACGCTTGTGAGATCGAACAACGCTTCACTTTATTCAAGATTGGAGCTGATGTAACTAATTCCTGAGAGGGTATACGAAAGATCGAAGACCTAAAACTATCAAAGTCTGATCGAGAACTGTATGGACCTGGAAATTCTGGACTTGAAGTGCTATAAAAATGTAAATGTGGACTGGAATCGAAAAATAAGTTCAATGTACAAGACATATTTATTATAAAAGGACCGAATCAGGCACTTTTGGGCAGGCTCGCGATTCAGGCTCTCAAGATTGTAGAACAGGTAAACATATCCTCAGTAAATGCCTTAGATCCAAACACAAAAAGCAAGTCACGATAAATCCATACATTTAGATAGGGATTATTGCGAGACATTTCTCAATGTATAAAAAGGCCTAAGGAAAATGAAATGGTTCTATAAGAAAACTCTGGACATATATGGCAAACTTTAAACCTTATCTACCCCAAGAAAGGTTCCTATCCCTTTATTGAATTAAGTTTAAGAGTAGTTGGATAGAATGGAAAAAATGAGTGTTATTTTAAAAGTAAATGATCCCATTGAGTGGTGCGCTGCAATGGTTGTCGTTCCGAAACCAAACGGTGAGGGAAGTATTTACGTGGATCTAACTAAACTGAATGAATCAGTTAAAAGAGAAAACTACCCACTACTCTCAGTTGAAGAATCCCTTTCAAAGCTAGCAGGTGCAAAGTTTTTCACCAACCTTTATGCAAATTCAGGCTTTTGGCAGATAACCATGTCAGAATATTCATGCCACCTTAAAACTTTCATTACTCCTTTTGGTAAGTTTTATTTTAATCGCCTTCCATTCGGAATCAGTCCCGCGCCTGAATTTTTTTCTTCAGAAAAGGATATCAGAAACTCTGGAGCGACATGGCAAACACTCTGTCGCATGGACATGTTTTAGGGGAAACGCAGAAACTTCATGACGAATGAATAGAAATGGTCATGAATATCAATTCAAAATGCGTAACTTTGAACTCTGAAAAGTGTGAATTTTCGCGACCATTCATTACTTTCTTGGTCATGTTGATGACGAAAATGGTTGCCGACCTGATCCGGAAAAAGTCAAAGCTATAAATTGGAAACACTGAAATGCATAAAAGAGATACGATGATATGTCGTTGTGACAAATCGGCGGCGTGCAAACCACACCAACCTCTTTCACTACGGTTAGTTGCTAGGAAATGACCTCCTCGGTGTAATTTCCCCAGTGTGGATAGATAGAAAGAAGAATGCAGATCACTGAACAAGTATATTGAAGAAATAACACTACGAGCCCCATTTTCAATGAACAAATATAAAATTTAATCAGTTTATCAACAGAATTTAAAATGAAAAGAAATCAATGACATGGTTACAAAAAGAAGGCAAATGGTACTAACATGTACTCAAATAAAACGACAATACAAATTTCTTTGAATGTAAAATTACTTTCAACGTTAATATACTATCTTCATTGCCAATGAGACGTGACCTTTGAGTGCAACGATGAGAGACTTCATCACCTATTTTATGCGGACATCAAGACTTCCGTTCGTCCCTGCTCCGCCGATCTTTGTCTAGCTGTTTGGTCTTGGACCCTTGTCCGTCGAACTCTGATTTAACAATCGTCTCTGGACTTAGATTTCGGCTTAGAATTTGCTCTGCTCCTATGATTGGTTTAGGGATTTCTCCGGTGAATCCAGGAAAGCTGTTTCCTTCAATAAATCAAATGTCTCGCAATAGACAATAGGTCACATTCCCTATTATATCTATATTTTTACATTAATTCGGCTCAGAAAACAAAAGGCATAAATTCTGCCGCAGTAACTCATTGCTCCCTAACTGTTATGTTTACATAAACGGTCAATGTTTGTCCTGACCTTAATTCGGGTCACGCTAGGGATGGTCAATTGAATTCAACTCAGCCGTATGAACCCGTATGTAAAACCCCCTTGACTTCTTACACTACCAATCTAGCAGTGTTAAGTTACATATGGCTTAGACCCTCAGATCTAACTATTCTAAAATAGTTTACTCGACCAATTAAATATTACAAACTAGCATATAGATATACACTTAAGTGATCAATTAAATATTACAAACTAGTATATAGATATACCCTTAATATTAGGTCATACTCATTTTAAACAATTAATCCATAACACTATGAAACATTACCCATCATTCCTTAAGCTTAATTCATGAAAATTCCTAATTACTCATATGTATTAAAGATTCAATTACATGCAATCTTGTCAACTAATCTAATGAAATTTTAATTACATTCAATCTTGCCAATTCTCCAAATGAATTGATAATTAGAAAATCAAAGAATAAAATGTAATGACTAGCATTTCACTAAAATCCTACAAAATGAAATCATACATACATACATACATCATATCGAAAATACATTTGCAAATATATCAACAAATGAAATAACATATTCAAATCGGGAAACTAAGATTGCGTACCTTTTGCCGTTTTCTTTATTCGTTTCCATGAACCTCACGTATAGTCCGTCTCCTAACTGAGATAACTATCTGGCCCCTTACTCTATAACGAAAACGTACTTTTTACGAATTCAAATGTAGAGTTTGTCTACTTCGCTGAGACAAAACTCCCGCGTTACTGCCAAATCACGAGATAACGTCTTCCACGCTCCCGGAGTCTCGCCTAGCTTTCCTCGCGAAAGATTGAAGACTCAAGAATTTTCCTAAAGTAAAACCTTTAATTTCTTACAGAGTTACGCCCATAAATCCATATCAACCAATCGGAATAGACTGTTTCCTAAACCTGTTCGTAGAATTTTTGGATTGACAAGACAACTAAACAACTAATCATTCCGTAATTAACATTCCTTTGAACACTCATCTATAGTCAGCTTCCACCCTTTACCCGGTCGATTTTGGGAAAGGGTCTTATGTCATTCTCTTGCATCTGACTCGGTCATGTTACGTCGGCTAGAACGAATTCACTTTTGACGTTCAGAGATGAAATAAAAATAATCATCTAACTATGTCTAGCCCTTTCTACTTTAGTTAAGTTGACTTTGATACAATTCCTATAACCAAAGCTTCTAAGAGTTTTCAAAATTCGACACATCACAATCGTTATGGCAAA
This sequence comes from Potamilus streckersoni, assembly GCA_016746295.1. Classification (NCBI taxonomy): domain Eukaryota; kingdom Metazoa; phylum Mollusca; class Bivalvia; order Unionida; family Unionidae; genus Potamilus; species Potamilus streckersoni. The sequence continues at coordinate 2,220,511 of JAEAOA010000378.1, read as the reverse complement.
TCAGCTTGTCAAATTTAGTCTAAATTTGGAAGAAAATTCAAAACCATTACATGAGTTTTTGAAGGTAAAAACTCGTTGACTTCAGGTACCGATCAAGGACAAGCTTTTAGAGTTATCAAGAAAAATATTATATGATATCTTCACCAACTTTAGCCCATTATGATCCAAATAGAGAAATAGTTGTATCTGCAGATGCATCTTCATTTGGACTAGGTGTTGTGCTACTTGGGCATGTCAACACTTCAGCAGCTATTTAATTAGGTCACAATTCAAACTTGAAACTGACCATAAACCATTAGTACCACTAATGAGCACAACAATCATGCGATATTTGCCCCCTTGAATTAAACGCTTTAGATGAAATTCAACTTTTGTAATTCCCGGTCGAGTCATACCAAAGACTTACAAAAATAGTACTAACAGCAGACTTGCGTGACGCTGAGCATTAAGAGGTCAGTGTTAGGACTGGTCGGCTTGGTCGGCCTGGTGTCAAGATAATGTGACTGGATGGGACATCATGCTACATGTCTGCGGCATGATGCCCCAGTTCTAGACATCACTATAAACTGCCACATTGCAAACATCGTAGCGATATGAATGAAAAAATGTTAAATCTACGTTAAAAATCATAATCACATCACATCACATCAACTTCTGCATAATCCGTGTTGCTGACAAAAATATATCAACTGCTGATGCTCTATCCAGAGCGCCATTAAGTTTGTCACTCTGAGTGACAGAAAATTTCAGGTTGAAACTAACGACTATGCTCTTTTTGTTGTTGTTGTTCTGGGGCTTAATGCCATTTTTCAGCACACGATATGGCGGCCAGTATTAATGGTGGAGGAAGAAACGGGGAAATCCGCGGAAAGAACCACCGACCCACGAGAAGCCATTGGAAAGCTTTCTTGTAGTAGCCAGTAATTTGCCCACATCAAATGTTTGACTTGAAAAAATAAGTCTGAATATCAAATTATTGAATTTGCAAACAACTTGTACAATTCTGTGAAAATGGGTGGCAAGAGAAATCCGCTATTGACGAAAAACGTCAATCGTACTGGGCAAATAGAGGTGAATTTACAATTCAAAATGGTCATTTAATGAAAGGTACACTCCCGGTTGTACCAGAATCACTTCAAAAAAGAAATAATAGAGAGAATTCACTGTAGTCACCAAGGTATAGTTAAAAGCCGATAACGCACCAAAAGGTCAATTAGGTGGAAAGGGCATAGTACTCAGTTAGAACACTTGTTAACGTAGCATTAACAGTTTATCAGTCATATCACTACGATGTCTAGCAATGTGGCAGTTTATAGTGATCACTAGCACTGGGGCATCATGCCTCAGACGTATTGCATGATGTCATATTATCTTGACCTGATGCCTACCAGTTTTGACACTAACCTCTTAATGCTGTGTGCCAAGCGAGGCAGCTCTTAGTACCATTTTTGTTAGTCTTTGGTATTACTCGGCGGGGATAAAACCCATGACCTCCCGTATCCGAGGTGGACGCTGTAACCACTAGGTAACCGGAGCGGTTGGTAAAGAACTTGGTAAAGAACGTCTCGCCAAAATTGCATCAAAAACTCAAGAGATCAAGCTAAATCAATGATACCAAATGAATTTTTGAAGTTAACCTTGGCAAAGAGTCGCTTCAGACTTGTTTGAACTGAATGGTCAAACATATCGCTTGGTGACCGATTAGTTGTCACGATACATCGAAATAGTAAAATTGCAAGACACAGGTTCAAAAGTAATTGTCAATGATCTCAGAACAGTTTTGGCGCGACACGACAAGCATCAGATTCAGATAATGGTCCACAACTATTTATCAGCAATACTCAAACATTTTGCTACAAATTATGTATTCAGGCATATTACAAGTAATCCAAAATATCCACAGAACAATGGTCTCGACGAAAGAGCTGTTTAAACAATGAAAAGAATGTTTAAAAATATCAAACTATCCTTACATAGCACTTTTGACATACTGTCACCAAATGGATACAGCCCTGCCGAATTACTAATGGGAAGAAACTTAAACTACTTTAATATTGGCATCAAAAACTTAAAACTGAAATAAAACTGAAAAAATTCGAAAACTATAAAAAATTTCAAATTTAAAACAAAAGTTATGATGATCAACATCAAACACGAAATAGTCAGGCAGTGACTAACGTTTGGATTAAAGATCTTTTTTTCAGACATTGATAAAACTGAGGCATCTACACCTCATTTATTCATGGTAGTAACTGACGAGGGAGATATACGGCATAATAGGAGAAATTTAATTCCCATACCTACCTCACTATCGGAGCCTCTCAGAGTGACTGTTTCAAACCCTGATACTTTGACTGATTCAGATAAAAGCATCTCAGTGCCAACCAATCAAAACAGATATTTCACACGTTCTGGAAGATTGTCAAAACCACCTGAGAGACAGGACTTGTAAAAATGAAGCTCATGTAGACGGTTTAGCAATGCGGTCATCAGATCACGTTTCGTTTTAATGTCAACTTTCTCAGGAAGGGAGATGTAATGTAAGCCTTAAACTAATTAGATTTGAAATATCACTTGACATTAAAAGTAATCAGATATTCCACACTGGATTGGAACTGGTACAAACCAACATAATAGTTTAAGTTCCATGGGAAAAATACTTTCAGGACAGTCTTTGCTCCCCTTCCCAGCTGTACTGATGTCTTATATTTAATAAATATTATAGATGGCCTTCTGCAGTTATTCTTCATTCTTCAATAAGTTACAAATATTACGAGTAAATGTTGTGCTCATGTCTGTAAATCGTAGTGATCAAATAAAGATATGATTTTTGTACGCGGCTGTAAAGTTGTATTTTAAGATCTTACGAGTGTATATTGTGTATAATCTATCAATAATAACAGAATTTGTATTAACAAATATTTAGAAGTTTATATTTTGTTTCCCATTGTATAGGTCGGCCAGGTGGGTTATTGAAGAATTAAGTAATTTCCCATTAGAGTTTGGTCAAAACCTAAACCTAATACTTCCGAACAAACCTGTAGTAGCTTACCGGAGACCAAAAAACCTAAAGGACATTCTAGTCAGGGCAAAGCTAACGCCAATCGCTAGTCAAAACCAACCTAGTCAATCTGGACCCTGTGGCGATAAAAGATGCAAAACCTGTCAACATATGATAGAGAGCAAGACATTCACTAGCACAGTGACTAAAGAAAAACTAAACATACATGGTCCAAACAAAACGTGCAAAACAGAGAATGTGATTTATCTCATCACATGTAAGATCTGTGGCCTTCAGTACGTCGGAGAAACTGAAAAGCTACACAAAAGGATAAACCTTCATAGATCTGATTGGATGACAAAAAAGCTGTACAGAAGCCAGGTCGCAGAACACTTCTCCTCCCCTGGCCACACTTTCAGTGATATAATACTTATCGCTATTGCTAACAACCACAGCTGGAGTTCCGAAACCAGGAAGGAAAAGGAATCATACTGGATACGCCGCCTTAGAACATTGAAACCAAGCGGTCTAAACCAAGAAGACTAGAAAATGAAAACTATGCACTAGTAAATTTTAGCATTTTCTAAATCTTCTTATTATCCTTCAATTTTTACTATAAGAATAACCGGTATAGAATCAAATATCCGGGATATAGTTACATATGTGCAAAAAGTAAAAATAGATGTCGCTTTGGCTTGTAGACTTTTAGGGAATTATACAACGTTTTCAGTTTCCGCATCTAGTCTATACAAGCTGGTTGTATTTATAGTTTTAGCACATGTGAAGACAGCCATGTAGAGGTTTTCAAACACAACGTTTTTGTGTTTATTTGTTTATCGTATATATGTTTTATATTTGCCTTTGAAAAAAGACTCATTAAGAGTCGAAAGCGCTTAGGCTAGTTAGTTACTAGTTTCGTACTGTTCGTTGTCAGTTTATTGCATCTATTTTAATTAATCCCTGACACACGTGATCCCTTGGTGGATCCAGTACGCTTGAAAGGGTTGTTATTCGCCATATGATTTGTATTCTTTATATATATATATATATATATATATATATATATATATATATATATATATATATATATATATATATATATATATATATATATATATTTATATATGTGTGTGTATGTATATATATATATATATATATATATATATATATATATATATATATATATATATATATGTGTGTGTGTGTGTGTATATATATATATATACACACACACATATGTATATATATATATAGTATATATATATACACACACATATGTATATATATATATATATATACACACACATATATATATATATATATATATATATATATATATATATATATATATATATATATATATATATATATATATATATATACGACAAATTATGAGCATAGGTCTGTATCTTGAGGAATTATGAAATCAGTATTGATAATCATTCTAGAGGTTTTCTCTTCAATATTGTTGACATCATTTCCGCAAACAAGAAAATACCTCAGATATCATCAACTATTTACCCATGTGCGGACGCATCGAATCTCAGAAATTATGAATTCTCCACCAAGGAAATAATTTGCTACTTTTAGAAAAAAAAAGCATATCAATTTGCTTTTATAAGAAAAATATATTATAAGACTATACAATTAATTTATAATGCTAACATAAATTTCTGCTATTAGAAACTGATTTCTATTTTAATATGTTAAAAGATATATACATCGACTTGCATAAAAAAACATGGTTTCTCATCATGACAGGCATACGGAATTTCGCTTTGAATAAGTTCGCGCATCAGTCTTCAACAATCGTCTTTAACGGTTTCAAATGGACTGCGGACAAGGCTGTTGACGGCAATACCACTGGATCCAACCCAGAACAATCCAGGACTTGTAGTGCAACTCATAATTCCCTAGGTAACCATACTTGGGAGGTTGACATAGGATTCCAAATTATGGTGATGACCATCACTGTATATGGAAGAGTTAATGACGGTACATATTCATTACTTAGTCTTTTTTTTTTCAAGATAGGGGATCTCCTATATGTATATATGCATAAGGCAAAAGAGTGAAGCTACACAATCCTTGGAATAACTATCCACTACTAAACGTTTTAAAACAGATCCCTCAAGATCGAAGAGGTTAAGCATTCTTGTAGTCGATATAAAAATCATGGTTTGATATTAAAGCATGATGAGGTCTATTAAAAATAAACATAAAATAACTTGTATGTGATTAAGTTATACAGTTCATTATATTCTTGTTATGTGATTTATGTAACATTATTAACAGTCTTAATTAATGTTATATCCGTGACGAGATCAATATGTAAAAGTTCAATCTGGAAGAAAAGCAAAATTTGAATAGTATCACAGCTATTTATAAAGAAAATCTAATTTTCGAATGCATGGGTTCTTCGATTTCTCAGTAATTATTTTTTCATCTTTAGTTTCTATCCCCGACTATCAACTTTCCGGCTTTCAAGTATTCGTGGGAAATAGTTCAAATCCGTGGACTTCTGGTCCACCATTAGCAAAGCAACAGTCCTCAAAAAAAAAAACACGTCTTCGCATCTATCAACTCTGTTGGCCGCTTTGTCTCAGTTGTGCGATGGAACCAGACCATCATGACTCTATGCGAAGTCATGGTCGATGGCGGTATGTTGCAATGTATATTGGTAACCATGAATAATACAGCATGATGACTAGACGTATCCGTGATGTTTCATTGTGTAATCCATAATGTCATCTTACCTCCATTACTTGCATTTTGTTCACCATAGTGATGCACTGATCCGATTGTTCATTTTTAGTTATTTCACTATGCAACGTTCACCTTATTAGTCCTTCTAAATTTCATCATCACTAAAATGCTTCTGAAAGTCAACCTTGCTACGACCTTCAAATTTATTAGCTGTAGAGCAACTATCCTATAATTCCCCCTTGTTTATATGATCAAAAACGTGTAATAAATAAAATAGCATTCCATTGCTTTTCCAAACTAATTTTTTTAAAAATCTGTCTAATTTATTTTTAAAATAGGGATCAACGGTTATTTCTAATGAAACAAATGCTTCCAACCTACCGAAATATGCCATTCCAGACCTCGTGTTGAGATCGTACATACAGGAAGAATTCGCGCCTCTTTTAGCGCTCGTGTGCATATTTTGATTACACGATAACTATTATATATATATATATATATATATATATATATATATATATATATATATATATATATATATATATATATATATATATATATGTGTGTGTGTGTATGTATGCATGTATGTATGTATGTATGTATGTATGTATGTATGTATGTATGTATGTATGTATGTATGTATGTATGTATGTATGTATGTATGTATGTATGTATGTATGTGTGTGTGTGCGTGTGCGTGCGTGCGTGCATGCATGCATGCATGCATGCATATATATATATATATATATATATATATATATATATATATATATATATATATATATATATATATATATATATATATATATATATATATATATATATATGTGTGTGTGTGTGTGTGTGTGTGTAGTGCTGCAACAACAAATTATAGGTCACGTCCATGATATTAGGAATGATAGTCAGTGTGTGCCATTTTAACTGATATATTGTTTTATACAGCTGTGTAGTATTTTATTAAATGGAGTCTTTTTACATGATAAAATTAGACCGATTTCGCATAGCTGCCATTAAAACTTTTTATAGTGAGTAAAATAGCTTTAAGTATTAAGAAACAGTATAATTTTGATAGCAAATGTGTGACAGTCCTGTTTTATATACATAACAACCAATATGTTATATATCTATAAATATGGTTTGAATATTTAGTAGTTTAATATGTTCATTTTTTTGTATTGATTATTAGAATGCCTGGGTGATTGAGTGTCTGATCTTACCTCGTATTAACAAGACGAGCATTAGGCGGTGTAATCTTTGATTTTTATTTTGCATAAGTTAAATGAAATTGTTTTTTATTTATACGATTATACTACAGTAGTTTTCTCAGATATTTAACTGATATTCTTAATAATAATGTCTAGCCTATTTGTTGCCTGAATTTTACCATGAATTGACTATAATAATATCTGGTCTGTGTTTTCTACTTTTACCTTGTATAAATTACACATATGTATAGAGGTAATGTTGTGTTATTTACCTTAAAATAATTACAATATCTTGCCATCTGTTGACTGGTTTTCAAATTGTGTTATTTAAAATAATGTCTTAGCGGTGTGTTGCCTGTTTTTACCTTGTACTATTTACAGAATGTCTGGGCGGTGTGTTCTCTGAATTTTGTAACCTGACATGCGGTAAATGTAATGAGGGACGACCATGTGACAAATATAATGGGACGTGTCCGAGTGGGTGTGACCGAGGATGGAAGGGTATAAGATGTGATCTGAGTGAGTAGAAATGAAAATATATTCACTCTTCTTTTACTTGTATACTATCAAAGAACAGTCTCTAAATAAAATTTTACTAGTAAGTAATCAAAGTAAACTGTCCGTTTTCTTTTTGCTGTCATATTTTACATATTTAATAATCGATAAAGAATGTATAGTTGGTATATATTGTTATGTATATCAATATTTTGTGTCACCTTTGGTATATAACTGTATCATTATTGAGTGTACCTTTTGTTCATGATTGTAAATTTTAGTGATCATCTATAAGCAAGATATAGCAATGCTAATTCTTGTCCATGGGTGTAGATTCTATTTTAAAGATATTAAGCTGTAAATGGTATTTACAAGTTAAAATTAACGTATATATTGAGCCGTATGAAACGTTTTGACTAATTTCTCTCTGCTAATTAGGTCAGGTGGATTATTAGAAAGCTCAAGTTATTTCCCATTGGATGGATTATTTTTACGTCATATATCATGTGGGTAGTTATTTTGAAAATTTATACTTGGAGTAGTAATGTCTGTCACATATGTTATATTGTGACATTTACTCGAAGAGTCTTAGAGAGATGTGTGTAAGGACTGAAATGACTAATTAATTTATTTCTTTTTCGGATTCGTATTTCATATGCTCCACTTTTAACATCAGAATTCATAAGTTTTAAATGCTGGATTCAGATGTAATTTAAGGGAACACATTTATTTAGTTAGTTGATTGGAATTACAAAGTTCTATTGGAATAAACTATTATTTATGGATTATTATTAATTTATTCAAAGAAATTCTGGCCAATGATATCTTGATGCATTAGAAATATTGGCACATCAGTATATTCGAGGTTCATGATATCATTCGATTCTGTTGAACTTTCTTATTATGTTTATCTTTTAATTCATAATACTGCAAGTTTTTCATAAATTAAATTTTATATCTTCGATAATTAAATAATTTAGCGCTTTATAAAATTAGCTAGTTTTGCTTCTTTCTATTATTTAGGTTTTGACCATAAAGTCGTTACAGTATACTCTATAGTGAGATTCATTCCATTATTATATTGTATGACTGCAAACATACTTTCTTTCGTGTGAAAAGTGGAAACCTTTGCCAATCTATATTTCTCGAAATAAATGTTTAACTTATACAATTTATTTGTGCTAGCTTTCTGAACATTATGAACGCTTTACAGTCTGTAAAACAAGGTGTCACAGTGAGGAGAATACAATTTGTATTTTTAAATGAAGAAATGATAGAGCAATAATTTATTTGCGCGAATAAAGGAATGCAACAGCCATCTTTTATTCCAGTGTGCGAAAACGGAACTTACGGTTCTGGTTGTCATGAAATTTGTGGTCACTGCATTCAAGGCAACAATAGTTGTTCCACGATTGACGGACATTGCAAGGATGGGTGTCAGGAAGGATGGAAGGGAGAAAAATGCAACATAGGTAAGTAATTTTGCACTAAAATAACCACATAAATACATTTACTTAGTTCATTTTAAATTTATTACATCTTAATAGTACTGATGATAGTGCATGTTTCATTTCCACGAAGACTAATAGTCGAATTGTTTGTTTTCTACAACAACATAATAAAGGCGTAAAGGCTTTTCATGTGACTGTACAAAAAATACTTTCACACAATTTCAGTAAATAACTTTTTAAATAACCCTTGTAGCCTTCTTTTTATATCGCCGCATATCCGCTACACAGGCACCATTAATGATATCTATTTGGACCAGTAATCATTTAGACCAAATTGCGAGGTGCTAAAATATTAACTAATCGCAGACTCAAAATCTGTTATCATGGAACTAACGTTCAATTTTGTACCACGGGACCAACATTGAATTGCTCTGGATGATCTTTATACAATTTACAGAACCAAATTAGTTCTAAATAATAGGAAATTGAGTCATTCTCAGTTTTTCCATTCAAATGTGAAAGGATTTTTATATTTATTTTTCAGGGTGTGAGAGTGGAACGTATGGTCCTGGATGTAAAGATCTATGCGGTAACTGTCTGAATGGCAGTAATAGTTGCTCTACTAAAGATGGGAAATGCATAGGAGGTTGCCTAGCTGGATATAAGGGAGACACTTGTAAATTAGGTATCAAACATTTTGTAGCAAATGCAGAGATTGCATCGTGTCAAGATGAGCTCCATGGTAAAATAATGATCACAATTTCCTTGGTAGGGCATCTAAAGCGCAGACTTTGTTTATCTGAAATTGATGACTTTTCCGATGCAGAGGGTTTCAAGATATCGGATAGTCGAATCCATTGAACATTATATCTCTTAAGACATATCATTGATAACTGTATGTAGTGAAAGAGAAAAATATTCATAAATTTTATTTAATTTACATATAATTCGTAACAAGTTCCCAAATTGTATATAAAGCTGTTGTTGGCGTAAATGTGGTCTTAAAAGTGATAAATACCGGAAACAGACCTAGATATGGACGCGCGATCAATTTGCGCTCACATATGTTGAAACAGAAGTCGAGACTCTTCAGAAGAAATGCGAATTCATTACCAAGTGGCAGTCCGAGCCATCAACATCTGCTGCGTTAAGACTTTAGGCGTCCATATGGATTTAATTTTACGATAAATGCATAAAGTGGGAATTTGACTCAACTGAACCATTATTATAGCATTTTAATATTTATGGATATATACATATATTTATGGATATGCTTGCTTGATCAATTATTACGATGCATTGAGACACACACGTTTCTCAAGTGGGATTTAAGGCAGACGAGCATATTTTCGAGGTTAAGCGTATAGAAAGTATCCCATACTTTATAAAACCAAACTTTTAAGTTCCATTTACGAATTTACACCTCCTTCTCTTAGTTTAAAGTACAACACTGGCTTTATTTTTGTTGCAGTTAAATGCATAAATATCTGACTACTTTCGCACCGCATGAGCACTAGATCCATCGAAGTATAATTCAAAAATCAACGCAAATTTATTTATATTAAAAATAAATATTACAACAACCTGCACAAAAATGGCCGACCGGCATGCTACTACTTTAAACTAAACCTACACTAAAAGAAATAATGTAAGTATTGTATTTACAAAAAGCAACTTTATGTTATATTATTAGAAAAACATTTTCTCAGATTATAAAACAAATTCTAACACCAATTCTCCGACCTCGTTTAAACAGCCAAAAAGTGTTTCTGTCGGCCTTCATAAAGATCTCATTTTCTTATCATGACAGGTATACGGAATTTTGCTTTGAACAAGTTCGCGCATCAGTCTTCAACAGTCTTCTATAATGGTTTTCAATGGACTGCAGACAAGGCTGTTGATGGTAATGATAACGGATCCAACCCGGCAATCTCCCGTACCTGCAGTGCGACTAACCTTTCTCTAGGAAACCATACTTGGGAGGTTGATATAGGCTTCCAGATCATGGTAAAATCTATCATTGTTTATGGAAGAACTACTGAAGGTACACACTGATTGCTTAGTAATTTTCAATGAAAGGATTTTCCTAAACGTATGTATGTCTGTATGTATGTATGTATGTATGTATGTATGTATGTATGTATGTATGTATGTATGTATGTATGTATGTATGTATGTATGTATGTATGTATGTATGTATGTATGTATGTATGTTTGTATGTATGTATGTATGTTTGTATGTATGTATGTATGTATGTATGTATGTATGTATGTATGTATGTATGTATGTATGTATGTATGTATGTATGTATGTATGTATGTATGTATGTATGTATGTATGTATGTATGTATACATGCATACATACATGCATGTATGTATGTATTAAGATATTGAACCTTATTGAGGTCTATGCAAAAATTAGCTTGGTTAAGACGTGTCTCAGTCTAATAATTAACTTCCTTGAGAAAAAAACGTTGCGTCTATATAAATATAAACTCGTTAATGCTTACAAATTGCTGCAGTCTATGTATAAATAAACTTTGTGGCTAAATCTTGTTGTGGTCAATATAAAAATGTTTTGGTTAAAACTTGTTTTAGTTAATTTATAGAGTTTATTTGTATACTTATTTAGAGCTTTTGTCAGTCTCGCTTATTATTCTAATTTTGAAGACGTCCAAATTTTAAAGTTATATCTGGGAGAAAAACAAACGGTTGTACTGCCTCAAATATTCGTGAAGAAAATCTAATGTTTCGAATGCATGGATTCTTCGAATTCTCATCAATCATCGTTTTCATATTTCGTTTCCATCTTAGATGACCAACTTTCCGGTTTCCAAGTATTTGTGGGGAATAATTCGAATCCGTGGACTTCTGACCCACCAGTGACAAAGCAACAGTCGTCAAACCATAAACACGTCTTCGCATCTATCAACTCTGCTTGCCGCTTTGTCTCAGTTGTAAGATGGAACCAGGCCATCTTGACCCTATGTGAAGTCGTGGTCGAGGGCGGTAAGTTATCCTGAAAAACTACAGTACGATGAAAAGCAAAGAAGTTGACATATCCGTGATGCTTCATTTTGTGATCCATAATTTTTTCTTGACGCCATTATATGGATTCAACTAATCAGAATGCGTTGCTTAGATTCACTTTTTTGAAGTATGTTAATCCCTTCAAATTTGATAATCAATTAAAAAATCGTCTGAAAGTCCACTTTGTTAGGACTTCAAAATTTGATTATAATTAACGTCTCCTAGAATTCCACCCTGTGTATAGGACCAATAACGTGTTGTAAATGACGCAATATTCCAAGGCTTCTTCCAAACTAAATTTTTGAAAATTGTAGGCATTGAACCATAAACAACTTAGGATGAATGGTTAGTTCTGATAAAAGAGAAGCTTTCAACCTACCGAAATATGTCATTCTATCCCTAATGTTAAAATTATACGTGCACAAAATATCCTGGAACTTCAAGTGCGCATATAAAAAAATATTTGTTTGCCATATTTTGGTTACACCAGAACGTTCTAAAATACATTTTTCAAACTGGGTATCCATAGCAACGGATCCAAATTATTTTCAATGAATTTGATCTTACAGGTAGGATTACCTCAATAGCTACAAAACATTATTCTACTTTCTTTATAAAGACTTTGATACATATAAAAGTACCGCTGCAACAAATAATATGCCCTGTATAATATTAGAAGAGATGCTCAGTCGCTGCCAATTTAACCGATATTGTATTTCATTAAATGGCGCCTATTTCCAGTAAAACGGATAGTCTGCTTGGGCTACACCGCCATTTTGAAGTTTAACACTGACTAAAATACCTTACTTACAAAGTACAAGTCGATAGAAGTAATGTGACAAAATACACATTCTCCTTTGCTATGCCAGACTTCTCAAACTGTGATTAACTTATCAAAACTACTGAAAATAGATAATACAATACGAGCCCCCTTTAGACAAGAAAATAATTGAATCGATACCATAAACTAAAAGTGTCAGCTTCAATTCAAGCAAATTTAGCTTTACATATTTAGTTCTATTAGAGATTAATTTCATCATCGTAACGAGTGGTGAAAAGAGCATAATGTCCACTTCTGATTTGCATCACCTAGGGTCTCTTCCTGTCTTTATCTCCGTGTATCACACGCCTTCTCCTCTTCACATGTATACGTTGATCTTCTTTGATCTCTCTATTTTGAACGCTTCATCTTCTTTCCGAACTTTCATCTTTAGGACTGTCCCCGACTCTTCCAGAGAGCTGTTTACATTAATGCTTTCAGAAATTGTGCGTCATAGCACTTAAACCTTATTTTCTTACAAGATAGCCACCTGGATTCTCTTACTAGTTCAACAAGGAAAGCACAGTTCTTTAGTTTTCCCTGAATTGATTCTTATCCTCTCGCTGAAGATTTTTCACTAAAGAATTCGACAAAGGTCGTTCTATTAAATTCAACATTGCTTCCAAGGTGTTCGCCTTAATTTAAACTGACCAATCGTAATCAGCGATTCCTAATTTTCCCCAAGATAATTATTTCTTTCGTCAGATTTTCACAGCCTAGAATCTGAGAAATACGATGCATATAAACGTCCCTTTGAAAATGAATGTTTGACATAGGATTCACATGAAGCGGTTATGGTCGGTAAATTTAACGTTTACTTTCCCAGGACAACGTTGCCTTGCCCGGATCAATTTTAAATGAGCCATAGATGCTGGCGTTTCAAGTTTAACACTGACATGGAACAAAAACTGTGCTGGCTTGACAGTGATAAAATTTAAATGAACAATGTATTACATTTTAAGGTTTCATACTTATTCAAAATACGACACATTACACACGCACCCCCACCCCACCCCACTCAATCACACACATTTACACACACTGCAACGCATGAATTTACTGCAAACAAACAAGCTTGTATTACTCTGATTTTTTTCCCGAAAGCTATGCTTACACTGTTTCATCATTTTTGCAATGATATGGGAAATATTTATTAGTCAAGTTGTAAATATTGAATTGAAGGAACGCTTTGGCGGTATATAAATACCAAAATATTGAGTGGCAGTAAAGCTGTTGATTACCAAATATATTGAAATATTGTATAGAGATTACCAACAGTAAGACTGCCAAATGAATGGCATGTCAAAAATGTGACCGACAAGCTAAGACCGTAGTATTGGTTAAATGCATCATAGAGGTTCATTAAAGAAGCACACATTATGTTGCACGAAGTCACTGAAACAAATTCAGAAATCATTAACAAGTTGATAAAATTGACAGTGACATAAGAAACGAAACGAATCAGTATTGGGCAGATTTTTGAGGTAAATAAAATTAAAAGAAAATCTACTGAGTATCGTGCATCAAGGAATGACGAAGATGTTCAAGAGCAGGCTAATTAAACAAGATGCTTTCGGTTATAAGAATGGTGTGAGTTAGTCTTACAGAGCATGGTGATTATGTGTTTGGCTTCAATTATAACCATTAGAGCAAACCAAAGATGTGACCGAAAGGAATTGCGCATGAAGAGCTCAGTGCATCACTAAATAAGTTTTGATTGATGCTGTGCAAATCCAAAGTTAAAATTAGGATTAGGGAATGGTAAAATTTTTTATAGCTGTTTCAGCATCGCCATAAAAAATCTCGAACTCATCTAATTACTTTTGGTCTGTTATCTGCTTTATAAATTTCATCTTTAACAAACTACATTGTTGAGCCAGCGGTTCTCCATCGATAGAATAACGTGCACTGTTGAACTAGGCCATGATATCGTTCTTGACAAGTCACACTTGGGCTCTGGCGGGGTAACCATGATTGTCGGCCTGTATCAGTTTTACCTCAACTTCCAAGAATGCCTCACATGGAAGGAAAAACCTGTGTTTTGATCTTGCAATTCCATTTTAAGCGATTGAGGTCTCTGGCTTGGTATAAATAATATTGAATGTCTCGTTTAATTCAATCCACTTACACTAGATATATCATGTCAAATGCTGGATCAGATATCATTGCCAGATTCATTTAATTTGATAATCTCTGCTGAGTTGCTTCGTTAATGACTTTGCAGGTGGCATGGATTCTGTGTCGATGGTAACGCAACAGGAATAGTTTGCGATGGTGTTCTTGTTATTAATCACCGTATTTGGTTTCTAAGCAACATAGCTTCCTGCGAACCAAGTTTTTTTTAAAACAATATACAGCGACACATTTAGCAGTCTACAACTCGTATTGATACTTGTTTACCAAACTGTGAAACGCGTGATGATACGGCTGTGAGTGCTTTTGGAGCACTCGCAAATAATTCACGAACTGCATCATCAAGCTCAATTCCCTGTGTTATCATGTAAATTGGTTTCTCGCACTAACAGCGCTAACAGGTATGACATGTCCACACACAAATGTCTTTGTTATAAGTATCAACTGTCAGAGCGGTCTCAAATGTACAGTTGTTTCGTCAATGTTTCACCACTCAGATCAACCACGTGCCCGTCATGACATGCAAGAAATAAAATTAGATAGGTCAGCCGATTATCACATTTAAGATGCAGTGATGCTCTGTGCATAATCGATCATAAATCGCATGGTTCCACGAGTGGTGATATCCAAAACAGCATATGGGCACGTACTCCTGTCCTTTAAGACCTGGTTTCATACTTTTAACACTGATGGCGTCACAAGTTACAATGACTTGCGCTGTTTAGGTAATTCTCACATTTTCAGGCGCGTTATCATAACCCACACATAAAATTGTTTGACAACTGGAATATTGCCAAGCCAACCTAAACTGATCGCGCAGTATTTACTGCATATGTTTGCGATTTATATAGATGATATAAGTTTGCGCTCATGCGCAATTATAAAATATTTAGAGCTTTTGCCAGTCAATACCGAAATCCGATCGTCGAATTTCTTTTTTTATCAATTTAATGTTTGCTGCAAACATAAATGAATTGTTCGCGCGCAGACAACCAAGCGGTTGGTATCGGATATTCGGTCAACTGTAATGCACTCTCAGCTATGATAGTGTGATTTCGAGTGTGCGTGAGTCACCAGCAGTCACAGGTGCATAAAATAGCACACTGAATTCTGGTTACGTGAATGAGATGGTGATCATCAATGTCGGCTCTATTTACAACCACCTGTATCACTGTAGCATATATTTTACTGTGCACACGCACCGTCTCAATTGTGTCAGAACTCATCATCGACGTTGTGCATGACGTGAATATCTTCAACACAGTTCATACATCAGTGAACGACATTTGTCTCTGTCCATCAGATCATTGGTGGGCAATTGCTGACAAATCGACGTAGCTTCATTAATGTCGCCGGGTGCACTGATGCCTGAACGAACTGATCCCAGGAATATTTCCAATTTGGTGTGTGTTGCTGGCGTCACTTTTGTACCTTTTCTCAAGCCAAATTATTAGTAGTCTTCTTCTGCTTTTTGTGTAGGTTTTAGTGTTACTCGTGAAGGCTTACGTTTTGATTGAGATACGGACGCTTGATCGGAATATTTTTGTGACTCAATTTCAGGAGAAAATCCTGGTTAACCCGAATATTCTTTCATCTTAGTATCAAATGTTAGTATATACACGTATTTGTTTGTCGTGGTAGTTTTAAGGAATGTTTTATATTCTCCTGTAATTAACACAAAACGTTGTATCGTTGAAAATGCTTCATCAAATCAAACATATCATTATAAGACGTTGGCAGATGCTTCTTTACGACCCAGTAAATTCTCTGAATACCCACTTGATTCAACCTTTTTATACCAGTTGATTATTCTTTGATCAATAAATCTCAGTTGGGATATTTTAATACTTGCATGAAAGAGGTCTCTTTTAATAGACTGGCATCCTTGTTCATTAAAAGTTTGTATCGGTGTATGCTTGAATGTTCGGTATCTTTCTGGTATTGTAGAAAGTAAATCGTCAGGTTCTCTGGGGTTTTTTCTTTGAATTCAGCCACCATCACTGGCAAGCTTATAAAACCTCTGCAGTTTATTGTGTTGCCTTTTTCTTTTGTTCTAATAAGTTGTGGTTCTTGGAGCCTTTTTAATGTCATCGTCTGTAGGTTTAATCAAGAGCGCATTGTTTATTCAAAGCCCTCTTTAAGTGCTTCTGGTGCAATAGTCGTGACTGTAACATATCTTTTAAATTTTTGTGGCCTTCGTTCACATTTATAATTGGTTTGTACTGTTCGTGAGATTTGTTCTGCGTCGTTTCTAATAATTCCTATGGTAGCACTGCCGGACGTTTTTTAAATACGATTGTTGTTTTTGGCTTTGAAATTGGTATATCCAAACCTTCTGATATTACCCACTAGACTGCAAGTTATAGTTAAATAAAAGACAGGATTGTTCATTGATCAAGCGGTTGCTTCAGGATCCAGTCCTAAAGATTGTTTGCATTTAGATAAATGATGTAACTGTCTGGGTCAGAGGGGTCATACACGTGGGAATTGCTGGCACGAGCGTATCTTTGACTTGAAATGGATATTCCGCCTGGAAGTGATCTTTCGATAAATAGATGCTGATCAATGTCAGTGAGCAGCTCGATTTTGATATTGAACAACAATCTATACCATTTCGGTGATGAAAAGTAATTTGCAGAATCGAGCTTGTGCTCGTGAATGTCAGTTTCACGAAACTTCTCAAATGCATTATCGAACAACAATACAATCGTGACTTGCACTGTTCGATCGCTATTTGGCATATTTGTATCTCTGTTAACAGGGCTTTCCACTGAAACATTCTGGCATTCAAAATCTGCGTAGATTATATGCTGAAGTGTCATCTTTCGATGTATTGCAGTAAAGTTGACAATGTGTTTTGACCAGGTTTTGACATGATTGTACGTTGTGGTGTTTCATTTTTTTCAGCACAGTTAAAGACATTACCGGTGATCAGTTCTTGAGTGTTAAAGACACGTGTACAACGCGTGCATATATATTTTTACTTGTGTGATTGATGTGTCGTTGAGCTGTCTACCAAGGTCCTTAGTGTGTTACCAATTCTGTTCCTTTTTCATTTCACTCAGTAACAACAAATCAATCAGAATTCGTTCGTTCCTAACTGGGGTAGATAAGGTAAGAAGATAGAAACATTTGTCGTAAGTGTATACATTAACAGCGATAAATGGGCCAAGTGTTCAAATTCCTTCAGTTTGACATTGGTATCTATCACAAAAACTCCATAGCACCAAAATTGAGTTTACTCATGTGTCGCCGATATTTTCGATTCATGTCGTGATTGTCATTGACCGGATATAACGCTGCAAAATGCACATTCCAATCATCTCTTATCGAAATTCTTTACGTTTATCGCTAACCTTGGTGGTACCCAGTCTGGTGTTTCTGTATAAATGATCCACGAAGCGGTTGAAACCGCGAGATGGACCTCAATTGGCGTACATTTTTCTAATGTCCGTCCCGATCCTGTATCGGTGTATTTCTCCAGCATCTCTAGAATCTTTTTAATGCAAATGCTAATTTCATCGCTGACGGCACTGCTGTCTTTGCGATTCAGGATTGTGTGGGCATCACTGTAAATCCATTGTGTAGTAGTTTTGAATCCGTCCTTGCCATGATTTAGTGAGATAATCAGATGCACTGAACCCAGTGTAAACCAAGTTTTCTAACATATTTACGATTCCAGGAATCACATTTGGGAGTAATTACCTCGCGTCTTTTCCTAGTGTGTAGGTGGGCGGGAATACGGCAAAGTTATTTTACAACTCGCCACTTTTTCTGAAATTTGGATATTCCGGGACTTGTGATTGTCGTGTTTTTGCATGAACGTACTCAATCACTTTAGTAACGATATCAGCAGCAAAACGACACATTTATTCATTTTTAGCACGATATCGATTTTGTTCAAACGTGTCTACTATCGCAAGAATGTCGGTTTTCCTACACATGTGGGTATATTTTGCTCAAGAGCAAATTGACTTAAATAGGTTTCTGTTTTTTTGTGTTGGTGATTGTCGTTAATGTTGCTGCTGTTGGATAGGTAAACGACGATGGTTGTGTATTACGTGCAAATACGAATTTTTTAAAGTCAAAAATGTTTGCTTTTCTCTTACAACATGGTATGCAAATTCTGTGTTGTCATAAAGCTATTTTAATCGCAGATAATTGGCATGTTTATACCACGGGGAGGGAAAAGCATGGTTCTAACAGAAAATGTTGCCGATTACTAGTTTTATAGTTGATATTTTGTCAGGATCTATAACTACGATTATTTTCATTTATTTCTGTTGTATCATTTGTTGGTGCTTGTGCAGGTTTGTGGTTTTGGTTTGTTTCTCCGCACTTTATAATATTCACTAACAGATTAAGAATGCTGACATAACTGACTACAAGATTTAACTCCGAAGCTACATTTCAGGCACGGTCGTGCCCCTAATCCATCATGTGATATTTCCGTATGTCTTCTATAATATTTATTATGGCATATTTTTCCACAGAGTTCGTAATTTGCAAGGTAGGTATCTTTTCAGTGTTTTCTTCTCAATGCCATGGTGCTTCTTATATACATATCCATAAGCGTTTATCTAATTGGCAGAAACACTGCTTTATTTCCTGTACTCTGTTGCGAGCAACACCCCCATTTGTACTCTCCGTTACTATCACGAAGCTGTAAATCAAGCATTGCCAAATAATTAACTACACCCATCTCAGAGTAACCATAGCGAAACCCTTCTGTGGTGTTGAGCAAGACATCTTTCAGATATAGGAACGGCTCAATAAGCTCAAACGAGTCATCACTGAGTGCGACATAAAATTTGGCAGGTGACTGTCGCACGGACCTAATAATATTAAACCTCTTATGAATTTTATCCACATTTTGTGCTTGATGAGAGTATATTTTCTTGTATTCTTTTAATTAGCATGCAAACGAAGTTGAGTTCGGAAGCCATTTGTCGTGTAGGAGGTGCTGCTGGTAAAATTGATTTATTATTGTTATCTTTCTGAATGCCCATGATATCACCTTCACTTTTTACAAAATCAAGTGTTATCGTTTATGCAGTTGGGACCCACCTCAACATCGTCTTTTCTCACGCAAACTACGGACTCACCTGCCTACTGCTATTGCAGGAAAATTTATTTGACCAATAAGTACACAACATGGTCTTCCTGCACTAAAACATGTGTTTGTGGCGTTTAAAAATAAAAATCCAGGTAACATTTAAGAACATAGCAACATGGTAGTTGACGCCTTAAGAGTGACTGAAGTTTATCTGCATTAAACGGTTATCAGGAACCCTCTGAAGACGTTCTGCTTGACTATGCCGAAGACACTCCTCATATTACAGGTGCATATCACAATTTGTGATCATACATGAACCGAAAAAACATCGACACTGGTCTACAAATTTCGAAACAACACTTTAGTACGGTGTTCACAATTTATTACTTTCCACGGAACACTTGAATTTGTTCAGACAGTCAATTTCATACATATGTAGCTCCTCTGGCGCTAATTACAGATGCTATGATGTGATACTTTTTGACAAGATAGAGTTGATGGAGAGTGCTGTGGCCGATATGAGTGTGATTGATGCACCTATGGAACATTCGTAGATTCCAGAATTGTTTGCAGCTTCGGCTGAAGCAGCTGAAGAAAGAGCAGTGTTAGTGTATGTCAGACCTACTTCAGGTATGCTTTCAAAATGGTGGTAGGCGGCCGCATATAAAAGAAAGATGTTTTCGATTATCAAGCACCAGTCATTGAATACCCTTGGGCTGCGGTTTTCGTTCAGCAGCTTGCAAAGTAAGTCAGACCGTTGATGGAAGAGAAGTTTCTTCAAGCGTCCATTGACAAATCTTGATTTGCTCGCAGTTTGGTGTTTAAAAACGAGATGACCTTGTACAAAGGTGCCACGCACACGTGAAAACGGCATTATCATTCTAGATATATGGATTCATCAACAGGTGCTCGCACTCAATGGGTCGCATACGTGGTAAGACCACTATATATTTTGCATCTTGACTCTCATGGACTTGCACTGCCAATTAAAGTTGTTACTTATTTATCTATATACGACGAAACAACCGTTGTCTAAATTCGACTGTGTCAGTACAAACACGGTTGGATGGTCGCATGTCAACATTAAAGCGTTGCGTGCACTGGAGTTTTGACCAACCATGCAAACACTTTTTGATTTCACACTAAATTATGTTTAACGCTATACAGTAATGTCTATCAATATTTATGGACATTACTGAGCTCGACGACACTGTGATTATGTGATCTGATCCGATTTGCACCAAAGCTGATTGAAATGAGTTTACTAATCGTCCTGTTGTTGGCATCGAATCATTTAAGCCTATGAATTGTGAAGATTAAACTTACAAACTGAAAACTTCAAGATATTACTGGCAAACTCAAAGGTGACTAGTGTTAAAGATCTGGCAAAGTTCACTATAAACTGTGGAATCCAAACCAGAGGCGTGTCGGTTACGATTATCAAAGAATGTCTTGATACAGCTAACAGTAAAAAAAAACAATACCTGCAAGTACCTATGCGAAGTAACCTTTTGGAGTATAGTTGTTCGAATATTAGTTAAAGATTCAGAGGAAAACATCACTTTGTCAACCTTATCAAATGTCTGACTTGTTATTAGTTTTCTTGATGGGAATGACTTTGATCGTTACATCTTAATGGTACGCGAATCCCGATCATACTTGTTCATTATAACGGGAACAAGAGGTGGGTAGGGTAGAATAGTAATGTTACTAAATAAAAATCATCGTCATCTTGATCATGGGTTTGTACCACCACTATCACATGTCGACAAACCTTGTTCTGTTGCAGATATTTTCACACATACAGTATTGAAGTCATTATCACTAGAGATGAAATTCAGTTTGAAGCAGTCAATGTTTATCCAGAACGATCCTACACCGTCTTTGGTGTTTGTATTTAAGACTAGATTTTATTTTATAGATATTTAACATTATATACGTAATGGATTCTGACCGCAGTGATGAGTTTACGGAATTTTACGACGGGTTGGTAGAATAGCTAGCAGCGAATGTTAACATAGATAACAGTTTTGTAGTGTTGCCAAAATTTCGCATGTACTGTCATATAATTTTGTTAAGGATCAAGTAGAAATTGCTATTTTGAATCGCTCTGATGCATCCACAACCAACTTGAGGCCAGGTTGTAATTATCCCCTAGGCAAGTGCTCGAATATTAACTACAGCATCAGGTATATAACCACTTCGGGATTGTTTCTACAATGGAGAAGTGGCATCTATTGTTGCATCGATCACAGTTACGTTCACCGTCCAATGTTGTACACGAACAACTACTCAGCTGAGACAAAAAAGATCTCGATTTTTAATCAACAATGACGCACTTGTTCGAGCGACACTTATTGGGCAAAGACGATCGTTCGATTCAAAGATTCTGACGTAATCGTTTTGTTTTTGTATGAGAGTAGTGCCAAACCAAATCCCCAGAATGAACAAGAGATTTAATTATTTCCTAGGCAAAGGTTTTTATAACTATGACAATTGTTCCAATAAAAAGAGAAAATGGGAAGAGATGAAGTGCATTAGTCTGGTCCCCTGTTTAGTATTCTCCCTGCGTTGCACTCCGCTATAGTATAGCGGAGTGCAACGCATGGAGCATACTAAGCAAGGGACCAGACTATGAAGTGCATGTCCGTATTGCGCCTGCGCATGATGATGAGACCTGACAAGGTCTGCCTGCCGTGCAATCAAACTACGCGACTGTCCTATTAACAAAACTAAGACAGAACTTCGGTTTTACTCTAGTGAAAAATTAATCGAAACGGAAAGACAGCTGCAAAATTTAATTACCAAAAGAACCGCGCTGATCGTGAAATACAAGATCGTGTCGTAGAAGTTATGTGCTGTTTTGCTGTGTCAGCAAATGTTGCTCTTGGTGTGACTGGAATCACAACCACAACAACATTGGTGCACCAATCGGTATTATTGTATGAGCTTTATCGATAGTAATTGATGTCTCTGATGATGCTAAAGAAGTTAATTTCGATACGACTACACCCTCATATAGAAGGCTATTCTAAATTGCTGACGACCACACAAAGCATTCTCAATACGATCATTAAATTGTACTGAGGTATCAATTGAGGATAAATTAATCAGTACGGCTGAGTCTGAGACGATGCTGGCAGAAATTGAAAATCACAGACAATTACAAGAACCAATAAAAAAACAGCGCAGATTCACAAAACTTCCAAGGCGAGTAATATGCTATTAAAGCCAAAACAGGATATATAGATGCCAAACCCACAAATTTACCTTCCACCAGAAACAAGTAAGGAAATGCAGAACCTGTTTGGTTCTGTTCCTGCAAGAGACATGGAAAAAATGAGATGGAATAAACTCAAACCCTGTTATGTAAAAATATAATGCTATCAAATACTTCCCCTGAGGTGAAACTATCTGATATCAATCCAAAAGATTTACAGTTCAAAGTTAAGAGCCTTTATACCCTCGAATAAAGCACTCCTCCGATGTTGAACCATAATATGGGACAAATAAAAGCAACCTTCAAGGACACAAAATCAACATCCAGTGACACATATAAGTTACCAGTAGATATGAATACAAAAATAGAACCAATGTTTGTTTATCTGATCTAATTTGCCGACATTAGTGAGTAACATATGTACGATCAGTAATATTAGCCTGTACGATCATATGTACCTGTCTCTATTCATTAGATTCGTTCTTCAGTCTGAGTACTGATCTCTACCATCGGCTTGCCTGATGTAGGAGTATTAAGGTTAATTTTTGCCTTTTTTTTGAAAACCCTTTAGGGCGCTTTCATCCGGACGAGATTCTACCCCCCTACTGGATCACGTGTGAGCGGGACTCTTACACCCCCGCAGACACAAGGTAAAAGGACAAACAAACAATTCACGCGTGTGGGCTAAATTATTATGTGGGGTACAAGCGGGGAAGGGTGGAATGACCCCAAAGGAGAGAAAAAGTTCAAAACACAGTTTTAAACTACTTTTGTACATATAGGGGCCCCGAGTGGCCAATTGGTCTAAAGCGCTGTTCGTTACGGATCACTGCCATCTCACCTCCGTCTGCGTGGGTTCGAGTCTAGGATTCGGCGAATGTGGATATGTGAGAAAGCTTGCCGGTAGCTTCTCGTGGGTCGGTGGTTCTTTCCGGTGATTTTTGTGTTTCTTACTCCACCATTTATACTGGCCACTATGAATAGCCTATCGCCTATCGTGTGCTGAAGAATGGCGTTAAGCCCCACAACAACAACAAAAACAACAACAACTGTACATATACTCAATGAATTAGAGCTATATTTAGAATATATGATCACTCAAACTCGGACTTATTACGTAAAATTTTAATAATAATAATAATAATAATAATAATAATAATAATAATAATAATAATAATAATAATAATAATAATAATAATAATAATAATATTATTATTATTATTATTATTATTATTATTATTATTATTATTATTATTATTATTATTATTATTAACGAGGATTTTATATAGCCCATAATATTTAGAAGCTCTAAGTGCTTTACAACATTTGTCAACGCTTAAAAAGAATAAAAAGCATATATAATGAAATGATTACAAAAATAAAAACAAACACCACAAAAATTACAAACAGAAAAAAGCATGCTGTAAATTTTTAAGGTAAGGATGCGGTCAAAGAATACATTGTGAGGTCATTATGACTGTCCTTGCAGTTGAAAACGATGGGTTTTAAAATAATTTTTAGTAAGCTTTGAATTTATTCAACTATTTGTACTGAATAATTAATTATAAGTATCAAACAGTTTGCACAGCATTTTAACTTCGTTGAATTTTACTA
The DNA here is from genome assembly GCA_016746295.1 of Potamilus streckersoni. Classification (NCBI taxonomy): domain Eukaryota; kingdom Metazoa; phylum Mollusca; class Bivalvia; order Unionida; family Unionidae; genus Potamilus; species Potamilus streckersoni. The sequence goes on along the minus strand of JAEAOA010000378.1, from coordinate 2,195,779 downwards.
ACAAATATACAGTCAATCCTTATTTAACTACAAGGATGTCTGATCTTTATTTTCTATTTTTATCTTGTATTAATTACACAAATCTATAATCGGAGTATTGTGAGTTATCTCCTTGTACTAATTACAAGAATGTCTGGATGGTGTGTTCTCTGAGTTTTGTAACCTGACATGCGGAAAATGTAATGAGGGACGGCCATGTGACAAAGATTCTGGGACGTGTCCGAGTGGGTGTGACCGAGGATGGAAGGGAACAAGATGCGATATGAGTGAGTAGAAATGAAAATTTGATCACTCAAATTTTTTAAATCCTATACTCCCAAAGAACACTCTTTTAATGTACTTTGTACATATTCATGAGATTAGTTTCATTATTATTTTATCTCTCTGCATTCGCAATTTTAAATGTTAAAGTGCTCGAATAGTAATTTATTTACGCCTGAAACGAATACAACAAACATCCTTTTATACCAAGGATCGAAAGCGGAACTTAGAGTTCTGTTTGTCAAAAAATTTGACTTATGCATGTAGTTCCTTTTTAATTTAAAATATTTTTACAATGTGGAAGATAATGTTTAGTCTAGTATATGTAGAATTGTTTGTTTTCTATATCAGCATTTTAAATTTGCACAATATTTGCCATGTGACATTTTACACTAAAAGTAACCCTTTTTATCATTTCTGTATTCTTTTATGTATTTGTTTGACTTATTCTTGAGATTCATTGAACGACAAACATGCCTTGAGTGCTGTTAGACAGATATTGTCGAGGCTTGGCATGGATATTGGCTGATATTGCATCGTTGAAATTTCAAAATTAATTTAAGCTTCTAAAATGTCAATCCATTTTGGCTGTCCCTGTTTGTTCTTCAGACGACACAATATATGCTTCAACTTGCTACATTTTTCACTACAATATTTCGTCTCATATTTTGTTTGTCCAATAAATATCTTTCCATTATATATTCCGAAAATAAAAGAAAATATTATGCGTGTTAGTTATTGGAAGTATTTTCAATATCGAACAGTTGATATTGTTTTCTACATACCACGCGTTATTACGACTAATAATGAGGGGATAATGATAACTTGTCGACCCTATGTACACAAGTTCTAATTAATTTAATCGATGGATGTCATGTGAAAAAATAATTAGTACTTAATATATTTTATACTGATCGTGTTCAACTTTCATCAGTTGTAATCTGGAAAACAATTATATGGCAAGCTATGGTACGATACAGTACAATCCTGAGTTGACAGTTCAAGGAAATGTGTGGTGACTGAGGAGAATTCTAATTCATGATTTTCCTGGAAATATATATTTTCTCTAAGGGAAAAATGGCAATTGTTACTCTTACTATTACAACACGTGGAATATTCTTGTGGAATTGCTCGTGGAAAGATGAATTAACATCTCTGATTTGTAAGTGCAGGAGTTTTCATTTGCAAATTCACTACAATATTTGTTTCAATATTTGTTTTGGAGTGTTTAAAAATGATTGAAGAATGCTGGTCAGACTTAAAAAATTTCTAGCTGTTGCCGGCCATGCGATTCCTCTTGAGAGAGTTTGGGCTTTTGTGGCTATTGATGTGTATAGCTTGTTTGTGTGAAATTGTTTTCTGTTATAATTTGTTCTAAACTGGAATTTTGTTTGTACATTTTTAGGTCAGGGTAATTAAATATATCTAAAAGTATCCCAAATAGTTTCACACGACGTATGACGCTAACCTGAACATTTTACTGCGTTACCGATAGCATAAAATTCCCAAATGTGTGGAATGAACTAAAGTTTCCAATATAATACGAAATAGTTCGACTTCGCGAGTTTTCGTCTGTCTTTCTAAAGATGCCTCCTATGGTGTGTTATCAACGTTAGAGAGACTTTAAGTTGCTTTATGGGTGTTTTTCCTTCAGTTATGTATTTTTGTTGTTGTTGTCCTTGTTGCTGTTGTTGTTTGATTTTTAACAACTCCGTCAGGCACAATAGAAAGACAAGTGCTTCTTTTAAAAGCAGTGAACACCATAACTGAGACAATCTGACTTAGACAACTACACTGGGGTAAGAAAAATAGGGTTAGCAAAGCAGCTAATGTCTCTGACTTATGTGTGAGAAATATATTTATTTTATGTCAGGATTACAGGAAACAGCACTCACTACGGATGCCATAGGAGGTATAGTTGGTGCTGTTATAGTGGTTGTCGTTATTATTATCACTTTGGTTATAGCAGTTGTAAAATGGAAAAGGTACGTTCATTTTTCTCTAATTTAGTCACACTTTAACTTATTTTAATTAATCTAGTTTTTGTTTTGCCAGTGTCTAGAAAACTTGCTGATCGCTATATAATGTGTGTGTGTGTGTGTGTGTGTGTGTGTGTGTGTGTGTGTGGTGTGTGTGTGTACGCTGTATTAATGATATACCACTACATGTATAAATTTTTCATTAAAAGGAAACTCAGCAAGCTTCGTTTTCTTTTATGAAAAATGTATACAACGAGTGGTATATCATTGATACAGTACACATACTGTACATATATTTTATTGATACCACATACAAATACATATATTTGCTCTTTGAACGGAGTTAGATTTATTACACGCAGTCGTGTATGGACGCAGTGATTAAACTCACATTCCCGAGTGTGTCCGCTATAAAATGTAGTTTTCTGCCGTAGTGGCAATTTACAATCACCTCTGTTTATTGATAGGCTGATTGTTTATTTTCTTCTTTTTTTCTTCTTGCTTTCTGTTGTTTTTTTTTCACATTGATTAAATCAATATTATACACACGTGTGAATTGAACATGAAAGATTGTTTTAATAATAAAAGTAGAGAAGTAGCAACACTTGGATATCTACACCATTCAAACGAACGGAATGTTATTCACCTTCAGGCGCATGGAAATTAATGTGGAATAGAAACTAATCTATCAAACCAACAAGCGGTAATTAAAATATTTTAATATATTTACAATTGATCTAAGTCATTATTCTGCTTTAGCAATAGTAGGTCTACTACCGACCGACAAACTCTCTCTCTCTCTCTCTCTCTCTCTCTCTCTCTCTCTCTCTCTCTCTCTCTCTCTCTCTCTCTCTCTCTCTCTCTCTCTCTCTCTCTCTCTCTCTCTCTCTCTCTCTCGTCGGTTTGACTTTAAAACTCTGTCTGTGTCTGTCTGTCTCTCATCCTTTGGTCGAGATGTTGTCGGAAAATCCTCTACGATCGCCATTTCATATATGTTAGCCCGTATACTCTTACGATGGTCGAGAGAGAGAGAGAGAGAGAGAGAGAGAGAGAGAGAGAGAGAGAGAGAGAGAGAGAGAGAGAGAGAGAGAGAGAGAGAGAGAGAGAGAGAGAGAGAGAATCGATATTTTAGAACATTATGATGTTAAAAAAACACAAAACATAACATTAAATATTTCACAGTATGAATACATGTAACAGGGGAATTTATTGGTTTGCAACATGAAATCATTGATAAACAATGTTAATATATCCCAAGGAAAGTGCACGCTTATTGTTACGATGAACCATATTCTTGTCGGTTACTTAGTGTATTTAAAGGTTTTAATCCAGCCCAAATTTCTTTTCTCTCTGATTCATCATTTCTGCGCAGTTTGTCCGTTATGTTTGAGAGGGGAGGGGAGAACAGAAATCAGAAAGGATTGTGATGAAAATGTGTACCATATTAATGTAGAAAATGGGGATTATTAATAATTTTCATTATTATTTTTCATACGTTAATAGTGACTAATTTATGGATTTTGATCTTTGATCTAGAATAAACTGCAAGCGCTCGATAGAACGTTTATACATGAGTATTATTGCGCCAAAGTCAGATCAGAATTTGATATACCAATAGTATTGGTATATCGAACTTCTTTATGCCAACACTTTAAATGCGTGTCATTTTTTAATGTCTGTGGTATATATATATATATATATATATATATATATATATATATATATATATATCGATTTAGGCTGTTATATTTCTATTAATGTTCATTATATTTTTCATGAAATAACTTGAGTGATATCAAAGAAGGATATATTTCATTTCGTCTGGTGCATGGGTATGCATATGCTTGAATGAATGTGTTGGCATACATATATTACATAAACATACTTCTGGTTAAAAACGAGTATATAATGCTGCTAAGACAGAAAGAGTAACTGATAGATAAAGACAACAAATATTAATATTTGTGACTATCCATTTATTATTCATCTGAAGAGCATGTTCTTACAAACATACTGTCTGCGATTTTATATGCGGTCACGTGGATCAATATTGATTTAAAAGGCGAACCAACGTTATAGGACGGAATCTGCGAAATAATTGGATCTTCTAAACTTACATATTTGATGCATGGAAAGTCAAATAGAATTAAACTAAATTTTAGAAGGCTGTTTCAGATGAATTTGTTGGTGGCAATAAGAATTGTTGTCTAAAGACTCCAGCAAATTTGAGAGTTATTACAACGTGTCAGTAAATTCAAAGAAAAATCATGCTGAAAGTTATTGCATGCACCGTCCGATGCTTAATGTATCAAGTTTTGTGAAAACCTGCGATACATGTAAATAATTAAATATTAGTTTGAATGAATAAATGAATATATTTTCATGGATAAGGCAAGAAAAAACCCATACGTATATGAGGAAATACTTTTTTGATTATTTAAAGATGGGAGAACCCTTCCCCTCACCACCACCAAAAAAATGTAATAAAAAAACGTCATTGAGCATATTAATTAATCCGAATATTGTACGATATTTACACCCAAATAAAATATAAATATTACATCTTCATTAATTACATTACTTTATCTTATAATATCTAATGTACTTATTGCATTATTAAGTTCCTCGAATTACATTAATATACTGTGTTCCTTTTTAAAAGATTAAAATATTCAGCATTACTGACGATCTGACGTATCGAACTCGTGTTATAATTTTTTTTATAGAACTCTTGTTATAGCTTTCTTCACTCGTGTTATAAACGAACTATTAGCCTTGAGAAAATATCTGAAAACGAAAGACATATCAACGTATGAAAAATGGAGATGATTTTCGTTAAAGTTATGTAGCCAAAACTGTGCAATAAATGTTTAAAATCGGAGAAATGAAATGCTCCTACAAATTTATCTGAAATTATGGATTATGAATATATATTATCTGGTATAATATAAATATAGACATCATATTTAAATTAATTATTTTATATTATTTAAGTGTGGACAGTAAATATTATTTAATTATCAGATATAATGAAAGTATAGACATCGAAGCTAATTAACTTATGTAATGTCTATAATTATTCTCCTAGTATGAACGAAAGATGTTAGACAGATATAAGTTATTCATTTGTTTAACCATAATGATCTGTAGTACAGCTAAGATTCTGAACTATCCGGAACTGGAAAGTTTTGGTGGGCATGTGCATTGGAACTAAGGGAGGTAATTTTAAGCGCTACGATCAGTAACTCTGTTGCAACTCTGAAATGCCCTATAGGACGGTGCCTACTCTACCTATTTGGTAAGCTGGCACTGGTTAGTTTCATAAAACGCGTGTCAAAAGGTCAAAATGACTTGGATATATTGGGCTATTTTCGTCTGAAAGTCATCATTCGACTCTTTCAAAACTTATGTGGCTACTGTTGGGCCGTCTGATTTACATAAAGTCGATGTAACTTGTCTGAAGCAAAGGTACCTTCTATGAAAGTGACTCTTTTGTAATCAAAGCAGCAGGTACGCTAGAGTTGTCTTTCCTAGAATATGTTCTCCATATGGCAGATATGCACTGCCTAAGATCATTTTGGGGTCTAACGGCTATGACCGAATATTATTCCATTTGTATTGGGATTTCTATGATTTTTCTGTATTCCGATTGTATTGGGGTTTTATGGTCATTGTTCTGTATTCAGATTGTATTGGTTTTTTTATGGTTATTGTTCTACATTCCAATTGCATTGGATTTCTTTGGTTATGTTTGTATTGGGTCATTTTGATTTTCTATATTCCTTTTTTATGGCTATTTTTTGTATTCCTATTGTATTTGTTTTTTATGGGGTTTTTCTGTATCCCGATTGTATTGGGTTTTTGGGTTTTTTCTGGATTCCGATTGTATTGGGTTTTAATGTGTGGTTTTTTTTCTGTATTCAAATAGTATAGGGTTTTATCGTTATTTTTCATAAATACCGATGTACGGCGTAGAATTTCATATTTTTATATAATATTAATGTCTCCATACATATTTGAAGTTTGATTTTCATGACTGTTAGTTCGAATTTCCTCAGGAAAAGGTCAGAGAAAACTCCAACAACTTGAAGATACGAGCTTTAGTTTGATCAAAGGAAAATTAATTTTTGTATTAGCGCGATTAAAAAAAAAAAACATCCATGGCAGTATCTGCCATCTAAAAGATGCTTGGAAATAAAGTGGAAACAACATTCTCAAACCCAACTCCCGCAGTTCATTTGATTTTTCGCTTGGATTTGATGTAAACTTAGAGTTATAGAGACGTTCATCATTTTTAATATTACTGATATCCTCAAAATGGATGGGTAATCTTCTTTTTAATTATAGTACAGTTAAGATTAAGTTGATTTATTGAACCCTTAATATTAAGTTTATATATTTCAATTTTCAGGCGAAGGGCGAAAACTGACCAAACGATACAAATGGTGGCCATTGACTCTCCTCGTAAAGGTAACTAATAGTCATTGTCTTGTTTCAATCATGATTGGCTTCAAATGTTCATTTCCGGTTAGTACTTGACTGTAAAGTTTCGACTCCATTAAACGAGATGTCAGTAAATATGACCGATCCAATAAATCAATTTGAAGAACATTAAAACAAATATTGGTATCCAGAAGGAAATTACGCAAAAAAAGGGTGCTAAAGAAGATTTGTATGCATATTTATATAATACTATAAATAAATAATTTGGACAACATAGCAGTGAAAATGACATTGCCAAAATCAAACACTAAAAGGAGCTCGTTTGGACAAGTGGAATATATTGTATACATTCACAGAACAATGAAAATAACGAGTTTGGACAAGATAGTAATTGAAACTAAATTCTCATATTCAATTAAGTTCAAATAGTATTTTGGTAGCGGTTATTACATTAACCAATTTCAAATATTATTTAACTTTCTATTTACTAAGTTTTGGACATAGCGTGTGTTATTTTAAAATATGTTACATATAGTAATTGTTATGAATACACATAAACTTTCAATGGTTTATTTGATAGAGATAAAGGATATAAATGAGAAAAAGTTACCTAACTCACCGACAGGTTGATGGCTAGATAAATATGGATCACGTGCATGTTTTCTTTCTAGTTTAGACCTTGAATTGAATAGACCTACCAAAAAAAAAAATTTCAAAATCAAGTTTTGTGATCATTGCTTATTTTAACTGGGGGCCATCTCAGCTTACAATAAAATGAAAATGGAAATCTATTTATGTTACAGATAACGAGAAGTCAGAGACTTATCTCAACATTGGAAAACGTGTTTCGGAGGTTGATTATTCCAACGTATATGCCAACACTAACCTGGACAAGTCATCAACTGAATTTTATCAGGTACTGTCAACTTGAATCTTATATAGTTTTTTGTTGTAATCCATCATTTCTTTCTTGATACCTTTCAGGACCTCGTTTAATATTTTATATGTATTTTACGTTATTTCTATCCACTGATTCAAGCCGAAAAGACAAAGTTAGGTTTTAATTAAATTTAATTTAATTTGCACAGTTAAGTTGAAATTATTTTTAACAAAGGCGTTATGTGACTTTTCAAACTGATTTGCACATCGACATTCTAAACTGGATCAGAATTATTAAACCGCTATAGATTTACCCTTGATGGCTATAATAATTGCTATCTTGAATCAATTTATTTTACAATTGATCGAAGTATGAGCGCAATTATGGGGATAGTTTGATGCATTCGGTCACCATCATAAACTTGGTACTTTACCGAAACATGTCTTCATGGGCATGAAAATTGATCAAAAGGAAAATGTGAACGAAATATTTAAACTCAGAATGGATATTTGATTGTATTTGCGTAATCATACAAAAACCTTACCTGAATCTACGAATCGATGTAGTTTTTTTCTGCTGTTTTAATATGGACGATGTTTTCCGAGTATAATACTAAGCACAAGACTATTAAAAAGGAGGCTTGTCCTAGCCACTCGCAGAAAAGCCCGAGAAATTCCAAATGTCCGTACTTAGTTTCCAGACATATATTGTATGCTGACATTAATAGCTTTCTCCCTACTATTATAATTGGATCCCTATTAAATCGAATATTTCAATTTTCATTTAGATTCATACTCGGCATTAAAACTCTCATACCAACATATATTAATATGAAGCAAATTAATGTGAAGTAAACATAAACCAATTTTTAACTATTTTCACCTTTTTAAAACAGACACTGGATGATGCAGCTCAAAATGATGCATCTGTTTATTCCGTGATTAAAGACACAGGTGAGTTGAGAGAAAAGCAAACACACCTAGACACACATAAAGATACACTATAATATGCATGCATCAGGCTATATCTATCTTTAAAAGTCTAGAATATGGACAATTATTAGTTAAACAAGAAGTTATAGATCAAATAAACTAAATCTTAAAATTAACAGAACTAATGACATTAATTAAGGTAAGGCAATGCAGTTAAATATTATGTAATATTACCTACATATTATTTCAGCACTTACTATTAATTTACCGGAAATTGTCTTTATTATTCAGAATCAGTGATACAAATTGTCTTTATTCATATTCTTAAAAAAAGAAATATTTGATATAAACAAAATTTATTTTTTTTTATTTATTTTACCTCGACTGTGCCAGATGTTCTGAAAATTGTGTTCAGAATTCTCGATTTGGTGCATGTCGATGAATGATATCCTTAAGGGCAAAGCAAAGGGGGATAACCCGGAGCAAACCACGGTATAAAGAATTTTGCTCTAAAAAGTCTTTGACGGAAATTGATATAATAAAAATTGTATAAATATACTCAACAAAATTAAAAATGCGTTTTGTCATGAAATTAGCAAAAAGTACATTATGGTTGAAACTTATGCAGTAAAACTAATAAAAACGTACATCAGATAAAGGAGGCTTTGTGTCTAGACATATACAAACGTTAACCTTCTTGTGTCTAGACATATACAAACGTCTACATTCTTGTGTCTAGACATATACAAACATCAACCTTCTTGTGACTGGACATAGACAAACATCAACCTTCTTGTGTTTAGACATAGACAAAGGTTAACCTTCTTGTGTTTAGACATATTCAAACGTCAAACTTCTTGCGTCTAGACATAGACAAACATCTACATTCTTGTGTCTAGACATATACAGACATCAACCTTCTTGTGACTGGACATAGACAAACATCAACCTTCTTGTGTTTAGACATAGACAAAGGTTAACCTTCTTGTGTCTAGATATATACAAACATCAACCTTCTTGTGACTGGACATAGACAAACGTCAACCTTCTTGTGTCTAGACATAGACAAACGTCAACCTTCTTGTGAAAATGATAGAAATCGGTGTTTTGTACGTGCAACTCAAACGTTCTTCATCATTATTCGCATTGGCATGTTCAAATCTTGATAATAAATTTATTTATTTAAAAATTAATAGTAATGCATTAAAATGCAGTTTTATATATTTCTATTTATTTCTACAGAGAATCCTACAAAGGCCAAAGTGTGTTCCAGTGTTGATTATGCCGAACAGCTGTTGTCAATTGAAAAAGAAATGAAATCAATCGAGAAAAAGAAAAATGACTTGATCCTGACGAAAAAGAAACTTCTCAATAAACTGGCAAAATCAGAGTCCATTGCGAAATAGAAGATTGTTGAAGAAGGCAGAATATTTCTTTCCCGCTCGAAATGCGAATTCTTGCACAATTTTGTTTTATTTATACCGACTCGCAGCTGAAAATGTGCATTTCTAATCCTCAGGAAACAATGACATGCTTGTTATATATTACTGCTCTTTATCTATATCGGTTTGCCTTTTAATTAAACCTGTTTGTTTTATGTACTGCTTTACCTTGCTATGTGCACTGGTTTGTTTTTAATGCATACTTGTTTGCTTGCTTGCTTGCTTGTTTCGATATCACCAAATATGTGTGTTCGCATTCTTATGTTATCAGCGCTAGCAAGCCAGTCTGCGTTTCATACCAGATATTTCAGTTATTAAAATTTCCTATTTCAACTGAATTCAAATGAAAAGGTCTCCAAAATCTCTTAAACACCTATTGTTTGTCTCTGACATTTCGAAGATGCGACATTTTCAAAACACACTTTAAGGAGAGCTCTATGGAAATATGACTGAATTTGTATTTTCCAAACAATCTTATTCAACGAAGAATTAATAAAATAGAAGAATCGTTATGATCATATGCGAAAACATTCAAGTTTTAACAAATATGGCGAAATTTTATGTGTCATTTGAGTATGTGTATTTAAATTAGTATAACTCTATTCAATGACCCCCTGAATCTGAATCCCGTCTTGTTGCTGTCGAAATACAATAGCTTCACATTCGTAATCAAAGTTGATGAAACAGCAGAACAATCATCTAAGCTAATTTCTTTACAAGGCAGGGCACCACATAAGAATGACGCTAGCACCGCTCAAGTATGACGCTAGCACCGCCGAATTATAACATTAGTACCGCTGAAGTATGACACTAGCACCGCCGAATTATTATGTTAGTACCGCTGAAGTATGACACTAGCAAGGCAGAAGAATGACACCAGCACCGCTGAAGTGTGACGCTAGCACCGCTGGAGTATAACGCTAGCATCTCCGAATTATGACGCTAGCAACGCTGAAGTATGACACTAACATAGCTGAAGAATGACACATGCACCGCAGAAGCATGACACTAGCACAGCTTAAGTATGACACTAGCACAGCTGAAGTATGACACTAGCACAGCTGAAGAATGACTCTACATGCATGACTCCTACTCAAACTCATAATTGGAACAGGACAATTTTCAGGCTTGGGGTTTCCCAGGCTTCACACCTTCGGGTTGATGCCTTCCCAGCTTCACGTCTATTGGAATAATCCGTTTACAGCTGGTTGAAAAAGTCTAAGAATTTATGAATGACCATTTGTTCCTTAGTCATTATTCTCAGGGTTATTTCTTTGAGTTGCATTTACCTGCTAGTAATGTAAAGCGAATTATGGACGGTAACTAGACCGCCATCGTCCACTTGTTTCGAATATTTTTTCAACAACGACATGAACGTGACTTAAGCTGCATTGTTAACAAGCAAATTAAACTTCATGTAAATTTCAAATATAAATTTTCAGTAAATAATAGCTTACATACTTCTATTGGATACGCATAGCAACATCAATGTGTCTAGATGCGTAAATAATAACTACGAACAAAGAATTTAAAACTTCTATTGGATACTCATAGCAACATCAATGGGCAGCAGGGAGGGTGATTCACACGAGAAAAATTCAAAAAGGTTAATGTCAAACTGAAACCTCTAACTGATCGAGATTCTTTTCGTAGTGTTTGTTCGCGTTGTTACTTTGCTGTTGACGCTTGTGTTTATAAAATTTTGTGAGTGATCGCGTATGTGATTAAGCATGGAATTTTGTTAGTCCACCCTCCCTGCTGCTGTGGTTTTATCCAAGTATTGTATCAAATTTGTTAGGATATCTCGACCTGAGATCATACAACTTTATGCTATAAAACCAAACGGAGTAGCTTGTGCTTTTTAAAAAAGTGTTTGACTTAATTATATCCCCAGAACACCAAGTATAATAAATATTTTGCAGCGTATGATTATCAACTCCGTTGAACACAACCAAAATATTACAGTTATCTCTGATTACTTTGGGTATTTGTGTAAAACGTTCTGTAAAATAAATCACGTCTGTATTTTATGTCCACCTCGAGAAAATATCCTAACTGGATTTGATTGTTTGTCCAGCATGACATCATCGTACACCCCTAAATTATTAATACTTTCATCCAGGTCATCTATAGATGGCGCTTCATCAATATCAGTAATAAAATCAATAACGTCAATGTCTTGATTTAACGATTTTGCATTTTCATTAAAATCTTAAAGTATTTCATACCATCGCTGATCATCTACAGATGGTGCTACTAAATATAATGTATCCCACATCAACCATCTCATTATCAGATTATACAATAATTGTGTTTTGCCTGATCCAGAGGGACCTATTATCATTCTGGTAGAATTCGGTAGCGCTGTGTGATGCTTTACTCGCTCATGTTCTCGTGTCGCAGAAAAATCAATTATATCCATATAACATATAATATGAATTTATGTCGTGTTTGATGCAGGGCAGCCACGTCTACCACTTGATTAACAACAATAATTTAAAAAAATAAAAAACGCGAACTGAAAGGTATGTGTTAAAAGTGGGCTACAAAATATATAACTTTATTTCAAACACAGCGATGGGACATAAAATGTCTGGAGGTGATATTACTGCTTCGTTGGGAAAATAACCACTACTTCCGTGTGCATAGTATCCCGGAGAAAAAAAAAATTAACCATGATATAACTATTGTGGTCATGAAACTCGACTTGATATCAGACTTGTATTCAAAACAGGTCAGCATCACATTATCACGTGGGTGACCAAGATCACTATTAATTCTGTCTACTGTAAATTGGTTTGGATTATTACAAGAATACTTCCACAGCATGTGACTGTTACAAATTACACAACTATTATTCTGTTATTGGTTTAGTGTCATAATAAATTCAACATCGATATCAAAATCACGATATTTTTGTCACATTGCTTATAACCGGATATTTTATTTTATGTGGTTTCTATGACAACGCTGTCTAGCTGAGATATTCTTCTGACTCATGACACTGCGAGATAAACTAAATTTGACCATTATGTTCTATCATCGACAATACAGATATTTAGATATTTGTATCAATAATAGCTAATCCTTATGTCGGGTGAATTGTTATAGCGCATCCTAATTTCCACGGTGAGTTATTTATCTTCAACGCTCTCTCAACAACATGAACGTTAACCAAAACAATATAATTTAAAACAAGATTTTCTTTCGGGACACTTTCCGTGTCTCGTCCTGAAATCTCAACTTCAATATACTGTCGTCGAGTATCTGCTAGGTGATGACATAATGGTACGGGTAACGTTGGAAACATATCTCTATGAAACAGAAATTATTTCTCTTACAATTTATCATTATCACGAACTATCTTTCTACTTGCAACTACTAAATAATTTGGTGTCCACAAATTCCAAAAATCATTCAAAGGAGTTTCCGGAATTATTTCACACATTATCCCACATTGTATTTCATCTGGCTGTAGTCTGATTAATCTTTTAAATTCTTTCAAAGGTTAATCAATAGCTTAATGATCATCGGTTAACTCCTCTTAATAATCCACAAACTTTTTTAACCACTCGTGCGGAAACTGTCCAACGAAACATGGTGGTTGACCATAATCGCCGCACATACTCACTGCGGTATTTTTCGTTAATAACCAATAGAGAAATGTTTTTAGTGTTTCCATCGACACCGTACAAATCTCATCCCAGATTTTGGGAATATATTTCTCACCCATTCGTCCAGGTGTCCTCGTATCTCCACACCATCTGAAGAAAGTTAAATACGTTTGAGAATTTACTCCGCATTGTTTTATTTCTCTTGCTAGTCTGTGTGTTGGTGTCAACACAATCATGTCCGACGTACCGTACCGAAATAATTCAATCGCAAGAGTTGTTTTACCAGAACTTCCAGGTCCCCTGAGATGAATGGTTTTATGACTGCTTATAGGTCCAGGTTTTATGACTGGTTATAGGATCAAATACACATGGTGATATTGATACTGGTATTAGATTGTCATTACCGTGATATATTTCTTTGATATCAACGTCGGTCGTTTCAGAATAGTCGAGTATCCTTTCTCGTTTTATTTTCCACGATCCCCATTCTCCGCTACCAAGTAACGGTTTTACCAACTCTAAATATTTTTTTTTATATAAAACGATTCCGTAGCAACTCTGACAGCGTAACAAGAAAATGTATTTATCATCAATAATAAATTTATAGAAACGTAAACGAGTATAGAATATCTTAAATGAGTAAATTGCGGTGACTCACCATCGATATAACTCACTATTGTACATAGTTTCGTTCCAGATAAGCATTATTTCTACTTATAAATGTTCCTTTGTCCGTTGTATCAGTAATTATAAAATCTAACTAAGCATCATCTATAATTAATCTTGTACATTGTCGTTTATGATCAAAGGAACCACGTTGAATAAATTTACCGATCATTTTTCTACCGAGATCTTTTGCAACTTTATTTTCATAATCAATTTTCTCCCCATCATATGGATCTGAAGGTGAATGTTTATTTTGTTGTTGTAACCAATCTTGTTTCTGCAAATGATGTGATATAATAGCTGCACTGACCATCAACGATATTAAAATTCCCGCATCAAGCAAAAATCTGAACAACTTGATCTTGAAAAGATAGTGAGTGATTTTGAATCAATAAAATTTCGAAAATCCTGAAAGAGATGTACCTTGTATCCTATTATAGATTTATAACGTTGATCCAATATGCGATGTTACAATCGATGGCAGCAACCACGGATACACAGGTGAAGTTATTTGTGCCGTTATCATGGTCCATCTAGTGGGTTAAGTCAGAATTATCTCACGAATACGAAACGAAGAGACTTGTACACGCTAGTATAAAACAGCTGAAAGATATCATTTCAGTGACTGAGTTGACAAACGAAGACGCGAAAGGATTACTGGCTAAAGACGGTGACAAAGTCACTGACGTTGTGTGTGACTAGTGACTATATTCAAAATCAAATAATGACTATATTCAAAATCAAATAATGTCAAATTCAGAGACTGAATTATTTCTACGATATTTTTCACATCATCGCTGTAATATATTGTTAGATCAACGATTAAAGTTCTGAAATTGGTAACCATCCGGTTAAATTCATCTACGATCATTGAGATTCTAACATTGATAATATCCATATCCCATGTTAAACTTAACTTAGATCAAGAATTTCTGATTGTCCATCTGTAAAATATCTATTAACGGACCACGGATACTAAATTCGTTAATCTAAAGTCTTGGTGAATTTTCGATTAACCGTAAGAAACTCTTATCGGCGTGCTTCTGTTGGACCTTTGTGAAGAGGTGCAATACCTGGCCATGATAACACTGATCTGATTGACGACTGATAGGTGCCAACGGCGTAATCCGGCGAATTTATTTTAATGGCCAAAGAGAGTGTTGACTCATGGACGGTAATAGCTATTTTTTTTCCCGGTAACTGATTAAATTCTGCGCTGGAATTCTTCATTGATCTGTTCTATTTGATAACTTTCCTTTGAAATACTGACTACTTGCCAGTCTTGAGTTCCACCTGGTTTATTTTTATTTCCAAATACTAATGGATTATTCGGTTGTAGTCCACCAAAAGACACTGCCCTAATGTTGGGCCAACTACAATAAACCCTTAATTGTGCTAGACCTACCTTTAAAGCTGGTATTGCAGTTGGAAAATTGAAACTGAATTTAGGCGAAATTGAACTCGCCGATATCATTATGGTTTTTACCGGAGCAGTGTTATCAACTATTTGTTGTGATTATTCCTGCGATCGCTGATTAAGCGATGTCACTGACATGTCATGATCATATTATTATTGTTCAAAATCATCGACGACGAAGTTATCGTCGAATACCTAATTGTATTGCGGTACTGAATTCTTCGTCGGATATTATTCCATCGCTGAGCATCGAAGAAATCAACAATAACAATTAAGAATATGTGGTCGTTGCTGTGTGTAATTTCATCGTGTACCTGTTCAATTTTTTATTCGTGCAATTATTTATCTTCCTTACAATTATGTTAAATATTTCAGCGATTTACGTTGACGATGAAATAATGATTGTTACAACGATCGGCGTCGTCATCGAAGCTATTGATGCTAATATATCGCTGGTTCCAGGGACGACAGCGGCAACCGAATAAACGATAGCATTGCACCTCTACAATATTTTTTGCTGTATAATTATGATGATAGTTTTTAATTTATACTGCCATGTAATTACTTGATCGTATCTGTATCTATTAACGTGTATCATTAGACTGTATTAAGTCGATGTCTAAGACAACGGAGGTATTTCAACTACAAATTTCAGAAATCTGCAGACATATTTTATAAACGAATCAAACTAAACAATTCAACGTGGACCAATTGCATATGCAATCCAGTGAATACTCAATCCAGAACTTTTATCGTGATTAATAATACCTGTTTCTGACAGATTTGAAAATTTTGGTAACTGATCACTCATAAAAACACCTTTAAAATTCTTTATACGCAATCGCGCAGCAGCAGCATCAAAATCAAAATTTGAAAGTAGATAATTCTTAATCCAGATCTTATTGAGCTGCCCCAAACGTTGTTTGGTCGAGACCCTGGAAGTCCCAGACCGTGACTTCGTCTTTTTCTAATCCTTTACCTGTTGCTTTCTTTAGAGCCATTCCAGCAGCTGTCCCAATTGCACCTCGTCAGATTTTTCAACAGCAGGAGCAGCTGCGACTATTAATACTGGGATAGCTGCTAGAAGCAGAAATATTCCTCCGGTTTTAATAGCATCTTTGATCGCGCTCACGGAAAGATTTAATGGTATTCTTTTATCGGCGTGTTGAGCTTCGTTAAATCTCTTAAACTGACGCTTGGTCAACGATAATTTATTTGCACGTCTCATTTGTTCTTGTTTCAATATTTTTGTTCCTTATTGTGATGCTAACGGTGAATGTAATCATTTAATCTGACCCGGAGTTAGACTGACACGAACATGATGATATGACATTTATAATATATTTCTGGATTCCAAATAATGATGCATACTTATATTTCTAAACTCGATACATTTATAAGACTTAATTTCAAAATATTGACAGACTATCTTAATGATGTTAATAAAGAAAACTGGAATACTACGTATTTTATAAGATTTGAATAATCTTAGAGCACTAATTGTTATGTGTAAGTCTTGCACAAATTTTGCATATTTTTTCATGACTGATATAGGCATCACGCTATGTATCAGTATGACTTTTTATCCTCTACATTGCTCTTTCAATGTGTTCCGTAGATTAGCAGTTTTTAGTCTGTTGAATTTCGCGCTTGGATAGCTCTTTTTTATTACCTTCAAATGGTGAAATGATGAGATCTTTAAATTTTGTGGTAGTTAGGACTGATATTAAAATTCCCCTATCTGCTATAACAGCATCTTCTTCCTCACATAGGTACAAAATGCCACACAAGGTAGTAAGTTCCTTATCTCAGGAATTTGCAACGCTTTAACCAATTTTTTCGTATTTCGGGGACCGATGTAAACTGTTCAAGGTAGCCTGGTGTCTATCTATTCCCTTATTACTGTGTTGGAACAAATGGAACAATAGATTTTAATACTGTGAACATACAGAACAATAGATTTTAATACTGTGAACATACAGCACAATAGATTTTAATACTGTGAACATACAGAACAATAGATTTTAATACTGTGAACATACAGCACAATAGATTTTAATACTGTGAACATACAGAACAATAAATTTTAATAATGTGAACATACAGAGCAATATATTTTCTTCTTTTCTGGGTATTTTAATAGTCCGACAGACTAACTTCATTATGGTAGCGCTCTACAATTGCATATCTTCAAAAGGTTAGAGTTTTAAAGAAAAAGAATTTACCTAGTTTTCCTTACTGGCTATATTGGCTATTTTAAAATACCTATATATACTTTAGATATTGCTAAAAAGAAGGTTTAATTCTCTTTATTTGACTATGACTGATTAGTCATATATGGGCTATCAAATGCTAAAGTATAGCATTTGGGTTAAAGTATACCAATTAACCTTTATTTAGGTGTGTACCTATCAAAATCTACTAGCTCCGCTTGGGTATTTTTACTTCCTGGATTTCAGAGCTAAATTTTAAAAGAAAGAGCCGATAACTACATTTTATGTATTTGGTATGTAATTCACTGCACTTTCAGAAGCTGTAATTGTCTTATCTGCCAAACATTACTTATCCGTATTATAATAACTGCTAAAGACAGAACTTAAGACTAATTCAGGCCGATTTCTCTACCCCTTGAGAACAGTTATTTTGCTAAGCAGTCAGTTCATATCATGTACAATTTCCACAAGTAAAATATCCAATGAAATTTCATCCACAGTACAAAATAAAAATGACTATAGTCATTCTAACATTCTGTCCATTGTTTGCGATGCAAATGAAAAAACTTCACCTGAATCCATTTACCCAGAAGTTCATAATATATGTACCGCCCCTCCCCACCCAGTTATAGGTCATGAAAACAATTCTTGTCGGAAGTTGGTTTCAGGGATTTCACCGTTTAAAAACGGTGCAGGGCAGACAGATCACGTTTTCTAATTCTAACATACGATTAGCTCATGAAACTCCCTAAGACATGAATAAACGTTGTTACATAAATCACATTCTCTATACATTCCTTGAGTTGCTCCGTGAAAAAGTCCTCATACAGTTTATTCAAGTAGTTCACGTTCAAATATTTGCGTCTCACAAGGTGAAAATCGACAAGACCCACTCTCAGCAGACACTGACTGGTACACATTCCTTTCACTCTTCGCGGGGCATATACATGAGTCGGGTGTTATGCGATCTGCAAAATACCATTTTTATCTCTCCGATTTGCTTTCCTCAACGGATGCCACGTCCATTTCATATTCTGATGTTTGTTTGTGAAGTGTTTTTCCACATATATTTTTAATATGATAAACATGATCATTTATACCAGGCTTTGAGCCATCATATGGAATCTTCCATTCGGAAACTCCTGTGTTTTAACCTTTATTATCCAACTTTTATTAATCATTATTTTAATGTAACCGACATTTGTCAACATTACAGAACGTATTCCTAGAATTTATGGGAACACCATCTTTTTATAATAACGGATATATTAACAGTTTGTCATTGCAATGCTCTTAATGTGGATAGGAAATTCGAAAAGATGACGAAAGGTTTTAGAGAGGTTTCGATGTAATTGAAGGTTTTGATTAGGGCTGTAATTCTGTAGTAAAATATAGGGGAATTATCCGGTATTCAGCTCGAGATGGTGCCACTGGATATTGCAATGGCCGCTCCAGCTTTGTCTCCATCTCCATTTTGAATCGTCTGTATCTATGGACTTGTGGTTCTGATAACAGTCTCTGAAATCATTCAGTTTACATTGACAAATGTTACGGTCTGTGCTCTTAAAAAAGTAACAGAAAGAGTGAAAGGCAACAATTTATTTGCCTAGAATAAAAAGTGCCAAAAAAAAACGAAATTTGCGTATTGCAAAAGTAATCCAGAAATTACAGACACGAGTACTAACAATACAAAATCCTGAATAAAATTCAGTAAGTGTCCAGAATAAATCCAAAACCTAAAGGTGATCATGTTTATGTGGTAGCTTATAGCGTGTTGATGTGACAACAGTCTTTTCTTGAATCACACAGTAATATAATTCCAGGTTCGAATTCACTATAAATACCACTTAATGTCACTATCCAAGAATTTTATCAGAGCACGTTTGTATTTCCAGAGAAAATGATCACTTCAATTCAACAATTTGAAGAAATAACATTTCCAGCCCAGAATAAAATACTGGACATAACATGCAATAAAATTTGACAGTGCTAGATTGTAACTCATGACTAACAATATCCTCTCAGTTGCAAGATTATAAAGTTCTCTACTTTACTTTATGTCACAATTAGCATTTTCTATAAGAGACGATATTATTGTCTAATGGACAATAGCCTTCTAAAATGATTCTGATGTTCAGAACATAAAAAAGAACATAAACTGGATAATGTAAAATACACTAGGGAAATTCCAAAACCCTAGATCTAGACCAAAATCAAGGTATTGACTTCTATTAATAATAGTACTGATTTTAATCCCATTCACATAAATAATAATTTAGTATGTAGTTGGTTACGCAGAATAAAATAAAAAAAAACAGGTCAAACAGAAATGAACTCAACTCTGGACAAGGTTAAATCCAATATGCAATGTTACATAACAATAGCATGTAATGAAAAAATACAAACTAAAAACGAAGTAACTAAAAATAATGTTAATGAATCAGATATACACAAAACAAGTGAAACAGTTTATTAAGACCTCTGAATTAACACGGATTAAATATCATTTTTAAAGGTTTTCATAGCCATGATGTTGATTGGATTTTGCTAGTTTTGGGTGATGTTGAATTCATATGCCAAAAGGTGGAGTGAAGTTTGGTTTCTCAATGTACATGCTATAACATTTGGACCTAAAAAGTATTGCAGTTTGGTTAAAATAGTTTCCTTTCTCAACATATGATCGATTTGTAAAATTCATCTGAGAACTAAGATTTCATCTCGAATTGACCCTCACGTTGCCGAGTTGCGTTAATACATGACCTATTTGTTTCCTAATACGTAATTATAAATCTGTCTAAAGATATAAATTATAAAAAAATGAATGTACCATTCATTACAAAATTTGTGTATTGTTTTTTTCAGCAGGCAAAGTAGTTAAAGGGAATGGCATATACAGAAGTATTTTGACTAAAAGACGAATGCCTGCCTTTATGTTGCAATGCCCCGATGAGTCTGAGTAAATACATTGTTAAAATTATGTTCCATTTCTTCATAGTATTCAAGCATGCCAAGTATGAACACACTCAAAAATTATATTGCATTTCTTTATAATACAGTAGTGAATCAGAGTGGATACATTGATAAAACAATGTGCATTTTTCCTGAATGCCCATGTATCTCAGAGTTAATACATTCTTTAAATATCTTGCATTTCTACACACTGTTCAAGTGTGCCAGAGTGAATACATTACTATAATTATGTTGTATGTCGTCATAATACCCAGAATGAATGCATTGTTAATATAATGTTGCATTTCTTCATAATGCCCAATTGTGTCAGAGTGAATGCATTGTTACAATTATGTTGTATGTCATCATAATGCACAAGTGTGCCAGAATGCATGTATTGTTAAAATTATGTTGAATTCAATGCATGTACATCTGATGATGCATACCTGCCAGGATTCGATTCTGCGAGATCCATCTGATTTCTGTGTTCAGAGAGCATTTTCCGTTACATGTTACTTGATATGGCTCTAAACGCTCTGGAAGAATTCTCTGGGCACTCAGACGTGAAGCGATTCCATATTCTTTGAATGAAAGTAACTCATGAAAACTGGCATACAGTTTCGTAGAGAATTCTTTGTTAACTGCACTAAAATTGTGCTCTTCAGATATTCTAACATGGCTGCAATCATGGCTACCTTGACCAGTCGTTATCCCCCCCCCAACAAAAACAACAACAATAATAATAATAATAATAATAATAATAATAATAATAATAATAATAATAATAATAATAATAATAATAACGGATACTTGGAAATGGGGCTTTATTAACGGCTTAATGTTATATCTAACTGGTGCCAAATGATAATGGTGTTGATGTGGATCACAAAATAGACCCCAAGACAGC
Organism: Potamilus streckersoni; assembly: GCA_016746295.1. Classification (NCBI taxonomy): domain Eukaryota; kingdom Metazoa; phylum Mollusca; class Bivalvia; order Unionida; family Unionidae; genus Potamilus; species Potamilus streckersoni. Next base: position 2,174,076 of record JAEAOA010000378.1, on the reverse strand, counting down.
CATGCAGACATAAAAAATCGTGACGATCATATTCGTGTAAGTTTTGCCTTCCTATGAAATAAAGATGATCCCAGAATAAAATCTATATGTGCACGAAATGTTGCGTCGATATCTGGCTTTTATTTAAAGACTGAAAATGATGCTTAGGTGTTTCTGCCTGATTACGGTGCCTATATAACCTCCACCTTTGGGCTTTGGTATACCGGTTTACTGCAGTAATTTGTTCCCCTGGTACGTATCACGGTACTTCCGTTACATCTGAAGTTACCGTCAGTACACAATTATGGACATTCCAGAGTAATTTTGTTACAACTTTAATAATATCAACAGCATCTTTTCATTTTTTTTGAACAAAATAATTCCAACAATTATCTATTTTATTGAACAAAACGGCTGTATATGATAAAAATAAATACAAATAATAATCAATATTACAAATATGATTATATTTATGATACTTTAATCACATGTTTGACGCATGTCACGTGGTGGCCTAATGGACTCTTGTGCAAGATATTTGACCAAAAAATAAACTTTTGGAAAAATGTCGCATTAGAATAAGGGAAATCACGTTATGTTTTATTTATTTACTATCGCATTCGAATGTGTTAAGCTCACGTAATCCTTTGGAAGGCTGAGAGTCATTCTACGATTTTCAGACGCGCAGTTTTTTATGTATGACCTTTACGTAATTTCTCCACTCTGATATATATATATATATATATATATATATATATATATATATATATATATATATATATATATATATATATATATATATATATATAATCGTCTGATAAGTAAGACTATTTTATATTTACTTGCCCTGTCTGACAAATGTGTTGCTTGGATGTTGCCTATCTATTATATCACTTAGTATAAATAGTTAATTGTGGCTCGAAGTGTTTCTCAGTATCTACTACAGTGTAAACGTAATAATCCCAGGTTGTTAGAGTAAGACTTACACAGCAATTAAGATTCACATAACAAACTCATCTTCTATAAAACACTATTTGAATATCAAGTAGGGTGTGTGTGCTTTTTATCTGAAATATTGTCTCTTCTGTTAACTCAAGACAATTAATATGCAACGTTCCAAATAGTGTCATGGGTATAATGTAGTACTATTTGGCTTTAAATGAGAGATAGAGTGTTATTTGGCTTTAAATGAGAGATAGAGTGTTATTTGGCTTTAAATGAGAGATAGAGTGTTATTTGGCTTTAAATGAGAGATAGAGTGTTATTTGGCTTTAAATGAGAGATAGAGTGTTATTTGGCTTTAAATGAGAGATAGCGTATTTTGCTAGCTATTGAAAGACGGAAAATGAATAAACTATTGTCCATCCCTGCCCAAAACATTGAAAACTTTATCCCTAAACACACTCTTTCATGGTATCTAGGTTTCGTTACAATGACTCCAAAATAATTCGTCATATTGGCAAGTTTTCCCTAAAAGGCTGAATACGATAAATCATATGGTCCTACAGGAATATGCAGTAATTATGGCCGCCACGACAACTATATTAAAAAATGTTTTCGTTTATCATAGCCGATCCTGAAAGAAAGGTATTGCTACATCGCATTTTCGCCAGCCATGTACCACTATTCCGTTGGCGACATTCTTCCGGAATTCACTGTGCCTTTTTCTAAGAAGGAATTACTCTGTCAAAACACACTCAGTTCAGTACATATAACCAGTGCATTTTGTGCCAAAACAAATTAACTTATAGGACAATGTTTACTTCAGTGTTTACATAATTTGCCATGATTTTTAATAGCTTGCTATTTATAGTAAAATAACTTGAGCTATCCCTTGAAATTTGTCTCGCTCTCTCAAAAGAGAAACTTGGCTAGAAACGAACCCATTATTTAAAGGCATATTTAAAAATTAAAGTATTCTAACATTTTACGTTCTAAAGTTGTTTATATATACGTGTCATGTAAATATTTTATAAACACAAAGGTCATCGAAAACGGTACAAGAGTTACTTTTACTCAATATAAAGTGCTCACTATTATATCGATATATCTTCTTTTTCAAAGCATGACCCACATTTTCTGTCCATACACAAGTAAAACTTACGATAATTTGAACTAGTTCACTTACACATTGTATAAGTCCTGTATAATTTTGCAACAATGCTGCAACATATTAACAATCATTATACGAATAACAAAACATCTAGATATTATTCATGAATATTTAATATACGTCACCTGACATAAATCTCTCTCTCTCTCTCTCTCTCTCTCTCTCTCTCTCTCTCTCTCTCTCTCTCTCTCTCTCGAGAGAGAGAGAGAGAGAGAGAGAGAGAGAGAGAGAGAGAGAGTTTTCAGCCTTCCACATACATGACAATTACCTTACTACTTAATTCCACTTGTTCGTTCACGTGCCACAAACACCTTCCTGTTTACTTTTTCATTTTATAATTACTATCCACTGGTATTTTGGCGCACAAAAAAAAAGGGAACTGCACAACGCATAATGCAAATTAACTGCAACTTGGATTCGAGAGAAAGTTTGAAAGCAAGAATCTCTTTTTCTTACAAAACCTTTTTGGGTCATGAAAATAAGTATTAAGAAACCATTAAAATTCTAATTATATGTTTATTGTAGATATAAAAGTATGAGGTATAATAAACATTCGCGGCTGTTTCGTGTATTAAAACATACTATTAATGCATTACTGTACTAATAAACATACTATTAATGCATCACTGTACTAATAAATATACTATTAATGCATTACTGTACTAATAAACATACAATTAATGCATCACTGTACTAATAAACATACTATTAATGCATTACTGTACTAATAAACATACAATTAATGCATCACTGTACTAATAAATATACTATTAATGCGTTACTGTACTAATAAACATACAATTAATGCATCACTGTACTAATAAATATAATATTAATGCATCACTGTACTAATAAATATACTATTAATGCATTACTGTACTAATAAACATACTATTAATGCATCACTGTACTAATAAACATACTATTAATGCATCACTGTACTAATAAATATACTATTAATGCATTACTGTACTAATAAACATACTATTAATGCATCACTGTACTAATAAACATACTATTAATGCATCACTGTACTAATAAATATACTTATTAATGCATCACTGTACTAATAAATATACCATTAATGCATTACTGTACTAATAAATATACTATTAATGCATCACTGTACTCATAAACATACTATTAATGCATCATTGTACTAATAAATATACTATTAATGCATTACTGTACTAATAAATATACTATTAATGCATCACTGTACTCATAAACATACTATTAATGCATCACTGTACTAATAAACATACAATTAATTCATCACGGTACTAATAAATATACTATTAATGCATTACTGTACTAATAAACATACTATTAATGTATCACTGTACTAATAAACATACTATTAATGCATTAATGTACTAATAAACATACTATTAATGCATTACTGTACTAATAATTATATTATTATTGCATCACTGTACTAATAAACATACAATTAATGCATCACTGTACTAATAAATATACTATTAATGCATCACTGTACTAATAAATATACTATTAATGCATTACTGTACTAATAAACATACTATTAATGCATCACTGTACTAATAAACATACTATTAATGCATCACTGTACTAATAAATATACTATTAATGCATTACTGTACTAATAAACATACTATTAATGCATCACTGTACTAATAAACATACTATTAATGCATCACTGTACTAATAAATATATTATTAATGCATTACTGTACTAATAAATATACTATTAATGCATCACTGTACTCATAAACATACTATTAATGCATTACTGTACTAATAAATATACTATTAATGCATCACTGTACTCATAAACATACTATTAATGCATCATTGTACTAAAAAATATACTATTAGTGCATTACTGTACTAATAAATATACTATTAATGCATCACTGTACTCATTAACATACTATTAATGCATCACTATACTAATAAACATACTATTCATGCAATACTGTACTAATAAATATATTATTAATGCATCACTTTACTAATATAGATACAGTTAATTCATCACTGTACTAATAAATATACTATTAATGCATTACTGTACTAATAAACATACTATTAATGTATCACTGTACTAATAAACATACTATTAATGCATTAATGTACTAATAAACATACTATTAATGCATTACTGTACTAAAAAAACATACAAATAATGCATCACTGTACTAATGAACATACTTTTGATGCATCACTGTACTAATAAACATAATATTAATGCATCGCTGTACTAATAAACATACTATTAATGTATCACTGTACTAATAGACATACTATTAATGCATTAATGAACTAATAAACATACTATTAATGCATTCCTGTACTATTAAACATACTATTAATGCATTACTGTACTAATAATTTTATTATTAATGCATCACTGTACTAATAAATATACTTATTAATACATCACTGTACTAATAAATATGCTATTAATGCATTACTGTACTAATAAACATACTATTAATGCATTAATGTACTAATAAACATACAATTAATGCATCACTGTACTAATAAACATGCTATTAATGCATCACTGTACTAATAAACATAATATTGATACATCACTGTACTAATAAACATACTATTAATGTATCACTGTACTAATAGACATACTATTAATGCATTAATGTACTAATAAACATACTATTAATGCATTACTGTACTAATAAACATACTATTAATGCATTACTGTACTAATAAACATACTATTAATGCATTAATGTACTAATAAGCATACTATTAATGCATTACTGTACTAATAAACATACTACTAATGCATTACTGTACTAATATATATATACTATTTATGCATCACTGTATTAATAGACATACTATTAATGCTTTACTGTACTAATAAACATACTATTAATTCATCACTGTAATAATAAACATACTATTAATGCATCCCTGTACTAATAAACATACAATTAATGCATCACTGTACTAATAAACATATTATTAATGCATCACTGTACTAATAAACATACTATTAATGCATCACTGTACTAATAAACATACAATTAATGCATCATTGTACTAATAAACATACAATTAATGCATCACTGTACTAATAAACATACAATTAATACATTAATGTATTAATAAACATACTATTAATGCATTAATGTACTAATAAACATACAATTAATGCATCATTGTACTAATAAACATACAATTAATGCATCACTGTACTAATAAACATACAATTAATGCATTAATGTACTAATAAATATACTATTAATGCATTAATGTACTAATAAACATACTATTAATTCATCACTGTACTAATAAACATACTATTAATGCATTAATGTACTAATAAACATACTATTAATGCATTACTGTACTAATAAACATACAATTAATTCATCACTGTACTAATAAACATACTATTAATGCATCACTGTACTATAAACATACTATTAATGCATCACTGTACTAATAAATATACTATTAATCCACTACCGTACTAATAAACATAATAGTAATGTGTTACCGTACTAATAAAGGCTTGAAAGGATTAAATAACTTAGGGTGCAGTTTATTTTTCATTATTTATTTTCCAAGGTCACTTTATTTTATACAGCTATATTATTAAAGAGGTTTCGTTCTGTTATGTTAAAAATGAAATAGAAAGAAGACATACAACCAAGAGAGCATTCGAAGAAACAAAATAAATTGAATAAAAATAAATCAATAAACGTAAATATATTTCGATATATCTACTACCTCTTTTGGCTACATCATTCTATTCTGCCATCGATGTGTGCAAATGTTTCACCGAACAAATAGAAGGTAAATACACATATAGAAATAAATAGACAGAAACATTTCAAATTAAAAACACCATTATGAGTTTAATAAACGTATGTAATGGGAATATGACTAGGTACAGGCTGGACCAATTTCCTTCACAGCATGAATACTAGAGAGGTAATATCCAGTCATGTCTATTTCTGTCCATGCCTGTGTTTTGTGTGATTTGTGTCTCATGTCTATTTCAGTCCATGCCTGTGATTTGTGTCTCATGTCTATTTCAGTCCGTGCCTGTGATTTGTGTTTCATGTCTATTTCAGTCCATGCCTGTTATTTGTGTCTCATGTCTATTTCAGTCCATGCCTGTGATTTGTGTTTCATGTCTATTTCAGTCCATGTCTGTGATTTGTGTTTCATGTCTATTTTAGTCAATGCCTGTGATTTGTGTGTTTTGTGTCTCATGTCTATTTCAGTCAATGCCTGTGATTTGTGTCTCATGTCTATTTCAGTCAAATCCTGTGATTTTGTGTGATTTGTGTCTCATGACTATTTCAATATATGCCTGTGATTTGTGTGGTTTGTGTCTCTTGTCTATGTCTGTGATTTGTGATTTGAGTCTTATGCCTATTTCTGCCTATGTCTGTAAATTGTGTGATTTGTAACTCATGTCTATTTCAGTCTATGTCTGTGATTTGAGTCCCTTGGTAATACATAGATTCTAAGAGGCAATACTATGAAATTAGTATGACTGTAAGAGACAACACTATCAACTTAACATGACTGTTAGAGGCAATACTACAATATTAGTATCACTGTTCGAGGCTATACTAGAAAATTGGTATGACTGTAAGAGGCATTACTACAAACTTAGTATGACCAAGAGGCGATGCTACAAATTGGTAAGACTGTAAAAGGCAATACTACAAAATTTGTATTACTGTAAGAGGCAATACTACGAAATTGCAATGACTGTAAGAGGCAATGCTACAAAACTGGTATTACCAAGAGGCAATGCTATAAAAGTAGAATGAATGCAAGAGGCTATACTACAAATTTGGCATGACTGTAAAAAGCAATACTATAAAATTAGTATGACTGTAAGAGGCAATACTTTAATATTAGTATGACTGTAAGAAGGAATGCTATAAAGTTAGTATGACTGTAAGAGGCAATACTACAAAATTGTTATGACTGTAAGAGGCAATGCTACAAAATTCGTATGAATGCAACAAACAATAATACAAAATTGGTATGACTGTAAGAGGCAATACTATAAATTGGTATGACTGTAAGAGGCAATACTACAACATTTGTATGACTCTAAAGGTAATACTACAAAATTGGTAAGACTGTAAGAGGCAATACTACAAAACAGGCATGACTCGAAGAGGCAATACTACCAAATTAGTCTGACCGTAAGAGACAATACTACAATATTAGTACGACTGTAAAATGCAATGCTCTACATTAGAATTACTGTAATTGGCAATGCTAAAAATTAGCATGACTGTAAGAGGCAATACTACAAAATTAGCACGACTGTAAAAGGCAAAACTACAAAAATAATATGACTGTAAGAGGCAATACTACAACATTAGTATGACTGTAAGAGGCAATACTATAAAATTAGTATGGTTGTAAGAGGCGATACTATAAAATTAGTATGACTGTAAGAAGCGATACTATACAATTTGTATTGTTACTTTATTTTTGACGTTTATGTTTTAAACGTTTTATGTGTGTTCATTTACCTACCAGCCCTCTTATTTTTGTCACCCTCTCTGCCGCTGTAATGTGGTGTAATTAAATCATTATTATATCAATAATGGAATCTCATACAGTTTACCTATCTCGACAGCTACTAAAGACGATTGAAATGTCTTCCAGACAATGATTCTGTCAAACAGCAACTGCAAGGTCGTCAAGACTCTCAGGTGGAATTTGCAGAAGTCGCAGAACTGGTTTTTAAACTAGTTACAAAGGCTACCGAAGATCTGAAAAAAAGCAACGAAAGGTCTTCTTCCCACGTTAGAGCAAACCGCTAAATCAACTGGAATAATAGCAGAAAAACTAAGAAAATAAAAAAGATTCTAAGAGAACTTCCAGGTGAAATAGCCTGTGCTCAACCAGTACGAGAAATACTTGAAGGTATTGATCAAGCTCATGCTGAAATATGTGAGATAAAAGATCTTAGACCAGAACTGAACTAGAGCAAGAACGAGAATCACAACAAGAAAGAATTAAAACTGCGCTGGTTCGGTACATTTACCAAAAATAGTATTACTAACATCAGGAACGACAAAAGCTTAAAACAATTAGCTGCAAGTACCATGAAAGTTTTTATAACAAAGAATAATTTTTGAAACCCTAGTACCGTGGTCGTTCTATAAGATGTGAAGACTGGTACAAATGGATATATCGCATACACTATGGAATTGATCAAATCCGAAATGATGATCTAAGATATAATAAGTTTATCAAGGAGATATATAACTATCTTGTATGGTTTTAACTATCGCCACAATAACAACAAATAAAACAACTACAATTACCACAAAAACAATAATCGCAGCAACCAGTCCAAATAACAAGTAAGAAAAAAAATATAGAGTCTGACTCCAATGTCACTGGAAGCGGTTTTGCCACTCTAAGAAGTGATCTTTTACTCAATGGCCCGATAACGTTCTTGCCGATATTGAACGATTAGAAATTCTGATTGGTGGAAAACAATCCAGTAATAACTCCACAGAAATCATTAATGAAGCAACTGCTCTTTGTCAACGATTATTTACAGGCTGTATCATGGACATTAATGTTTATTGGACCCTTATCGATGAAATCGTTGATGATTACCGCAGTGATTCAGGATTTGCAATTAGATATAATTACTAAAAGAAGATTATTATATATAATGCTCTATATTGATCTGTAATGGTCAAGGTGATAAATTCTCGATTACCTGTGTATAAAGCGATCTACGGTGATGGACTTGGTGATGTTATTCAGAGTCTACTCAGAAGGATGTCCCGAAAAGCATTTCGATTGAAAACCAACTGCGAATGAAAGATATTGACGTTGTTTGTGAAAACAGCATTTTGGCTGCTGTTGGTGATGTTGCTAGCAAAACATTCTCAATAATCAATGATACACTAGCACGTTTTAAACGCAGTCCACAAGCGGTTAGACCATAATCAGAAAAATTACCCAGAACTGAAGTTATGCTTGCAAATCTTAATAAAATAATACATCAAGCTGCAAATCAAACACTAGCAGAGTGGACCAGTGGTCTTCGTGTTATATGATAACAAATATAATTAAAAAAAATTAAGATTGTATCTGATCCTGCATTTGTCATGAACGCACCAGTTCTCAAGGAAGTATCTGTGTACACTTTCGAGCTCATGTGACAAGAGGAGTTACTAATAATTACAGAGCAGTCGTTGTTATACTTTCAGATAAAACAATGTTGCTTTAAGGTGTTGATGGACGAATGAGAGTCATTAGTGCCCAGGTAGAAAACATGTCACATGTAATTAAAGCGCTCATGATATTATGTCATATCATCATGTTTGTGTCAGACTGACTCCTGGTCAGATTACAAATCTCCAACAAAAAATAGATGTGGAATAAAAATATCGCTAAACAAGGAACAAACCAAAGGTGGTTTGAATGAACTATCATCGTCAGAACGTCAACTCGGGCACTTCCATGAAGAAAACAAAATCAAAGAAAGGTAGAGGACTTAATAATTCTGAGAGTGCCATTAATGACACCGCTAAGATGGGTGGTATTTTTCCACTTCTTCCAGCTATACTACCAGCTTTACTATTCGTTGTACTGAAAAGGTTTAAGACTTCCCGGGACACTTCGTTGACGCTTCCCATGTCCGATTTTGATTTACTCGATGCTGCTAAGAAACTAAACATCAAGCATTTCAAAGGTGTTTTTATGTGTGATCAATTACCAACACAACCGAACATTGTTTAAACTGGTATCTTTAATCTCGACAAATACTCAGGAAAAGTTGCTCATTGGATTGCATACGCGATTGATCAACGTGGAATTGTTTATTTCCATTAGTATGGGTTGGAACCAGCAAAAGAATTTTAAAAATATGTTAGCACGGTAATGCGTATCATTCCTGCAAACTGGTATTCAATATTACCAACACAGACAATAACTGATCCGCCAATATGTGGTCGTTAAGTATCATCGTCAACGACACCACCTCCTAAAGTCTTGCACGAGTATACAAGTAGACGACATAGCCGTCCACAGTCGTTTTAAACAGATCTTAAAATATAATGGTATGTATTTACAGAAGATCTTCTTGCTTGAGTAAAACTAAGGTGACTTAATATGCATCTCTTGACCAGGTCAAAAATGAACTGACTGATAATTTGAGTCTCTCAAATATGGACCAAAATAAGTCTTTGTTTTTCATGATCAGCAAGGATGAGCAATATCCCGTTGAGTTCCAGTTGCAACTTAATATAACGAATTCACTAAAAGCTATATAATTAAGATCTCGGAGGAATCCGTCTTGACACTCATGGGAGAGATTACTGGTCGCATTAGAAGAATTGGAGATATTATGTATGGCCATCTCAACATGAGTAAAATTATAAATATGAATGTGAGACAACCAAAATCAGACGATCATGTGGCCAAAAAAGATACTTAGCAACAACACCTTGAACGGAACTGAGATCAATGATCGTTTGCTATCCGCTGTTGATACAATGACTGGTTCTCTCAATACAGCTAATAATACAATTACTCGTTTTGTAGAACCAGAATCAAACGATGACGCTGCAACTAAGAAATATGTCTACAATAGCAACATCCCGATGTTATCATCGTTAATGAAATCAGTGACTGAATGACCATATTCAAATCTGAATATTCTACTCACGTAAAAACGATTATAAATTTTCTTAGAAACACTAATAGAGCTATTAATTAAGTTTTTGGGAATCCAGCGGTTATTGATATTAAGCTCTCTCACATACAAGTTACCTACAATGTAATATGTTCAAATATTGAGCTGATGTTACCGGTATCTGCAGGTTCTCAGTACTCGGCGCTACATTTACAAAATCTACCACAATTTCACGGCGTTACCCACAAACTGGATCTTCTGGATCCATGTTAATCGTACTGAGGCAAAACGAGGAAGAAACATTTATGGTTGAAGTCGAAGAAAAAATAAAGCTTATTGTACTATTGGTGTCTTGAATTTGTGGCTAAACTACCAACTCCTTAATATATAATGAATCAAAACCGAATCATCGAAGTTCACCTTTTTACATAAGAGCACGTGTGTTCGTGGCAGAAGTAACTGAAAAAACCATCGACGAGTATACAGAAAAACAAAAAATATATAACAGACGAGTCATTATTACCGACATAATTGTATACCCTGTATCTGCTGTCATCGCTGGAATAGTAACGTTTATCAGTGCATTGTTAGTGTCGTATATAATACAACCAGTAATAGGAATTGGTATTGCCGTTAAAACCGGTGTTGCTGGTATTCTTAATGTAATCGCAAAAAGATATCCACCTGCGCGGTTGATAAATTACACGAATATACAATGAAGCTGCATATAGTGTTGCTAGCATACTCCTAATTATCTTCGTGCTATCAGGTCTCAGCGAAGGAATAATATCAGATAATGAGTTCACAGAAATGGTCCTCATTTTTCAATCAGGAATTTATCATGAGGAAACAAATGTGTCAAAGTCACCGCAGTAATCCGCGAAAATCAAAAATAGACCCCCTGTTTACAAAACCACAATTTAAACCCTTTTTAAATCAGGGGTTTGAATTAATACTGTCGTCATAGCAATAATTACTACAACAGATTTTCGCTAATACAACACCGTTGAAAACCACGATGATATCAGCAAGGTCAACTAATCCCTAGTTCAGCGTTATCTGTCCACATGTGGATTCAAAGTAAACAATTTACTGGTATTTGCGGATAAAACAAAATCGATGGAACTCCAGATTGGCACGTCGTGAGTATATATATATATATATATATATATATATATATATATATATATATATATATATATATATATATATATATATATATATTGGAAATTATCAAATCGAACGAATAAACAATAAATTTGATCTAATTTATCACAAGACAAGAATCTAAAATAGCCATCATTTTTCACGAACCAACGTTATCAGCCGCAATATTCAAATTTTCGTTGTTGTAATGATTCAATCAGGATTAAGTTGATCAAAAATTTTATACCGTCATTTGGAATTTATGAATTGCAGAAACAACTGCATTAATAATTTCTGAAGAATCTGATAAAATAAAATTGTTATTATAATATTGATTTGTTTGTTACAAAATAAAACTAAAATTATTACAATATAGAGTTAAAACGAAATATAAAGAGTAGCATAAACAGTAACATGATGAGCTTATCATTGTGAGTATAAACCGTTCCAAAGGGTCGTATCATTTATGACTGGCTTGCTTGTATGGTGCACAGCTTTCGTTTTGGCTGACATTCTTTCTGGATGTCATTGTATGGGGCACAATTCAGTGAGGTTCAAAGGTTCACGCTTCAAAAATTCTGGGATACACACACACACATTTGCGAATCCGTAACGAACCAAACTTTCAGAGATTTAGTGGGCTGACTTGGCCTTTCATTTTCATGTACACATCCATATCAAATATATATATATATATATATATATATATATATATATATATATATATATATATATATATATATATATATATATATGCCTTAATTATAATATGGAGGGGGTTATGAGATTATCTGCAATCAAGCAATCTCAAACTCGATTTGATCTAGATAGAAGAACGCCTGACTTTCTGAGGCGAGCTCTCGTTTATCCCACGAATTAAATTCTGATTAATAGTTGTTGGAGCTTCACATGAATGGCTGATTTGTGGATTATTATGAGGATATAATTGGTGATCAAAGATTTATTGATGAACCGCTGAACGAGTTTAAATTCCAGGTTGCGGTGATAAACAAAATCTCGTTCTTGATGATATTGATTTGGTTCCTGTTGACGGGTTACCGATGGACAAAAGTCTATGGACTCTAGGATATGTTATAATTCTTCACAAGGTTTAGCTATTTCTGGTACAAATATTTGGATTGTTGATGATCGTATTGAATTGTCGGATTTAATTCATCTTGCAGTGTCTCGAGCTGGAAGATGAGTTCAGCTGCGAAGCCTTCACAGAAAATAATAATTATACTGCTAACAATGGCAATGATGTAGTAAAGAAAAATTTAGCTGGTTATAAGCAATGTGACAAATTAAATAAGCTCGACTTTGATCTCAATGCTGAATTTATAATGACATTGAAACGACGACAGAACAATCTTTGTGCTAGTTGTAACACAGTAATGTTGTGGCATTATTCAAATAATAATCCCAGACAGTTAATCATAGATTGAAATAATGCTTGTCTTGGTCACACATGCGAAAATGTGATGCTGAGCTGTCTTGAATGTAATCGACGTCGAGGTACCAGTTAAAAAATTTGAAAGCGGTGGTAAGTGTGTGTCTTCAGGAATTACTTGTAATTGTTCGCATAGAAATCCACGTTGAGGAGCCGTTGAATCTAGTCAATAAAGTACAGGTCTACCTGTGGATCTTACCAAGCTGGAAATTGCATGTGTCGTCACACGCCAAATAGGATGAGTTTATTTTTTACCACCTGGAAGTTCACTAGATTCATATACATATTTTACAGTCACGTTACCTAGTAGTGTGTGTTTTAAGAAGGAGTCATGTTTTTGTATTGGCATATGCTTTTGTGATCGCATTGGTAGGTTTCATAGAAGTTACACGAGTAATTTTATTATTTAATGCAGCTATCACACTCGATAATATTTTAGCCCATTCTTGAGATCTCTTATCCACGGACTTAAGGTCAGTGGATATTTCCTTTGCATATTGATATCCAAATAACTGCTCACCAGGTTTAATTTAATCATTCAAGATTCGCTGATCACGATGAATTGCGGTTAGTCCTCGTCTGATTTTGAAATCAAAGATGATACACCAATAAATTCTTTGCCAGGATCAAACTGTAATAGCTATGGCCATTGTATACCGCCACGTAGATAAATTCGTTCAAACGCAGATATAACTTCAGTTGCTGTTTTAGTTGATACTGGCTCTTCTTTCTTAAATCTACTTGCAACATCAGCGACAGTCAATGCGTATTTGTACGTGCGTGATTGACTTCTACCAGTCATATTGGTATCATCAGGTAAAACAAAGTATTTCTTTATTGGGAGGTCTGACATCAAAATGTGCGTACTGAATTGTTTAGGTACTGGTAGATATAGTTGCTATATTGCCTGTCGTGCTATCCATTTTGAAGCAACAGAACGTGTGGCACCTGCTGAATCAGCACGTTTAATAATCGCTGTTCTACCCCCACATATCCTATTGGATATAATTAATAGATTCTACTATTATCATAAAAATCTATTGATTAATTACCAGATCCTAGTTCTGGTTTTACCTTTTATCGCAAATTTTCACTAGGAAGCTAGAACGTTTCCTCTCAGAGATTTATTTTTGTGGAATTTAACGAGATAATCAACTTCACATCTGCAATATCTCGTTGTTGTAAATCGTTTTATATAAAACATCATCAACGTAGTATGCTTGATCAATCGCATTTATTGATATCACTCCAGCTCTTGGTTGGTCTCGTTCGTTTAGTTGTATATCAAGTTGGGTTCTATAACCATAATAAATATATCCAGGAAGAAGTTTTTCTCCTGGATACTTAGCCCATGGGGCTCTTGGTAATTTTCCCAGTGAAGAAGTGATATCTCCACTTGTTTCTTTAATTATTTTTGTTAATCCACTTGTGGGAATGGGTGCTTTGCATCGAACACAATATAAACTCATATAATTAATATATTTCTAGAACATGAATGTCATCGATTTCTCAGAGACACGAAAGCAACAGCCAGTCAAACATCGTCCTGCGATACCAAATTCTATCAGAGCAATTGTCATATGTCCATTTGAGTCTGGTAAGACGCAATTATTTCTTAATCTGATATTCAGATGGCTAATCTGGGATACGTTATATTTAGTGGCATCATCCATAGATGTCGTTAAAGATTTTAATGCAAATGCAAAATTATTGGATGAAGACACCGACAATATTATTGATTTTATCACCAATATTGATGAAGCCCAATTTGTAGATGACCTCAAAAGTTAATTTTTTTCGCACTTAGAATCTTTGTGCAAGCAAATGTTGCATTGATTTATGTAAAGTAATCATTATAGTGTAAGATGCTAATAAGATGTTAAGACAGTGACGATCAACACGTTTTAGATCACGTGAGGTCTGACGCAATATATTTTAAACCACACGGGGCCTGACTGTTTTAGAAATCAAATCGTCATCATTACGAAGAATAATCAAGGTGTGGCACTGACCTATGTCTTCCTTAAGAACAAAACAACTAGACTCTTTCCACGCAAATAAAACACAATCATGTAATGCCCTCGAACGAGTTTTTCATGATGAGTCGGGCCTTACTTGGATTCCAAGCCTATTCAACTTCCAAATAATTTGCAAATAGTATTGAATAGTATCTAGAAATGTAGTATAAACAGGAACATATGTCCGTATGTGACAACTTATCGCTTCCTTAATACTACAATTATACTAACACCATTGTTGCAAAATGATGTACTTGTTTGGAAAAGAGATCTATTAACTTACCAGTCTACAACTGATTGTGCGTACTTATTTTCTTTGGATGATAAGGTAATCGTTGGATGCCATTACAATAGCTCTCAAAGGCACTACTTGAAATGGGTTTACCTGAAGAAAAAAATACAGGCATGATTTGAAATGGATGAACAAAACGCCATATTTATACCATTTACTCGAAAATTTAAGTACCAAGACTGGTTTCATACGAACCCCACCACACAACCCCAAAAATGCCAAAATTTAAATTTTACTTCCCCATCCTAGAATGAGTATACGTACCACTTAAGCAGCAATTGCCTTGAGACGCACAACAGTTGATGGGAGCTAACCTATAGGTGCCATTCTTTTCGGTAAGGATTCCATTTTAGCTTTGGACGAATAATAAACTAAGCATACATTTATTATATTGGTGTCATCCATTATAAATTTATTTTGTATGGACCTGTATAAAAAAGTCATATAATGTGGAATACATAAATCATGGATTTTCCAATGTTTGATAAGGTGAGGAGGTATTTGTAGCTGGGTTTTAATGTTCCATCTTTGAAACCTGTTTTTGTCTTTAAGCAAGGTCTGTATTCTAGATGATGTTATTCAACATCAATGTCAAATGACCTCAAGTGATCTTAAACACCTGGCCTGTAACATATTCGAAATGAATTGCTGAATCCAAATATGTTAATATCAGTTGAAAAATAGTGATGACGTAATGGGAAATCCATGAATTGATCTACTCCTCTATTCTCAAAACATTTTGAGAATAAAACCGATGCTTACACTCAAATTATAACAACGTTGACAGTCTGTAACTTTATGTATAATAAAGCTAGAATCATAAATCTTACAGGTTTTCTTTCTAAGTTTAGAATTTCTATATAAAGGACAAATTGCGAAGCTGTAGGAGCACCGGAAGTGTTGTCTCTGAATTTAGAGGTTTTGAATTTGAGTTTAAATTCTTTCCTCAAAAATTTAGAGAATACGAAGATATATTTTTTTATCTCTAGTTCTGTCAGCATCCGCAAACAAAACAAAGTTACAAGTACTTTTAAAAATTTACTAAAATATACTTTAGCAATCTTTTCAAATATAAATCGTACTATATGAGTAAATCAATTCCAAAGAAACATAATGTTATCAAAATCTTTTAAACTATTTTGAACAAAAAATATTAATCTTCAGAAAAAATAATAAATTAAACTTACATAATTGTTATAATTAATAGTGTCAGTGTTATAGGGGCATTCAAGAAAGGGCCGCAGATTTTATGAGAGCAAGTAACTAAGTATCAGTACTTAATCCCTTCAGTGTTTGATCCCCTAATGACAAATGCTTCGACGTGAAAATATCATGAGTATTAATTATTTTGTTGCCAGAAAAACTGAAAAGTAAGATAAACTGACACATTTCACTCACACGAGTTCAAATACACTTATACAGAACTGACACGTTATGTGCATTATATTTTTGATAAAAATAATGTACAAGCCAAAGATATCAGAAAAATTCTTTAATCACCCAACTGGCAAAACCCCTGCAGACGTAAAATCTTAGGTAACTCACGACTTGACCCCCACGTTTACTTATTTTGTTCTTTACAAGAACAGGTTTTCAATAAAGATTTCACCTTTGATATCACAACAGGCACTTAACACTTTTCCAGTCATTTTTAATTCTTAATTCTTTATAACATCTTGTATCAGTCTACGGTCAAAAACGTTCTAGGCCATGGAATGCAAATGAAATTATGAAACCTTCCTATAGATCAACAAGGTTGAAAATCTAGGGAAGTCGTGTGTATGAGAGAGAGAGAGAGAGAGAGAGAGAGAGAGAGAGAGAGAGAGAGAGAGAGAGAGAGAGAGAGAGAGAGAGAGAGAGAGAGAGAAATAGGACTTCTTTCATAATCCAAAACAAAATATGCATTGCTTGCGGATTTGCGCATTACATAGTTTATAATTATTTAAAGGATGGGTACTTGAGGTCAATGTAAATATTTTTAATTATCCTTCTCGGGTGGCTAAGTCATTTTAAACTTATTTGCTAATATTGGAATTAGATATTTCATTATTTCAGTTTCTTATTCATCCTTTGAACCGTTTAAACAAACTACAATCATTGAACGATTTCCTACCGAAGCACACTGGATCCAGCAAGAAATCAAGTGTGTCAAGGATTTATTGAGACAGATGCAATAAACTGTCGTCGAACTGAGCAAATTAGTATCTAACTAGCCTGAGCGCTTTCGACTCTTAATGAGTCTTTTTCAAAGGCATATACAAAACATAGACAAAACAAACAAATACAACATAGAAAACGTTGTGTTTGTAAAACCATACGTGGCTGTTTCTACATGAATGAAACCTATAGATGCATGATGTCTAAACCAACCTATATAGACATGTTGTTGATACTGAGAATTTGTGTGTGTGTGTGTGTGTGTATATATATATATATATATATATATATATATATATATATATATATATATATATATATATATTTTATATATATATATATATATATATATATATATATATATATATATATATATATATATATATATATATATGCAATAAACTGACAACGAACAGTACGAAACTAGTAACTAACTAGCCTAAGCGCTTTCGACTCTTAATGAGTCTTTTGCAAAGGCAAATACAAAACATATATACGACAAACAAATAAACACAAACACGTTGTGTTTGTAAACCTCTACATGGCTGTCTCCACATGTGTTAAAACTATAAATACAACCAGCTTGTATAAACTAGTTGCGGAAAATGAAAACGGTGTATAATTCCCTAAAAGTCTACAAGCCAAAGCGACATCTATTTTTACTTTTTGTACATTTATGTAACGCAGATTATATCCCGGATATTTGATTCTATACTGGGTATTATTATAGTAAAAATTGAAGGATAATAAGATTTAGAAAATGTTAAATTCCACTAGTGCATAGTTTTCATTTTCTAGTCTTCTTGGTTTAGACCGCTTGGTTTCAATGTTCTAAGGCAGCGTATCCAGTGTAATTCCTTTTCCTTCCTGGTTTCGGAACTCCAGTTGTGGTTGTTAGCAATAGCGATAAGTATTATATCACTGAAAGTGTGGCCAGTGGAGGAGAAGTGTTCTGCGACATGGCTTCTGTACAGCTTTTTTGTCATCCAATCAGATCTATGAAGGTTTATCCTTTTGTGTAGCTTTTCAGTTTCTCTGACGTACTGAAGGCCACAGATCTTACATGTGATGAGATAAATCACATTCTCTGTTTTGCACGTTTTGTTTGGACCATGTATATTTAGGTTTTCTTTAGTCACTGTGCTAGTGAATGTCTTGCTCTCTATCATATGTTGACAGATTTTGCATCTTTTATCGCCACAGGGTCCAGATATAAATATATATATATATATATATATATATATATATATATATATATATATATATATATATATATATATATATATATATATATATATATATATATATATATATATATATAAAGTACTTGGCTTGCGGGTGATTTTTGTTGTATCTAATTTTTGTTTTGTTCTGAATTATGAGTGTCGTAGGGCATAATGAAATTATTAAAAGTTAACAGAAGGTAAACATGCTAGAAACAGCTATTTAGATCAGAATGATAACTTTTATAACTCGTAAGCGAAGATTTAGTATCCGTCTATGAAGATTGCTGGGCAATAGGGTTACTTCGAAATAAGCCGCTCGTAATTTGGAAGCAAAATTTAAAGGTAGATTCTAAGGAAAGACAAAGCTTCGAAAATGTCGGTAAGTTATTTTCTCGATTTTTATAGAATATTACGGCATAATAATTGGAATTATATGTAGTATGTATACTTAATTACTGGGATTGTTTAGGATGTAAAATCACCTTTGCAGTGTTTCATTTGCATGCGTATTTGAGAAATGGAATTGAGCCTACGTAGATGCGAAGCGGAATTATATATATTGTTTGCTTGTGGTCAGAATTAATTTTGAAATTACCTATTAGGTTACTTCGTAGTAAACTAGTGCATTTATTAATGCGTTTTGTTAGAATGTACGCATGCTAGAATTGAGAATTTGGAATGGTTGAAGTATTTAAGATTAGTTACTATGGGCATATGCGTGTATCAGAGCATAAATATTTGAATATTTGTGTACTTTGTATGAGTTGTAAAAGTATAAAAAATGCGTCTCATTATAGTGATATTGTTTAGTATAACGAGTTTAGGAATATGTATTGATGTGACAGAATTTATTGATGCATGCATGAGAAATAGTTTACCGTATAAGAACATATGGATATCTTGATGTGAATGAATGCGTGACCGAAGAAATATAATAGCTATTATGTGATGATAGGGTGTGTGTGGTGTGAGATGAGAGGGCTGAGGAAAAATATTTTACAAGAAACATTTTAGGAGACAGAAAACTTCCGGAGAGGTGGAAACGGAATTGAGACTAGCCAAATAGTCAATGTCGACAGAAGTTTAGTCAGCCTAGAGAAGGGACAGTGAAGATAAAGAAGGAGGAAAAGAAGACTAGAGGAGAAAGTCAAGGACGAGGAGAAGGAGTATAGAGACGTCAAGAAGGAATTTGGAGAAAGTCGGGAAGAAAGAGGACAACGAATTGGAAGAAATAGGAGAAAGAAGAACACCACACATGAGTACAATACAAAGACAAGTGGAAATCGATCTCACACTGTTAATCAAGTGATGCAAAAGGCAATTAAAGGGTTGATTGGAAGGAGATTAATTGGAAATGTCGAAGCATTTGATTATTGAATTGTTATTCACTGAATTTCAATCTTTTGTATATTCAACCATTTAACCCTCGGTATTGCTGAGTGTGGGCTCAAAGATTTACATCTAACTTTCACTAATTTAACTTCCAACCAAAATCGAGCCTGAGTGGGACTTCTACAATAATTAAATAAAATATTGGGAGCAACTCACCCCAACGATAATTACCCCCCCCCCATCAAGAAACAGAAGAAAAAATAATTTCACTCCGAAACTAATAGTTTAAAATGTCTGGAATATCTGGAATTTTAGAGAAGAAGAAGCAATAAATGTTACTTTTTACAAATGAAAGCACGTGCATGCATGCAAACGATAAGATTAAAATTCCAGCATTTCGTTCATTTCATCTCTATTGAGATGGCCACATTATCATTGGCCCAATATACCAGTGGCTGATGAAAAAAGTTGTATTTTTTATCCCCCAATTTAAGACCACTTTCCTTGCTAGAACAACCAAATAATAATTTACTTAAATATTATCAAGGTAAATAGGAACAGTAGCCAAACAATGCATTAAGTGTGACAGGTACAAGGTTTACCCATGTAAGATAAGTTTATATTAGGAGCCACTTTGTAATCGATAAACACTTGGAAATTGACTGAATTTTGTCAAGAATATGATCTGTTTAATTTTTAACGTACATACATACATTCATACATACATACATACATACATACATACATACATACATACATACATACATACATACATACATACATACATACATACATACATACATACATACATACATACATACATACATACATACATACATACATACATACATACATACATATTCTCTATTATTATTATTATTATTATTATTATTATTATTATTATTATTATTATTATTATTATTATTATTATTATTATTATGCTGTACCAGGGCGGCTGACTGGTCTAGGATGTTTGATTTTACAGATCACTCAAACAGCTAACTTCTGTCAGCGTGAGTTCGAGCTTCGATTCGACCAAAGTGAGTATGTGAGATAACCAATTTAGTTTAACGTAGGTTCTTCTTCGGACCTTCTCTGGATTTTTCTTCCCGGCCGCCATACATATCCTATAATGCACTGAAAAATTATACTCAACCCCACAAAACCAAAACCAAACATTAACTGCAACTTTATCATCATACTTTTCTGTAGTACCTTCTTTAAAGCATAATTTTACTGGGATGTAATTTTGCAATACTTAATATCGTGTCAGGTCTTGGAGTTTTTTTTTGTTTTTTTTGCTGGACATGGTTTCAGTCCTTTGCTTTTGCTTGAAATTATATCAAGCGATTCGGATATTCATAAAGATAACACGCATGGATGCGGACCACTCTATCCATTATTATTCTTTAATGTTCTTTATTCTTAGATTGTTTTCCTTTTCTCATCTAAATTACTTTATTGTTTAGTTCTTATTTTGCAGATTTTCTTGTCATTTAAACAAATAAATATTTGAATGTTAACTTGAGGGGTTTTTGCTACATGTTTATTAAAGTTTTTAATATTTTTGCTTTCAAAATTGCACCAGACCGTGAAAAAGGTTTGATACCTTGAAACGTTGGGAATCAGTTCTGTAATTGCACCGTTGTGTTTCTTATATGATTTCTTGCCTACTCCTATTTGTTACATATGTATTCTTTATAATCAACTTGTAAATTCAAAATCGTCAAATAAGAAGGGAGGAGAAAAAAACGAAATGGTTGCATCTTTTTTTGTATTTGCAAATGCATTTCATATTAATGAGAGGTCCGTCATTGCATTCTTTGGGACCGGACTAATAAATTTGTAATAGTTCTAGAAACACTTCATACAGAGTTCTACTCGATATCTTGTCTGCTTTTCGCTGTCTAACCTTGATAAATTTAAGTAGTCGCTTGCGACAAAATTACAGCCAGTTATCAACCACCTCTAAGAAGAACACGAAAGGTTCACTGTTTCAGGTTACGGTCAGTCGATTTTTATAAACTATCTCTATCAGCGACAAGCAAACTACTTATTTCGGGCGATAGATTGTAAACAAGTAACACTTCAGAACCAGTCTAATATTCACAATGATTGGTTCTTGACATCATCACCTAAACAACCAATGAATTTGTTTAGTGCTTTACATGTTCAGGTTTTAATAAATACACTTAACTTTCATTCATGCCGTATTAATATATCTAAACCTTTTGGAGTAGATATAATATTCCACTTGACCTTTCAAATATAACGTTCTATTTCTTTTTACTGCCCTAAAGGTTTCCGGAAAATGGACAAAATTAATTGACCATACTTTTCATACATTTTTGTAAAGTCCGTTTTCAATAAAAAAAAAAATAAAAAAAACCAGGATAGTATTTTTAATAATTCTAATTTTTTTCAACATATATATATATATATATATATATATATATATATATATATATATATATATATATATATATATATATATATATATATATATCTGTTTCCACATGTAGCAATAAAACACTTCTTTAATAAAGTTTCTTGTCTTAATCTGAACACACTTTGCGCCAAAGACAGGGAAAAGTACCTCGAAAATATCACTGAAACAACACATGCAAATACAGATGCTATGCTTGTCAATTAATGTCACATATCATCACGGCATTCACTATGCGACTCGAGCTAAACAGTTAAGAGTTTAAATGCTGTTTTTCCTGAGTTAATCGTGGTAGAAACTGTCAGTTGCTGAATAACAGCTGTGAGTTGGCAACTGACTGTTTATACCACGACAAACTCAGAAGAAAACAACGTTAAACTCTTATAATTGTAATTAGTTATAATTTCATTTATGTATTATTGTTTTATTGGGATTTTTATAAATTTATTAGTTTTAGACCCTGATTGAGCGTATAAATTCTTGTTGAGGCGTCATCTACGTAGCTATTTATAGAATATAGGATTCTAAATCTGCAAAGCAATAAATACGTCAGTATCAAAAAAATTCTACTTATGTTCGGCGAATTAAGGTTTTGAACATTCCGCGGGATGGTCTTAACCGTTTATCTAAATTGGCATATGTGATCTGAGTAAAATTGTAATATTGAAAGTTTTTCTTTCACATACGAATAACATAACTCATGGATTTGATTCTATCAAGTGTTATTGATTTTATTGTGACTTTGCTGATCCGTTAATTTCCAGACACGTGATGAACAACTTTTCGCGTATTTAAATCTATTTTGGTGTTGATCAATAATTTAGGCTACTTACAAATGAAATAAGGAGTCTCGGTGAATGGTTATAGTGACGGTGCTCCAATAGTCCAACAGTGCAAGACATCGACCCTGACAGTTACGATGGCGGATTTCCGGATCTCCCATCCACCTCAGGTTGTAACTATAAAGGTCGTCTTCTTGCACTGTAGGGATGTGAATTTTTAGTATTTGAACCCCATCCTCCTATTCTGTGTCCATTTACTTTTAGTTTTTAATTCACTTGTGACGAGCTACAGGGAAAGTGCTTTAGCCCATGTTCTTAGTAGATTTTGAGTTTCCCATCTTTTCGTTTTCAAAGCTGGTCAAAGAAAGAATTTTATTAAAAGTCAGACAAAGAGCAAAGATGGGTTATTTGATTCTGTCAAATCAATTTCTACAATATACTAAATAAAAATATAAAACCACCGTTTTTGTTTCGATTTAAAAGCATGCTGTGTATATGCCTTCCAGCTCATTGTTCACGTGAGTTACTTTGCACGTGACTCTATTTATAGAAGATAGTATAAAGTAGCTCTCCATAAGTTATATAGAAATAAACGCAATTGGGTCTGATCACATGATTATGTTCAGACCAGTGGAAATTTCCCCTTTATTTATCAACTGATACAGCTGCAATTATAAATGAATAATTTCGTGTATGACATTGTCCCAACGAAATAAAAAAGATAGGTCTTTTCATGAAATTGCGCGTTTTTAGATTTGAAATCGTCCTGCCGCGTTTTTTCCAATTATGCTGCACTGGATAGTTTGGAGATTGTGTTTGGGGGTTTTTTCCATGTGAAGTTGGCTGACATATTTTTTAACACAGCATATTTGTAAAACATTTAACGACGAGTTATAAAAAAAATAAAACATATTTGTGAAAATTTTTGCAGAGTCCGAAGTTCATTCAAAATGGAAATCTCAGATAAACCACCGAGAGGCATGTACTTAAACTGGCATGCGTACTGAGACATGGATTTAACCCGGAACCGCATTAGTGCAAACTGAGTTATCATTATTTAAAATACACCACTATTGCCTGTGATACAGGCGACTATGAACTCATTTCAGCACCTTCATTTCAAATGAACTATTCCGACCAAGCATACTAATAAAAGTCTGTAAACATTGAAAAAAATTAATGTTTTAGGGGGAAAAAAAGAACAAAATATTTCACACGGATAAGACTTCACAACTTATTTTACACAGATAAGACTTACATTACAAGAACAAAATTAATTTACACCGATAAGAATTACTTCACAAGATCAATTTATTTTATACGGATAAGACGTGATTCACAAAAAACAGAATTATGTTTGGACGGGTAAAATTTATTTCTCGGCACCTCCCTAAATTGCTATTTTGAAATTCAGTTTTTGCGAATGAGTCAACATAGGACTTTATTTTTATCCTCCGTGTACAGAATGATTTGAAACATACATACATACATACATACATACATACATACATACATACATACATACATACATACATACATACATACATACATACATACATACATACATACATACATACATACATACATACGTACGTACGTACGTACGTACGTACGTACGTACGTACGCACGCACGCACGCACGCACGCACGCACGCACACACACACACACACACACATACATACATACATACATACATACATACATACATACATACATACATACATATACATTTTATTAATTGCAAGTAAGATTGATATTTGAAACATGGAGACTCTCTCTCTCTCACACACACACACACACACACACACACACACACAAAGAGAATTTGTATCTATTTGTAATAAATATATAAATGAAAATCCATCCAGTTTGGCATAATTCTGTTTTATTCTTCTAAAGGTTACATGGCATGGACACGAACAAAATGGAAAACATTTATTCAACACATTTACTCTAAGTACAAATACTTAACTTTTAAAAGTGTAGGAACGAACTAGCACGCTTATTATTGGACAATAATTTCGGCCACACGTACCATCGCTTGCCGTTGCACATTTAAATAATGTCACATGACAGGTATATCAAAAGGACAACAAACCTGCGTCTGCTTTAGTCGTTTAAAGTTCGACATATCCTTACACTTCTGTACCATAATTAAAATAGAAATATAGTACTGTATTTCAAGTAAATTATGTGATTGAAAATGGAAGTATATTTGATTTTTGCATGGTTACTTACATGTTTTTGTCTTTTTACTAGACATTGTTGGGGAATGGATAAAATGTTATTTGAAGAATATGGAATTGTGTCTATCATCCATCACGATAATGGTGGCAGTGACTACATAGGAAATGTGACAGAGCAACAAACCGATCCTCTAATTGAACTTCAAAAAGGTTAGTATAAAAAACAAATAAAGCAAATATATGTAGATTCGAATGTATTTTATTTATATATTTAAATCCGAATGCATTATATATATATATATATATATATATATATATATATATATATATATATATATATATATATATATATATATATATATATATATATATATATATATATATATATATATATATATATATATATATATATATATATATATATATATATATATATATATATATATTTAAAAAATGATATATTCTTTTTTAACTGCTAAATAAATGACTTTCGCAATTATATCTGCAGAAATCGAATAGACGCTTATTTTATTTATACAACTGGACACGTGTAGTCGGCACTAACTGGTTAAGACAAGTAGGAATTGCAACGACACTTTAGAATTATACCAAGAGACAACGTGAGGGAAATTGAATTAAATTGTTTTTTTACCGAGATATCATCCACGAAATCTTCTCATCGACACTAAAGAATTTTCCATTCGCTTCACTTATGTTCCTTCCAAAAAAAACCTGTGTTATACACACCTTTATATAATGGCAAGCGACTCAAGAAGTTTCCCTTTCCCCGTG